>BJKM01000083.1:0-510000 GCA_015082035.1 Chaenogobius annularis
CAGCCTGAAACAAATAATATAATCACTTTTAGTAATGATAAATGTGATCAGTGTTTGATAGTACTTACTGAGGCTGGTCAAGAAGAAGAGCCACTAGAATGAAGTTGTTCATAGTGCGACAGTGGAAATTTTAGGGTTCTTGATCATGCTTTTAAGATGATTGCAAAGGGGCGGGTTTTTTATTCTTGAGTGCTCATGCAGGCCACATAAAGGATGTCCGGACAAAGTATCAGAAAGCATGTCTCGGTACAAACCTTTGCAGTGTTTATTAAAGAGAGATTGGACAAGCCTATTCTTTCCTGTAGTAGAAATGTTTATCTCTGTGAGAACATAGTGGTCCTGGCTTACTTTTTCAGCTTTAAATCCTGTAAATCATCCAGTTCCTCAGGCCTGACTGTGACATGGGATTGGTTTGCTGTTTAAAACGGTGAAATGTTAAGCAAGCCTCAAGAGTTGTATATAGTTTCTAAAACTAAACTGTTGTAATTGATTCCTATTTTGTTCAAACTTTCTTGAGGACCCCCAAACCCTCATGAGGACCCTCACCTCTAAGCCATGACCATGAAACATTAAATACTGGCGTATTCATTGTGAAGTCAATATGTTTGGGTTCACATGTTCTGGCATTTTTTTGTTGTTATGGATATGTCTAATTACAACGTAATCATGCCAAAATGCAAAGAGAATAATATGTACAAAATGTATGGATATAATGAGTGTGTTTGTCTTTGTGTGCAATGCAATCATTGTGGACTTAAACATCTTTCTTATTCCACATCTTTATTAGAAACTATTTAAAGGGGTAATGTATTTGTAATGTACATGATTAAACGTGTTATGGGAAATTATTTCAGCTCTGTGCTGGCATTAGCTTCAGAAGAGCCATGATTTTTTTCTGTGTTCATAATGGACCTATTTATAGCCTACTGCAGTTTCTAAAACTGTGTACATGTACCACTGGTGGTAAACAGGCTTCAGGTGGTACGTGGATTCCTCTGCAGTGAAAATATTTGCTCAAGATAAAGTCATTTTACTCCACATTTTTGTTTTCTTGTTCTTAGGTGGAACTTGGTGTGAAAAGTTTGAGAGACACAGGTGTACAGTAATAGCAGACAAACAAACATGTTGTTAGTTCCTGTGTCTAAACACAGAGCATTGTGTTCAATTGATGTTTCACAGCCTCATTATTACAACACTTAAAAAGTTCATATGGTGTATACTTGTATACTAGTATTACAATAAAGTAGCCGCCCAATAAACTTCAGTGTCTTATATCAGAAGGTCCTCGTTCCTCATCAGTGTTTCTGGTTCATGTCCTGGATGTTCCACTGCAGCATATGTAGATGTCTCTGTCTCATGTCGGCTGCTCACAGGAGTGGACCTGGGTTTGGGACTGAAACGCACCGCCTGCGTACTCCAGGTTGTCTGAGTTCTCAGTCTGGAATGGAAAACCACACTTTTATTTCTGTAGACATTTTGTGACATTTGACCAAACTGTCCGTTTACCTCTGTTTGTCTTGCCAGTTTGTTTGGTTTGAGCTAGAATTTACATTTGCATTATTATTTTAACAATAACAAAACAAATTAAGGGTAATGGAATGATATCATACCTATTTTGAGCATCTTGTTCTTCAACAGCCCAGGCCAATGATCACCACAATCTGAAAGACTACAAGACACCCAGAACTGGGACCAGCACGCTTTTGTCAACCGCTTTTGTATCATCTGGAGAATTGACTTTGATAGTTATGTACGTACAGACTATTATTATTATTTATTTTTTTAATCTTTAACTTACCTTCTTGGACATCCAAATAAGTTGACTCTTTGATAACAAGCCCTAAACTCGACCTATAACCACACAAAATATAAACCTGTGTGTGAAGTGTTCACTGGGTTAATTGTGAGGAAGATGTGAGACAAGTTGGATGTCCCTCTAGATGTTTCGTCCACAGATGAAGCACGATCAGAAGGACTGCTTATCATTGAAACCCATCTGAGTGTGGAGCTCCTCCTCACATCTCTGTACCAGGTTATTGACGAGGGAGAACTGGTGAAGTTTGAGCACAACAGAGTGGCACTTTGACCAGACTGGACTTCAACTGCAGGCGTCTCCGAGCCCAAGACACACAATATATCTACAGAAGCACCGAAAAGTGTTTTATCTTTGTTACTGTGGTGAAAAATCTGACAGAAAATCAACTTACTGATACTGAAGAGAAGAGCTGTTGAAGACACAAATCAACGTACTCGACATGAAGCTCGTGATGAAATTTGTATCATGGCTCTTCCCTAACGACCGCGTAAAGGAGACATATACTTTTTACCCTGGAAGTTAAACTACAGTGAAAGTAGATCACCAGTTTACATTTTGTTAATCGAAAACTGCAATATAGATCTAAAATGATTTAGTGATAGAAACAGGTCCTTTGACTCGCCTCTTCATAGTGACATCACTACAGCAGATTGACGTTTATATGTTTTTATTGTTGAATAATGGCTACATGACATTTTGAACCCAATGTGTTTAGATGTTTTCAGTTTATTTATTTAATAGGGACGAAGCACATCAAACACTGAGCTACACAAAAGAAGAAAGAGGTTAGAACAATGTTTCAGTTCGTTTTAGAGATGTTTAAGACAATATCGAAGGTGTGAGACAATCATAGGCTTCAGTAGATATGTTTAAATTCATCAAGTGTTGCCCAGTTTTTTTAATATGACTTCTGAAAGTAAGTTTGTAATCAATTATTTGACCTAAATATTTAAATTAATTTACATTTCTGACGTAAATTTATTCAAATAACAATCACAATGCACACACAACATAAATATAAGAGAGACATGACAATAGCCAATAACAATCACAATCTCCCCAACAAGACAGACACATCTGTAAGATATGTTAAAAATAAACTCGTCAGTTCTGTGGGACCACATTCCAAGAGTGTGCGGTGCGGCCGTAAAAGCAGATTGTCCAAATGAAAGGTTTTTAAGAAATTACATTTGTTCAACGTTTTACATTGATGATATGAGTTCGATTTTTTGTGCAGTGTTTTCATGTCTGCTTATAGAGTCTTTCTATGGGCATCAGTGTGGTCTTGTTTGCCTGGGTCCAGCTCTGCAGGCAGTAATATATGTGAGAGAAAATTGTGGCGTTTAAGTAAAATTTTGAGGCCTCTGTTGTCAAATGATTTCTAATGTGTTTGAAACTCACCAGATTAAATGTAGTATTATTTTTCCCATTTTTAACATGCTTTTTAAATGACATTTGAGAGTCAATAATAACACCTACATTCTTATACTCTTGTAACACTCGTAGGGCTTGCCCATCTACCATAACTGTTGGATGACTCTGAGATGTAAAACATACCTTTTTTTTTAACCAATCACTGACTTACACCATTACAGATGATAGATTCTCAGCAGTTGTTTTTTGCATGGCATCAGTATAACTGGCATGAAGCCGCAGAACATACTTATGGAAAATTGTTGATAAATAGACTAAATTATAGGGGGCCAAGGGTTGAGCCCTGGGGCACACCTACATGATTAGACATCATATCAGAGAATTCATTATCGATCTTCTTTTAAGTAAGATTCTACCCACTGTAAGCTTTTGGTGCAAAGTACATTTTTTATAATTTGGCAATCAATATATCAGAACTGACAATATCAAATGCTTTTTTTAAGTCAAGGTAGATGGATAAAGATAAATGTTTGCTGTTTTAGTAGAATGAGATTTACGGAATCCAAATTGCATTGGGTGCAATGTAAATGGTGAAGAATTCAAATGTGAAATATTTTTTTCTAAGATAAAATTTTTCTAGTACTTTTGATATTGCTGGGAGAATACTTATAGCTGTATAAGTGATTATCTCCATTTGTTCACCTGACTTAAAAATGGCTGCGATCCACCAGGGACCAGGTCTGCAAATTAGCCTTTGGCCTATGGACATGGCATCGGTTACTATTTTATATGTGGCAATGCTCTCTGTTCTGTCCATTTTAAATACACTACTACTACAGCTGCCATGTAGTGTGAAACAGTCCTTCATTAATTGACCAATTTACACTTTTACATAGATGGGATTAATGAGATTTGTGATTCAGTTTTAAAAACAGAGTATCGATATTATAGATGTCCTTTGCTTTTGACGATTTGATAGACGATATGATCGTTTCAATCTTTGACTCTGTCACTTCCCTAAATGTCAATAAAGGGGCATGCATATTCGAAGGCACAACTTTGTCATATTTTGTATGGAATGTGACAAAAATAATGATTAAGGGCATTAAGGATCATACTTGCATCCTCATATATTTTGTCCTCTAATTTCAGTTTTCTCTGTAGCAGACTTCCCTGTTATTTTTTATCCGGTTCTGCCTTAGCATTATTATTATTATAGCATGAATAATTATTAGTCCATCCATCCATCCATCCATCCATCTTCTTCCGCTTTATCCGGGGCCGGGTCGCGGGGGCAGCAGTCTAAGCAGGGACTCCCAGACTTCCTTATTCCCAGCCACTTCCTCCAACTCCTCCGGGAGGATCCCGAGGCGTTCCCAGGCCAGCAGAGAGACATAGTCCCTCCAGCGTGTCCAAGGAAGACCCAGGACACGCTGGAGATCCCTCTGCACCAGCCCCTTACGGATCCTCCTGCAGGTGGTGGGTCCACGGGAGGACGGCCCCACGTCACTCGTTCGGGCTGCACCCGGCTGGGCCCCGTGGGGAAAGGCCCGGCCACCAGGCGCTCGCCGTCGAGCACCCACCCCGGGCCTGGCTCCAGGGTGGGGCTCCGGTAACGCCAGTCCGGGCGACGTAACTGGCCTTGATGTATTACTATTCATAGGGGGCTTTTTGAACCGATCTTTGTCTGACCCGTCACCCAGGACCTGTTTGCCTTGGGAGACCCTACCAGGGGCTTGAAGCCCCGGACAACATAGCTCCTGAGATCATTCGGGCGCTCAAACCTCTCCACCACGTTAAGGTGTCAGTTCAAGGAGGGGATATTATTAGTATTAATGAAAAAGAATGCTTTTGCTTTCCTTATCACTTTTGTGACTATATTTCTTAAAGCAGTGGATATTTGCCTATAATAATCTTTCTTATGTTTGAGTGCTTTTTGAAGAGCCTGATCCCTTTGTTTCATAAGAGATCATATATATGCATTTAACCAGGGCAAGTTTTCTCCATGGCCTGGCTTGCATTTGACTTTCCTCAAGAAACCATTTATAAGTCAGACTTAAAGTTCATTTTTCAAATAATCAGTACAGGGATGAGGACGGGGATAGGGGGTAGGTGAAAACAGGAATTTTCTGAGCACTCTAGTCTAAAATGCAGACCAAAACAGTATCTATCAAAATAAAACATGCATAAATCAATCAATCAAAACACAACTTTGAGTATGAATTTGACATGACAGAAACACCAGTGTAACATTTTGTTTATTTGGTTTATTGGTTTATTTTGTCTAATATTTCTCCTTTAAGCACCACAGCGATGACATGATTAAATAAAAAAAAACTTGACAGCATCGGCCAATACAAATATAAAATATGAAGTATAAATGATGAGAGGAGTCAGTGCTACGGGGAAGTGACAGTGGAGTACAGCACAGTTTGACCTGCACCTTCCCCTCTCAGACACCGGGGAGCGCTGCTGTTGCTGCTGGTGAAGCCAACTTCAGAGTATGTGGGCGACTTGGCACTGTCTTCTACCTGATGAGACAAAGAAAGAAGGGAACATTCTGTTTAGAAAATGCTTTCTCCAAATGTTAGAAAAATGCTTTATGAAGGAAACATTTTTAAATTAAGTTTGTTGTATATTATAGTTCAATTTAAATCAGGAAAAGCCATTTTATATGTAGTTTTTTCCTTTCTTTTTTTTAAATTCAAATTTATTTCAAACATTGCCAAACAGAGAGGGAAAAAAAAAATTACAAAAAACCCCCCAACCTAAAACCAATTTTTTTTTCCCTTCTGTATTCAAAATGAGTGAGTAGATGAATGATATAGATATTTTTTCAACTTATTTTTAATTATATAAACATAAAGATATTGTTACATACAATGGAGTTACGTTTCTCCCATCATTTTTATTTCATTTTTGTTTTAGTTTATTAGCTGCGGTATTAGTTATCACTGCAGCAATAACTATTCTTCCTGGGGTCCCACAATCCCTAAAAATAACCAAGAATATATTTCCATGCAATATAAAACCAACAAAAGTAAATGTTTGTTTAAATTGTTTTCATAATTAAAAAAAAAAATGTTTCTGAATTGAATTATTTAAAATTGTTTTCTTCCACAGAAACACACCACAAATTGAGACAAACATTGTTTCATATTTAAAATATAGATGTTTTTGCTTTGCCTGGAAAGTATGGCATTAAACTGATCTAGTTTTCTTGTGTCTCTAAAACAGGCGTACATCCCCACCACAAAATGTCATATTTGGAAAGAAAAAATGTATCATGTTCGTTCATAACACCATGTCAAAGTGCTCACTATTCACAGGGAAATTCCAACTATAGAAACTATGGTAGCCAGGAGGCTCACTATTATCACATGTTTTGGGACTGTCCTGTTGCTCACAAATATTGGACTGAAATGAACAAAAAGCTACAGAGTGTTTTTTGACATTCCATTCCATTTGATTAAACTATGTATTTGGGCCTTAAAACTCCTGCCATGGACTCAGTAAATGGATAAATTTGGAGCACACTATTGGCAGCAGAGGAAAGGCCCTTAAAAATGGATGACACAATCTGACAACTCCAATAAAGGACTGGTCTGATTATAATGGACATACGGAAGATAGAAAAAATCCCATTCTGACTCAACTCAAGGAAAAGAAAAAACATCTCCATGGAGACAAGCAGATGGTGGACTTCCCACAGGAAACATAAAAGCCCAATAGAGGCAGTTGAGATGTACAACCATATTTAGAGTCCAATCCAAAAATGCACTAAAATTAGCAAATTTCATCATAAGAACTTCCTCAGAAGAGATGTTGTTCCTGTTTTGCGTGGTCTTGAGGTGATGCTTGGTTTCTCTGCTAACCAGAGTATTTACAGAAACAGTTTGACTGCGTCTCTGACCTGGCTTTGTGCTTCATGTGGAGATAGTAGACTGTAGACTGGAGCTGGTCTGTTCTGATCCAGAACCTCCTCGTACAAATGGTCCCTCTGGAAAAAACATGAACATTGTTATATTTGTGTGCCTCGTTTCCTTTATGTACAGGACAGATGTAAGAAAAGAAAAAAATGAAATATAGAGTATAGAATATGGAATATAGAGACTATTTACAAATGTTGTATTCATTTTGTAGTAATGAAATAGTTTCTTCAGTCAAAGGCAGGCATTCTGACAAAGGCAGTATGTGTATATATGTGTGTGTGTGTATGTGTGTATATATATATATATATATATATATATATTATATATATATATATATATATATATATATACTATATACTACAACTGAATCTTTTTCTACATATATATATATATATATATATATATATATATAAATATATATGTAGACTGAATCTTTTTCTACATATATATTTATATATATTATATATATATATATATATATATATATATATGTAGAAAAAGATTCAGTTGTAGTCATCTGGACTCTGTTTTAGAAAAAACAAAACGTTTCAACTCTCATCCAAGAGTCATTCTCAATCAGAGAAACAAGTCTGAGAACTCTTGTTTATATCCTACTCTGTGAGAGCCCTGCCCACAGGGCGGGACCTCCTGCTAATGGCCCATTGAAACTGGGATGGGCCTATAGTTCTATTGTTCCCTGCCTCACCTTGAGTGCCTGTTTAGCATCCGAATGCCCAGGGCATCTCCAGGGTTTCAACAGAGCCATTATAAACACCTGGAAGGTTGCATCTTAAACCTCCATTACGATTTAATGAAGGATTCTCTTTTTTAAACAAAGATTGCCTCCTTAACTCCTCTTTCAAACCATCTTTTCTCCCTGCTCAGAATCTCCACCTCACTGTCTTCAATAGAGTGGTTTGTGGCTTTAAGATGAAGATGCACAGCGCTCTGGGGTCCTGAACTTGCGTGTCTTCTGTGCTGATAAAGCCTCTTGTGAAGTGGCTGTTTAGTCTCCCCTATGTACCGCTCTTTACAACTTTCTTCACTGCATTGGATAGAATACACTACATTGCTCTGTTTTTGTGTCGGCATCTTGTCCTTAGGGTGAACCAGTTTTTGTCTTAACGTGTTGCCTGGTTTGAAATAAACAGGGACTTCGTGTTGTCTAAAAATTCGTTGCAGTTTTTCTGACAGTCCTGAGACATAAGGGATAGAGACACCCCTTCTTCTTGGTTCTGTTTCCCTTTTGTCCCTTTTGTCCTGCTTTTTGGTTCTCTTCACTTTGTTCAGAGCCCAAGTCGGGTATCCACAGGCTGAGAGAGCATTCCGGACGTGTGTTTCCTCTTTCCTCTTGCCCTCTGAGCTGGTGGGCACCGCTTGTGCTCTGTGTTGTAGTGTTCTGATCACTCCCAGCTTATGCTGTAGTGGGTGGTTAGAGCCAAAGAGTAGGTACTGGTCAGTGTGTGTGGGTTTCCTATATACTTCTATCTGGAGCTTCCCGTCTTCTCCTCTGATAGTGGAACAATCAAGAAAGGCCAAGCGGTTCTCCTTTGCATCTTCTCTTGTAAACCTGATGTGCGGGTCCACTGCATTGATGTGCTCTGAGAAGGCTTCCAGCTCTGGTTTCTTAATTGTCACAAAAGTGTCATCCATGTAACGGTACCAAAGACTTGGAGCAATGCCTGAAAAGGAGGTCAGTGCCTTCTTCTCAAAATGCTCCATGTACAAGTTGGCCACAATGGGAGAGACGGGCGAGCCCATGGCACAGCCGTGGACCTGTCTGTAAAAATGTCCCCGGAAATGAAAGTATGTGGTGTTAAGGCAGATGTCTAGTAGTTTGCAGATGTGTTCAGGTGTCAGTTTGGTCCTTTCCTGTAAGGTGGTGTCTTCCTGCGGTCTCGTCCTAACCGCTGCTACTGCCTCAGAGGTCGGGATGCAGGTGAAAAGGGACACAACATCATAAGAAACCATCAGATCATCTGGGTCCAATTGGAGATGTTTCACTTTGTCCACAAAAGTGTGTGTGTTTTACACATGATGTTCCGAGTTCCCCATCAATGGTGCCAAGATGGTTGTTAAATGCTTGGCCACATTGTATGTGATGGAATCTGTGCTGCACACAATGGGTCTGAGTGGAACATTCTCTTTGTGAATTTTGGGAAGGCCATAAATGCATGGAATGGCTTCACTCTATTGAAGACAGTGAGGTGGAGATTCTGAGCAGGGAGAAAAGATGGTTTGAAAGAGGAGTTAAGGAGGCTATCTTTGTTAAAAAAAGAGAATCCTTCATTAAATCGTAATGGAGGTTTAAGATTCAACCTTCCAGTTGTTTATAATGGTCTGCTGAAACCCTGGAGATGCCCTGGGCATTCGGATGCTAAATAGGCACTCAAGGTGAGGCAGGGAACAATAGAACTATAGGCCCATCCCAGTTTCAATGGGCCATTAGCAGGAGGTCCCGCCCTGTGGGCAGGGCTCTCACAGAGTAGGATATAAACAAGAGTTCTCAGACTTGTTTCTCTGATTGAGAATGACTCGTTGAAACGTTTTGTTTTTTCTAAAACAGAGTCCAGATGACTACAACTGAATCTTTTTCTACAATGGAACACTCCTGGACAAATGAGGGATTACACCGATATATATATGTATATATATTCACTATTAGATGACTACCGTAGATTAATATTCAATGATTATGTACAAAACTAATGAAAAAATAGAATATATTTATATATAGAATTCTCACAAAAATGAAAATGTGTTTTCATGCTCACCTCTGGTATTTGCGCGCACTCATTGAACTCTGGGGACGTAGGATGTAAAACAAAAAACATAATAAATACACACACATTTTTCTTCAAACATTTTCTATTGATTTTAATTGCTAAATTTTAAAACATTTTCGTTGTTTCACCTTTTGTTTTGTTGACTCTCTTTCTCCAGTACAGAATGGATAAAGTCACCAAAAGCAGGATCAGACCCACTGCCAGAGCCACATACAGTGTAACACCTGGAAGTCACAACACATATTAATTTATTCATACGCAAAAACAACTCATTCTTCTGTGTGTGATTCTATGGGCAGTCACAAACCAAATGGTCACAAGGTGTCGCTCGTACATGGTGTTGCCCCACTCAGTATCCACCTTATTCCAGAAGCCCGTCTTGATGCCCCCATTTGACTTCATTCAATTCAATTCCATTTATTTTTGTAACGCCCAAAATCACAACAGTAGTTGCCTCGAGGGGCTACTACTCGAGGCAACTAGTAGTAGCCTTGTATTAGTTCACGCATGGCTGAAGACCTCCAGAGAAAATAAGTTCTCAGCCGCAGTTGGAGTTCACCCAGTGAACGAGAGGGTCTCGTCGCTATGCCTACGAGTTGGGGACAGGTCTCTCACTGTTGTGTTGGCCAGTGCGGGGTACCTGGCCTTCTTCGTCCCTAGGAGGGGTACTGGACAGTGCACCGACTGGGGACTCTGTTGTTCTACTGCAGTGACACCTGGAGAGGTGTGATCGGGAAGAACGGCCCCCCCGATCTGGAGCTGAGTGGTGTTGAGTGACTTCTTTGCTAGCCACGGACTGTCCATAACAAACACCATGTTCAAACACAAGGGTCTCCATCAGTGCATGTGGCACCATGACACCCTAGGCTGGAGGTCAAGGGATGTCGTCGGACTGTGGAAGGATACTTTGAGGATCTCCTCGATCCTGCTGTCACGTCTTCCAAAGACGAAGCAGATACTGAGGACTCGGATGAGACTCACCCAAGTTGAGGTCACTGAGGTTGTTGGCAAACTCCTTGGTGGCAGGGCTCCATCAGGTGCTCGAGGGTTCATGGGAGTTTGCCCAACCAGTCCACATGTGCTTTGTTGATCAGGAGAAGGTGTTCGACTATGTTTCTCATTGTGTCCTTTGGGGGGTGCTCCGCGGGTGCCCGAGAACGGGGCACGGGGCCCTTTGCTCCGGGCTGCCCAGTCTCTGTATGACCGGAGCAGGAGCCGTGTTCGCATTGCCGGCAGTAAGTCAGACGTGTTCCCAGTGCGTGTTGGACTTCACCAAGGCTGCCCTTTGTCACCGGTTCTGTTCATTGTTTTTATGGGCAGAATTTTTAGGCGCAGTCAGGGGTCAGAGAGAGTCCGGTTTCGGGACCACTAGAGCTGTTTGTAGATAGCTCCATCGAACCGACTCATCACATCAACGGATGTGATGAGTTACTCCTGGATCTGTGCTTTGGCGGCTGGTAGCCCCGTTCGCTGCATTTGTGGCCCTATTCTATCTGCTCTGCCTTTGAAACGAATAATTTAACATTTAACTCGTAGGTTATGGGATGCGAAAGGACAAGCGGTGGAAATGAGTTTCCTCCGCAGGGGTGGCTGGGCGCTCCCTTAGAGATAGGGTGAGGAGCTCAATCACACGGGAGGAGCTCAGAGTAGAGAGCCGCTGCTCCTCCACGTCGAGAGGAGCCAGCTGAGGTGGCTCGGGCATCTGTTCCGGATGCCTCCTGGGCGCCTCCCTAGGGAGGTGTTTCGGGCATGTCCCACCGGAGGAGGCCCCGGGGAAGACCCAGGACACGCTGGAGGGACTATGTCTCTCGGCTGGCCTGGGAACGCCTCGGGATCCTCCCGGAGGAGTTAGAGGAAGTGTCTGGGGATAAGGAAGTCTGGGAGTCCCTGCTTAGACTGCTGCCCCCGCGACCCGGCCTCGGATAAAGCGAAAGAAGATGGATGGATGGATGGATGGTTAAGGGATCCTGGGATGAACACATCTTGCTTTTTAGTGGATGCTTCCTCTTGTGGATATTTGTTTTATTTGTGTAACTTAAAGACTAAAAGTCAAGGACAATGCTCAAAGTAAATGTAGAGAACTTCAACTGATATACATGTATTACATCCGATGGGCAATGGTTAATGTAAATGTGAACATTCAACTGAAACAGTTCAATTGTCATAAACAATTCACAGAGACAAAGAGGAAATAATTTATGAATAAATCATGTTCATTATAACAATGTCTGTTGCCTCTGCTAACAGCAAATCTGTGCTCCTTTTCCTTTTATTTTAACATGGTCCTGACTCCTGGGCCCATTATTGTCCAGGTGGCGTTGTCGGACCTCTTATTGTTTTGGTTATCTGCTAAGGTTCATTCATTTAAGGTAACACACATTTGCGTTGGAAATACAGGACTTACGGTGAGAAGGTCCTTCAGATGAGGCTTGTCTGTCCTGTGAAGTCACATTATGGACGGCTGTGGAGACAGGAGTCCCTTTAAAAAGAGCTCCAGGGGGAAGTGCAGCAGATACTGGAGTTACAGCCAGACCTGAGATTGTAACTAAAAGAAGTTTTGGGACCAAAGAAAACTTTTAAAAGTCTATAGGTTTTAGCGATGTTGTTGTTGTGTTACTTTTAATGGCGGTTGGCAGCCAACTGAAAAGGTGCATTTACCGCCACCTGCTGTAGTTGTACGGCTTAGTATGTGTTTTATGCTATACCGTGAAAAAAAAAGGAGCGAAAGAGAGTGAGAACGAGAAGAGAAGGGAGAGGAGAGAGAGGAGAGAGAAAGAGAGAGAGAGAGAGAGAGAGAGAGAGAGAGAGAGAGAGAGAGAGAGAGAGAGAGAGAGAGAGAGAGAGAGAGAGCGCAAGCACCATTAAAAGTAACACAACAACAAACAACAACAACAAGGTGTTGCACGTAATGTCTTCAAAAAAGCTTATCTAGTGCATTTTAAACTGGTCCAAATGTATTCCTCATTTACCTAATGCATTCTGAGCATTGTAATTAGTTTATACGACTTTCAGAGCCCAGAGCGAGTTTTGCTGTCACAGTAAGCTACCAAACATTAGCATGCGCACTTTCTACTTCACAGAGAATAAAACTTTCTATAATAAAATACAGGAGAATAATGCATAAAAGAGCGTCTGTAATAACATTTTGGAGACAGAAGAACAGCAGAAATAGATAAAACACGAGAATAATAAATGCAATAATTACCTCTGGTGGTGACATTGATCTGAAATTCTACAAAATCCATCTCTTCTTCTGACCGTATTTCACACCTGTATGAGCCAGAGTCAGAGCTGCTCACATTGTTTATGCCAACAACCATGTCAACATGAGCTGAATATCCCTGAGGGTCAATGCTGTATCTCCCTTTGTCCACTCTGAAGTCAGAAGTCTGAGCCAAAATGTCTTCAGTTTTGTTACAGTCATTTTTACAGAAGAACATTTGACCACTTTTATAAAACTCAAACTTTTGTTCAAAGTTTTGTCCTTCCACTGCAGTGTAAACACGAGTCTCTTCTCTGGTGAGTCCTGGTCTTCCACCACACAGCACTGTGCAACACATGAGTCAGAGTTAGCACTGAACAATGAATGGATTTCAATAGGTTTTGTTCACGCGACGTCACAACATTCTAAAATCTCTACAGTTTAAAACTGAGCTGGAACAGGTCATTATTTTCAGGTCGAATTCACTGCTTAACTGTCAGTTGTCAGATTTGTTGACCTGGTTTAGGATTCATGTTTCTGTAAATACTGGATCTATCCACATGAAACAAACACTGGCACAAAGTCCAACACCTTCTCTGTCAGTGTAAATGAACAAAAATGAAATTATCTTTTCACCACGGCCTCAGAAAGTGGTGCTATTATTCAACTCCAAAGACATGATTAATATTGCAGATTTGAGAGCCCAATCCTTTAGAAATAATGATTAAATTCAAGTTTTATGGGAGTTTTATGTCTGATATTTCTTTCAAAACAGTAAATCTCCCACTGAGTTACAAAGGCCACCATCTGAAATGATGACATCAACTTCTACAACATGAATGCAACACATTTTAAGACGTATTAACAGACAAACATCCAAACAGAGTTAGGTTAAAAGTAGAAACACTCACTAAGAAACGATATTAAAAGTGGAGCTGTCCTCATGATGACTGACGCTTCTGTTTAAAACCAGGAAGTTCTGCAGCTCCTCTAATCCCCAGTGAAGTGCAGATAAAGCCACACTTCTGATCCCCACCCTCTCTCAAAATGTACTTCTCTTTTCACTGCATTCTGAGTCTGTTTCCTCTGAAAAACATATCAAGTAGATTTTGAGACAAGTAGGGGAGGAGCCAGTGATGAGAAATGTGATAGAAGAGAACATCAGACCCAGGAAGTAGAAAAACATAATTATTGTTGCAGAGTTCATATTGTATACTTATTTCATGATATGCTCAAACAGAAAATATGTACAAATGTTAAACAGAATTTAGACAAAAGAACTCTTTTACAGCAACAATAATAAGTTTAATGCTGAGAATAAATCATCAGAAGAGGCGGGGTATTCGGATGGAGCTGAAAGGTAATTACCACTGGTGATGACAATTATCTGAAATCCTACAGATTCCATCCTCATTGCTCCTGAGCGTATTTCACATCTGTATGAGCCAGTCAGAGCTGCTCACATGACTTATTCCAACATGCAGGACAAGTGGAACTGAATGTGACTCAAATTCATCCTGTCATTGTGCGCGCTGATGCCACAAGTCTCAAACTAAACGTCCTCTTTTTCCCTGGAGTCGTTTGTACAGAGGGCCCGAAGTGTTCCAGAGTCAGAACACTAAAATGTAGCTCCAAAGTTTTGTCCTTCCACTGCAGTGTAAACATGAGTCTCCTCTCTGGTGAGTCACGCCACACAGCACTGTGCAACACATGATGATAATAGCAATAAACAAAAAATAAAATGTAAAAGCCAGTTTAATTCGATAACTTCAATGTCGTGAGCTGTCACTTCATATTGACAGTTTGAGCACTGCAGAAATCCATCTTCTCAAAGAAGAAACCTCAAGCACAAAAAAATACTGTATATTCACAAGTAAGAAATCACACACGTATTTTTTATATTTTTGTATTTTGTAAATGTGAGATGCACAGTCTACACCAGATTTACTGGAATCACATGAAACTGGGGCAGAGAAAATGTGTATTTGCAGGTAAGTAAAACAAGGACAAGTAATGATGTACATTTGGCTCACAAAACATGTTCTATATTTGCAAACTTTTATCATCTCATCCAGACTGAGATCTTTGTGACGTGTTAAGACTCTAGCTCTGAACATAAAATGTGCAGTTAATAAGACAGGTTTTTTGTATTATATTGGAGGACATCATTGGCAATGTGAGCAAAAACACTACTATAATATACTATCAGTAGTGGGGTTGGGTACCAGTCATGGGAATATTTTAGTAAATATATTTTAGTAACAGAATACTTAACATTTAACGCCTAGGTTATGGGATGCAAAAGGACAAGCGGTGGAAATGAGTTCCCTCCGCAGGGTGGCTGGGCGCTCCCTTAGAGATAGGGTGAGGAGCTCAATCACACGGGAGGAGCTCGGAGTAGCCATGCAAAATTAATGTAGTTTGTAAATTATTTTGTGACATGGTCCGGTCAGCTTTCTGTTAATCATCACGCCATGGTTCACCTGATCCCCACGTACAGGCAGAGGCTGAAGCTCTCCAAACCTGCAGTGAGGAAATCTAAGAAGTGGACCAATGAGGCAGTGGAGGAGCTACGTGCGTGTTTGGACATTACAGACTGGGAGGTCTTCAGAGCTGCCACAGATAGTTTGGATGAGTACACGGACACTGTGACGTCATACATTCGATTCTGTGAGGACAGCATCATACCAACACACACCAAAGTCACTTTCAACAATGACAAACCCTGGTTCACTCCAAAACTGAGGCAGTTAAGGCAGCAGAAGGAGGCAGCGCACAGGGCTGGAGACAGGGGGCGCTACAAAGATGCAAAGTATGGATTTAGCAAAGAGGTTTCTCGAGCGAGATCACAGTACAATACGCGTCTGAAGCAGCAGTTCTCTGACAACAGCCCCGCCTCCGTGTGGAGGGGGCTCCGGCTTCTCACCAACCACAAGCCCCGAGCCCCCCTGCTGCAGACAATCGAAAACTGGCTGAGCAACTCAACACCTTCTACTCCAGGTTTGATGTGACCACCCCTCCCCCACGGTGGCCACCTCCGCCAACCCAAACCTGGTCCCCACCACCTCCCCACCACTCTCTCAGTTCAGGAAACAGGATGTTCACAGGCTATTTCGGAAATCCAACCCCCAAAAAGCTGCTGGACCAGACGGCGTCTCTGCCGCTAAATTAAGACATTGCGCAGGAGAGTTAACCCCCGTCTTCACAGACATTTTTAACACCTCCCTGGGGTCATGCCATGTCCCAGCCTGCTTCAAGTCTGCCATCATTGTCCCTGTCCCCAAGAAGCCCCGGATCACTGGACTTAATGACTACAGGCTTGTGGCGCTGACGTCTGTAGTCATGAAGTCATTTGAACGCCTGGTCTTGCCCCACCTCAAGTCCTTCACCTCCTCCCTGCTGGACCCCCTGCAGTTCGCCTACAGAGCCAACAGGTCTGTAGACGACGCCATCAACCTGGCACTCCACTTCATCCTGCAGCATCTGGACTCCCCGGGAACCTACGCCAGGATCCTGTTTGTGGACTTCAGCTCTGCTTTCAACACCATCCTCCCTGCTCTGCTCCAGGACAAGCTCTCCCAGCTCAACGTGCCTGACTCCACCTGCAGGTGGATCACTGACTTCCTGACGGATCGGAGGCAGTGTGTGCGGCTGGGGAAGAATGGCTCAGACACTCGGACTATCAGAACAGGAGCTCCACAGGGCTGTGTACTTTCTCCTCTGCTCTTCTCCCTGTACACAAACTGCTGCACCTCCAGCCACGACTCGGTAAAACTGATCAAGTTTGCGCGACGACACCACTCTCATCGGGCTCATCTTGGACGGGGATGAGTCTGTCTACAGGAGGGAGGTGGACCGGCTGGTGTCCTGTTGCAGCGGCAACAACCTGGAGTTCAACGCCCAGAAGACAGTGGAGATGATCGTGGACCTCCATCAGCTCCCTCATCAAGAAGGCCCAGCAGAGGATGTACTTTCTGCGTCAGCTGAGGAAAGCCAAGTTGCCCGTGCAGATGATGGTGCAGTTTTACACGGCCATCATTGAGTCCATCCTCACCTCCTCCATCACCGTGTGGTACGCTGGAGCCACAGCCAGGGACAAACAGAGACTACAGCGCATTGTGCGTTCTGCTGAGAAGGTGATCGGCTGCAGACTTCCATCTCTGCAGGACCTGTACGTCTCCAGGGCTCTGGGACGAGCAGGTCGGATCACAGCTGACCCTTCTCACCCTGGAAATGGACTATTTGATCCACTCCCCTCAGGCAGGAGGCTACGGTCCATCCGGACCAGAACCTCCCGCCACAAGAATAGTTTCTTTCCCTCTGCCGTTGGACTCATGAACACTTCTAAACACCTGCCACTTTAACTACACTATTCATCACTCACTGCACTGTCACTTTCTGCACTACAACTTTAAACTTTAAACTTAACTGTAAACTTGTGTACATAGCAATGCCTATTTTTATTTTTATTTTATACTATTAATAATTTTAAATTGTCCCTTAAATGCATGCCCTTTTGTTTGACTGAATATATGTTGTTTTATTATTGCTCAGTGTTTTGTGTTGCACCTTAAGGCCGAGACAAGTTCCTATGTCTGTGAAGTTTGTTCATTGACAATGGCAATAAACCCCTTTCTGATTCTGATTCTGATTCTGATCATTAAAAAGAAATGCACACTCTCTCCACAAGCCGAGTAGTAACCACAGACTGCATCCAAAATTTTAAATAGACTTGCTGCTTTGTTAATGCACAATGTTTTGTGGTTCAAACTACACCTCAATGGAAAATGATGATGTGCTGCACAAAACACCACAAAACTGCGATGAGCCACTCAAAACTTATGCTACACAGTCGATTCTGGAAACTTGAATTAAATGCTTTAAAATATGCAAAAAGTAACAATTCCCTTTTATTTATCTCGTAGCAGCATAAATGACACATGGATCATTATGAAGAGCTTTGTTGGTCTGTCTTGCTTTTGGTCGGAAATTCACAGCAGAGTAGTTTAAGTTGTCATTTGCCTCGTCCTGTAAGGCAAAGCATAAGTCAGCAAACATGGTTTGAGTAAATTTTTTGTGCCTGGTTCAAATTTACCTCGCTTGATCCATTCAGATCTTGTCTCTGAGCTGTAATGGAGTTGGGACTTTTCAAATATTTTACAAATAGATTTGAAAAAATGTTGAAGCTGAAATATACCTGTTTGAAGTTTCTTGACTTTAAGAGCAAACCAAACAATGGCCATTATAAGAAGAATACATAGACCTCCAAGGGTTATGCTTATCCACAATGATAAATTACCTAGAGTACACATTTTTACTTAGGTTATTTAATACATTTGGTTTTTTCAAGTTTTAAGATGCATACCTTCACATTCAGTTCTCTCTTTATCGTCTGGCGAGCTGTAATCTGAGAACAAATAATACTTTTGTTACATGTATTTGATGGCTACAAAATAAAAATAAACTGCTATAAATAAGGAAAGACGATGTAGTGAGTTTTGAGATGAAAGAAACAACCGTACCACACCCAGTACCCGGAACTATGCACTTATTTCCTATGAAGTTTTGTTTTTAAAAAAGCCACGGAACCAGATCCAATCCTTGGGGAACTCCATAACTTACACACTTAAAAAGTAACTAAGAATTTGAATTAAATGCTGCACAAGGTTTAATTAAATTATACACAGAGAATGCCAATTTGAGAATATAAGATAAGTAAAAATGTCAAATTTAAATCTTACCTTCAACATTTAACTGCACAACATCAATTTGTCCAGATCCAAAAACATCAAAGACACAAAAGTAGAAACCACTGTCGGCCATTTCAGCACGCTGGATTTTGAGAGTGGAAAAGAACCGTTGAAATTTATGTAAAATCTCATAGTATTTCCTGCACACGGCCCGGGCTTTGTGGTGGCAATGCAGCTATAGTTCCCGTTGTTGACCAGTCTGGCCCAAAACACGTCTTTTATGGCGTTAACATTCCTGCATGACAAGAAAGCATCTTCACCAGTCTTTATGCTTATTTTGATAGACCGAGCGCTCCAGCCTGAAACAAATAATATAATCACTTTTAGTAATGATAAATGTGATCAGTGTTTGATAGTACTTACTGAGGCTGGTCAGAAGAAGAGCCACTAGAATGAAGTTGTTCATAGTGCGACAGTGGAAATTTAGGGTTCTTGATCATGCTTTTAAGATGATTGCAAAGGGGTGGGCTTTTTATCTTGACGTGAGTGCTCATGCAGGCCACATAAAGGATGTCCGGACAAAGTATCAGAAAGCATGTCTCGGTACAAACCTTTGCAGTTGTTTATTAAAAGAGAGATTGGACAAGCCTATTCTTTCCTGTAGTAGAAATGTTATCTCTGTGAGAACATAGTGGTCCTGGCCTTACTTTTTCAGCTTTAAATCCTGTAAAATCACCCAGTTCCTCAGGCCTGACTGTGACATGGGATTGGTTTGCTGTTTAAACGGTGAAATGTTAAGCAAGCCTCAAGAGTTGTATATAGTTTCTTAAACTAAACTGTTGTAATTGATTCCTATTTTGTTCAAAACTTTCTTGAGGACCCCCAAACCCTCATGAGGACCCTCACCTCTAAGCCATGACCATGACAACATTAAATACTGGCGTATTCATTGTTGAAGTCAATATGTTTGGGTTCACATGTTCTGCATTTTTTGTTGTTATGGATATGTCTAAATTACAATGTAATCATGCCACAATGCAAAGAGAATAATATGTACAAAATGTATGGATATAATGAGTGTGTTTGTCTTTGTGTGCAATGCAATCATTGTGGACTTGAAACATCTTTCTTATTCCACATCTTTATTAGAAAACTATTTAAAGGGGTAATGTATTTGTAATGTACATGATTAAACGTGTTATGGGAAATTATTTCAGCTCTGTGCTGGCATTAGCTTCAGAAGAGCCATGATTTTTTGTGTGTGTTTCATAATGGACCTATTTATAGCCTACTGCAGTTTCTAAAAACTGTGGTACATGTACTACTGGTGGTACACAGGCTTCAGGTGGTACGTGGATTCCTCTGCAGTGAAAATATTTGCTCAAGATAAAGTCATTATACTCCAATTTTTTTTCTTTGGGTCAAATATTCTTAGTTGGAACTTGGTGTGAAAAGTTTGAGAGACACAGGTGTACAGTAATAGCAGACAAACAAACATGTTGTTAGTTCCTGTGTCTAAACCACAGAGCATTGTGTTCAATTGATGTTTCACAGGCCTCATTATTACAACACTTAAAAAGTTCATATGGTGTATACTTGTATACTAGTATTACAATAAAGTAGCCGCCCAATAAACTTCAGTGTCTTATCTCAGAAGGTCCTCGTTCCTCATCACAGTGTTTCTGGTTCATGTCCTGCACGTTCCACTGCAGCAGATGTAGATGTCTCTGTCTCATGTCGGCTGCTCACAGGAGTGGACCTGGGTTTGGGACTGAAACGCACCGCTGCGTACTGCAGGTTGTCTGAGTTCTCCCTCTGGAGAGGAAAACCACACTTTGTTATTTGTGTAGACATATTTTGGCTTTTGACAATCATTCATTTTTTCTAAACAAAAACTATTGAAACATTTTAATGGAACAATGCCATACCTTTTTGGAGCATCTTGGTCTTCACAGCCAGGCCAATGATCACCACAATCTGAACGATTACAAGACCCCCCAGAACTGGGACCAGCACGCTTCTGTCGACCGCTTTTGTATCATCTGGAGAATTGACTTTGATAGTTATGTACATTACAGAAATATTTTTTTTACAAAAAATCTATAACCTGCCTTTTTGGACATCCAAATAAGTTGTCTCTTTGATAACAAGCCCTAAAGTCGACTCATAACCACAGAAATATAAACCTGTGTGTGAAGTGTTCACTGGGTTAATTGGGGAGGCACTCCAAAACCCACATTTACCTTTTCATCTCCCCACTAGGCATGACCTTGGTGTCACACATAACATCACTTATTTTTCCGTGTTATAAGTTCAACCCTTGGCCCAGAGCACCCTCAGTAGTCAACACTAAAATGCACTTTCATATTAAAGTTAATATGTTTGGGTTCATATGTTCTCCATCTAATTTGAGTTCTACCACAAGAAAATATATTTTACTCTTCTAAATGTCTAAGTGTACAACGTACTCATACCACAACGTAAAGAGAATACTATATATACAAAATGTGAATGCAGTGGTGTGTTTGCCTTGGTGTGGAAAATGCAATCATTGTGGACATTAGACATGTGTCTTATAGACATCTTTATTAGAATTTTTTTTTTTTTTTAAAGGTGGTAATGTATTTGTAGACGCCAAAATCACATACATAATATTGTCCCAGAAAATGATTTCATGCAAAGTGTGAGAACCTTCTGTAGCCATTAGCTTCAAAAAGACGCATGATCTTTTTAAACATTCAAACGGACCCCGACTGTAATGCCAGGCAGAGCCCCTGCAGAAGCTGCTGTGAGTTCCTGTGTCTAAACCACAGAGCACTGTGTTCAATTGATGTTTCACAGGCCTCATTATTACAACACTTAAAAAGTTCATATGGTGTATACTTGTATACTAGTATTACAATAAAGTAGCCGCCCAATAAACTTCAGTGTCTTATATCAGAAGGTCCTCGTTCCTCATCACAGTGTTTCTGGTTCATGTCCTGGATGTTCCACTGCAGCAGATGTAGATGTCTCTGTCTCATGTCGGCTGCTCACAGGAGTGGACCTGGGTTTGGGACTGAATCTGCGTACTCCAGGTTGTCTGAGTTCTCAGTCTGGAATGGAAAACCACACTTTTATTTCTGTAGACATTTTGTGACATTTGACCAAACTGTCCCTTTACCTCTGTTTGTCTTGCCAGTTGTTTGGTTTGAGCTAGAATTTACATTTGCATTATTATTTTAACAATAACAAAACAAATGAAGGGTAATGGAATGATATCATACCTATTTTGAGCATCTTGTTCTTCACAGCCAGGCCAATGATCACCACAATCTGAAAGGCTACAAGACCACCCAGAACTGGGACCAGCACGCTTTTGTCAACCGCTTTTGTATCATCTGGAGAATTGACTTTGATAGTTATGTACGTACAGACTATTATTATTATTTATTTTTTTAATCTTTAACTTACCTTCTTGGACATCCAAATAAGTTGACTCTTTGATAACAAGCCCTAAACTCGACCTATAACCACATAAAATATAAACCTGTGTGTGAAGTGTTCACTGGGTTAATTGTGAGGAAGATGTGAGACAAGTTGGATGTCCCTGTAAATGTTTCGTCCACAGATGAAGCACGATCAGAAGGACTGCTTATCATTGAAACCCATCTGAGTGTGGAGCTCCTCCTCACATCTCTGTACCAGGTTATTGACGAGGGAGAACTGGTGAAGTTTGAGCACAACAGAGTGGCACTTTGACCAGACTGGACTTCAACTGCAGGCGTCTCCGAGCCCAAGACACACAATATATCTACAGAAGCACCGAAAAGTGTTTTATCTTTGTTACTGTGGTGAAAAATCTGACAGAAAATCAACTTACTGATACTGAAGAGAAGAGCTGTTGAAGACACAAATCAACGTACTCGACATGAAGCTCGTGATGAAATTTGTATCATGGCTAATTACTCTTCCCTAACGACCGCGTAAAGGAGACATATACTTTTTACCCTGGAAGTTAAACTACAGTGAAAGTAGATCACCAGTTTACATTTTGTTAATCGAAAACTGCAATATAGATCTAAAATGATTTAGTGATAGAAACAGGTCCTTTGACTCGCCTCCTCATAGTGACATCACTACAGCAGACTGACGTTTATATGTTTTATTGTTGAATAATGGCTACATGACATTTTGAACCCAATGTGTTTAGATGTTTTCAGTTTATTTATTTAATAGGGACGAAGCACATCAAACACTGAGCTACACAAAAGAAGAAAGAGGTTAGAACAATGTTACTCGTGCATCTCCTCTGGCGCTGGTGAGCACAACACACTTTCTCTGTGGGGGAGCAACTACATCATGAAGGATTTGAAATCTGATTAACATTTAGCATTTTATATTTGGCAAGAATAGTGTAGTGATGATACAGACAGTGTTTCAGTTCGTTTTAGAGATGTTTAAGACAATGTCGAAGTTGTGAGACAATCATGGCTTTTATGTGTGTGAGGCTTCAGTAGATATGTTTAAATTCATCAAGTGTTGCCCAGTTTTTTTAATATGACTTCTGAAAGTAAGTTTGTAATCAATTATTTGACCTAAATATTTAAATTAATTTACATTTCTGACGTAAATTTATTCAAATAACAATCACAATGCACACACAACATAAATATAAGAGAGACATGACAATAGCCAATAACAATCACAATCTCCCCAACAAGACAGACACATCTGTAAAAAATAAAACCCAAAGTTTAGTTCACGTTATGTTCACGTCTGATTGTCCAAAAGCCACTGTTTAACACTTCTACCAAAGCTATGAACTCGTCAGTTCTGTGGGACCACATTCCAAGAGTGTGCGGTGCGGCCGTAAAAGCAGATTGTCCAAATGAAAGGTTTTTAAGAAATTACATTTTCGATTCGATTTTTTGTGCAGTGTTTTCATGTCTGCTTATAGAGTCTTTCTATGGGCATCAGTGTGGTCTTGTTTGCCTGGGTCCAGCTCTGCAGGCAGTAATATATGTGAGAGAAAATTGTGGCGTTTAAGTAAAATTTTGAGGCCTCTGTTGTCAAATGATTTCTAATGTGTTTGAAACTCACCAGATTAAATGTAGTATTATTTTTCCCATTTTTAACATGCTTTTTAAATGACATTTGAGAGTCAATAATAACACCTACATTCTTATACTCTTGTAACACTCGTAGGGCTTGCCCATCTACCATAACTGTTGGATGACTCTGAGATGTAAACATACCTTTTTTTTAACCAATCACTGACTTACACCATTACAGATGATAGATTCTCAGCAGTTGTTTTTGCATGGATATAGACGGTATAGTGGCATCAGTATAACTGGCATGAAGCCGCAGAACATACATCTGGAAAATTTGTTGATAAATAGACTAAATTATAGGGGGCCAAGGGTTGAGCCCTGGGGCACACCTACATGATTAGACATCATATCAGAGAATTCATTATTGATCTTCTTTTAAGTAAGATTCTACCCACTGTAAGCTAGTAGTACATTTTTTATAATTTGGCAATCAATATATCAGAACTGACAATATCAAATGCTTTTCTTAAGTCTGGGTAGATGGATAAAGATAAATGTTTGCTGTTTTAGTAGAATGAGATTTACGGAATCCAAATTGCATTGGGTGCAATGTAAATGGTGAAGAATTCAAATGTGAAATATTTTTTTCTAAGATACATTTTTCTAGTACTTTTGATATTGCTGGGAGAATACTTATAGCTGTATAAGTGATTATCTCCATTTGTTCACCTGACTTAAAAATGGCTGTGATCTCACCAGGGACCAGGTCTGCAAATTAGCCTTTGGCCTATGGACATGGCATCGGTTACTATTTTATATGTGGCAATGCTCTCTGTTCTGTCCATTTTAAATACACTACTACTACAGCTGCCATGTAGTGTGAAACAGTCCTTCATTAATTGACCAATTTACACTTTTACATAGATGGGATTAATGAGATTTGTGATTCAGTTTTAAAAACAGAGTATCGATATTATAGATGTCCTTTGCTTTTGACGATTTGATGGACGATATGATCGTTTCAATCTTTGACTCTGTCACTTCCCTAAATGTCAATAAAGGGGCATGCATATTCAAAGGCACAACTTTGTCATATTTTGTATGGATGTGACAAAAATAATGATTAAGGGATCATACTTGCATCCTCATATATTTTGTCCTCTAATTTCAGTTTTATTGGTCTATTTTCTGTAGCAGACTTCCCTGTTATTTTTTTCTGGTTCTGCCTTAGCATTATTATTATTAAGCATGAATTATTATTTGTATTAATGAAAAAGAATGCTTTTGCTTTCCTTGTCACTTTTGTGACTATACTTCTTAAAGCAGTGGATATTTGCCTATAATAAGCTTTCTTATGTTTGAGTGCTTTTTGAAGAGCCTGATCCCTTTGTGTTCATAAGAGATCATATATATGCATTTAAGCAGGGCAAGTTTTCTCCATGGCCTGGCTTGCATTTGACTTTCCTCAAGAAACCATTTATAAGTCATCTCACACATCTCAGTACAGGGATGTGGACGGGGATAGGGGGTAGGTGAAAACAGGAATTTTCTGAGCACTCTAGTCTAAAATGCAGACCAAAACAGTATCTATCAAAAGAAAACATGCATAAATCAATCAATCAAAACACAACTTTGAGTATGAATTTGACATGACAGAAACACCAGTGTAACATTTTGTTTATTTGGTTTATTGGTTTATTTTGTCTAATATTTCTCCTTTAAGCACCACAGCGATGACATGATTCAATAAAAAAAACTTGACAGCATCGGCCAATACAAATGTAAAATATGAAGTATAAACGATGAGAGGAGTCAGTGCTATGGGGAAGTGACAGTGGAGTACAGCACAGTTTGACCTGCACCTTCCCCTCTCAGACACCGGGGGCGCTGCTGTTGCTGCTGCTGGTGAAGCCAACTTCAGAGTATGTGGGCGACTTGGCACTGTCTTCTACCTGATGAGACAAAGAAAGAAGGGAACATTCTGTTTAGAAAATGCTTTCTCCAAATGTTAGAAAAATGCTTTATGAAGGAAACATTTTTAAATTAAGTTTGTTGTATATTATAGTTCAATTTAAATCAGGAAAAGCCATTTTATATGTAGTTTTTTCCTTTCTTTTTTAAATTCAAATTTATTTAAAACGTTGCCAAACAGAAAGGGAAAAAAAAATTACAAAAAAAACCCAACCTAAAAACCTATTTTTTTCCCTTCTGTATTCTAAATGAGTGAGTAGATGAATGATACAGATATTTTTTCAACGTATTTTTAATTATATAAACATAAAGGTATTGTTACATACAATGGAGTTACGTTTCTCCCATCATTTTTATTTTATTTTGGTATTAGTTTATTAGCTGCGGTATTAGTTATCACTGCAGCAATAACTATTCTTCCTGGGGTCCCACAATCCCTAAAAATAACCAAGAATATATTTCCATGCAATATAAAACCAAGAAAAGTAAAAATTTGTTTGATTAAATTGTTTTCATAATTTAAATTTTTTTTCTGAATTGAATCATTTAAAATTGTATTCTTCCACAGAAACACACCACAAATTGAGACAAACATTGTTTCATATTTAAAATATAGATGTTTTTGCTTTGCCTGGAAAGTATGGCATTAAACTGATCTAGTTTTCTTGTGTCTCTAAAACAGGCGTACATCCCCACCACAAAATGTCATATTTGGAAAGAAAAATGTATCACGTTCGTTCATAACACCATGTCAAAGTGCTCACTATTCACAGGGAAATTCCAACTATAGAAACTATGGTAGCCAGGAGGCTCACTATTATCACATGTTTTGGGACTGTCCTGTTGCTCACAAATATTGGACTGAAATGAACAAAAAGCAACAGAGTGTTTTTGACATTCCATCCCATTTGATTAAACTATGTATTTGGGCCTTAAAACTCATGCCATGGACTCAGTAAATGGATAAATTTGGAGCACACTATTGGCAGCAGAGGAAAGGCCCTTAAAAATGGATGACACAATCTGCAACTCCAATAAAGGACTGATCTGATTATAATGGACATACGGAAGATAGAAAAAATCCCATTCTGACTCAACTCAAGGAAAAGAAAATAACATCTCCATGGAGACAAGCAGATGGTGGACTTCCCACAGGAAACATAAAAGCCCAATAGAGGCAGTTGAGATGTACAACCATATTTAGAGTCCAATCCAAAAATGCACTAAAATTTGCAAATTTCATCATAAGAACTTCCTCAGAAGAGATGTTGTTCCTGTTTTGCGTGGTCTTGAGGTGATGCTTGGTTTCTCTGCTAACCAGAGTATTTACAGAAACAGTTTGACTGCGTCTCTGACCTGGCTTTGTGCTTCATGTGGAGATAGTAGACTGTAGACTGGAGCTGGTCTGTTCTGATCCGGAACCTCCTCGTACAAATGGTCCCTCTGGAAAAAACATGAACATTGTTATATTTGTGCCTCGTTTCCTTTATGTACAGGACAGATGTAAGAAAAGAAAAAAAAAATGAAATATAGAGTATAGAATATGGAATATAGAGACTATTTACAAATGTTGTATTCATTTTGTAGTAATGAAATAGTTTCTTCAGTCTATATATTCTGAAAAAGGCAGTATGTGTATATATGTGTGTGTATGTATACTGTGTGTGTGTGTGTGTGTGTGTGTGTGTATATATATATATATATTATATATATATATATATTCACTATTAGATTTACCGTAGATTAATATTCAATGATTATGTACAGAAACTAATGAAAAAATAGAATATATTTATATATAGAATTCTCACAAAAATGAAAATGTGTTTTCATGCTCACCTCTGGTATTTGCGCGCACTCATTGAACTCTGGGGACGTGGGATGTAAAACAAAAAACATAATAAATACACACACATTTTTCTTAAAACATTTTCTATTGATTTTAATTGCTAAATTTTAAAACATTTTCGTTGTTTCACCTTTTGTTTTGTTGACTCTCTTTCTCCAGTACAGAATGGATAAAGTCACCAAAAGCAGGATCAGACCCACTGCCAGAGCCACATACAGTGTAACACCTGGAAGTCACAACACATATTTATTTATTCATACGCAAAAACAACTCTTTCTTCAGTGTGTGACTCTATGGGCAGTCACAAACCAAATGGTCACAAGGTGTCGCCCGTACATGGTGTTGCCCCACTCAGTATCCACCTTATTCCAGAAGCCCGTCTTGATGCCCCCATTTGACTTCATTCAATTCAATTCCATTTATTTTTGTAACGCCCAAAATCACAACAGTAGTTGCCTCGAGGGGCTACTACTCGAGGCAACTAGTAGTAGCCTTGTATTAGTTCACGCATGGCTGAAGACCTCTAGAGAAAATAAGTTCTAAGCCGCAGTTGGAGTTCACCCCAGTGAACGAGAGGGTTGCGTCGCTATGCCCACGGGTTGGGGACAGGTCTCTCACTGTTGTGTTGGCCAGTGCGGGGTACCCGGCCTTCTTCGTCCTTAGGAGGGGTACTGGACAGTGCACCGACTAGGGACTCTGTTGTTCTACTGCAGTGACCCCTGGAGAGGTGTGATCGGGAAAGAACGGCCCCTCCGATCTGGAGCTGAGTGGTGTTGAGTGACTTCTTTGCTAGCCACGGACTGTCCATAACAAACACCATGTTCAAACACAAGGGTCTCCATCAGTGCATGTGGCACCATGACACCTTAGGCTGGAGGTCAAGGGATGTCGTCGGACTGTGGAAGGATACTTTGAGGATCTCCTCGATCCTGCTGTCACGTCTTCCGAAGACGAAGCAGATACTGAGGACTCGGATGAGACTCACCCAAGTTGAGGTCACTGAGGTTGTTGGCAAACTCCTTGGTGGCAGGGCTCCATCAGGTGCTCGAGGGTTCATGGGAGTTTGCCCAACCAGTCCACATGTGCTTTGTTGATCAGGAGAAGGTGTTCGACTATGTTTCTCGTTGTGTCCTTTGGGGGTGCTCCGAGGGTGCCCGAGAACGGGGCACGGGGCCCTTTGCTCCGGGCTGCCCAGTCTCTGTATGACCGGAGCAGGAGCCGTGTTCGCATTGCCGGCAGTAAGTCAGACGTGTTCCCAGTGCGTGTTGGACTTCACCAAGGCTGCCCTTTGTCACCGGTTCTGTTCATTGTTTTTATGGGCAGAATTTTTAGGCGCAGTCAGGGGTCAGAGAGTGTCCGGTTTCGGGACCACTAGAGCTCATCTCTGCTGTTTGTAGATAGCTCCATCGAACCGACTCATCACATCGACGGATGTGATGAGTTACTCCTGGATTTGTGCTTTGGCGGCTGGTAGCCCCGTTCACTGCATTTGTAGCCCTATTCTATCTGCTCTGCCTTTGAAACGAAAAATTTAACATTTAACGCGTAGGTTATGGGATGCGAAAGGACAAGCAGTGGAAATGAGTTCCCTCCGCAGGGTGGCTGGGCGCTCCCTTAGAGATAGGGTGAGGAGCTCAATCACACGGGAGAAGCTCGTAGTAGAGCCGCTGCTCCTCCACGTCGAGAGGAGCCAGCTGAGGTGGCTCGGGCATCTGTTCCAGATGCCTCCTGGGCGCCTCCCTAGGGAGGTGTTTCGGGCATGTCCCACCAGGAGGAGGCCCCGGGGAAGACCCAGGACACGCTGGAGGGACTATGTCTCTCGGCTGGCCTGGGAACGCCTCGGGATCCTCCCGGAGGAGTTGGAGGAAATGTCTGGGGATAAGGAAGTCTGGGAGTCCCTGCTTAGACTGCTGCCCCCGCGACCCGGCCCCGGATAAAGCGAAAGAAGATGGATGGATGGATGGATGGTTAAGGGATCCTGGGATGAACACATCTTGCTTTTTAGTGGATGCTTCCTCTTGTGGATATTTGTTTTATTTGTGTAACTTAAAGACTAAAAGTCAAGGACAATGCTCAAAGTAAATGTGGAGAACTTCAACTGATATACATGTACTACATCCGATGGGCTCCTTTTCCTTTTATTTTAACATGGTCCTGACTCCTGGGCCCATTATTGTCCAGGTGGCGTTGTCGGAACTCTTATTGTTTTGGTTATCTGCTAAGGTTCATTCATTTAAGGTAACACACATTTGCGTTGGAAATACAGGACTTACGGTGAGAAGGTCCTTCAGATGAGGCTTGTCTGTCCTATGTAGTCACATTATGGACGGCTGTGGAGACAGGAGTCCCTTTAAAAAGAGCTCCAGGTGCACTAAAGAACAGGGAAGTGCAGCAGATACTGGAGTGACAGCCAGACCTGAGATTGTAACTAAAAGAAGTTTTGGGACCAAAGAAAACTTTTAAAAGTCTATAGGTTTTAGCGATGTTGTTGTTGTGTTACTTTTAATGGCGGTTGGCAGCCAACTGAAAAGGTGCATTTACCGCCACCTGCTGTAGTTGTACGGCTTAGTATGTGTTTTATGCTATACCGTGAAAAAAAGGAGCGAAAGAGAGCGAGAACGAGAAGAGAAGGGGAGAGAGAAAGAGAGAGAGAGAGAGAGAAGAGAGAGAGAGAGAGAGAGAGAGAGAGAGAGAGAGCGCAAGCACCATTAAAAGTAACACAACAACAACAACAACAACAAGGTGTTGCACGTAATGTCTTCAAAAAGCTTATCTAGTGCATTTTTAAACTGGTCCAAATGTATTCCTCATTTACCTAATGCATTCTGAGCATTGTAATTAGTTTATACGACTTTCAGAGCCCAGAGCGAGTTTTGCTGTCACAGTAAGCTACCAAACATTAGCATGCGCACTTTCTACTTCACAGAGAATAAAACTTTCTATAATAAAATACAGGAGAATAATGCATAAAAGAGCGTCTGTAATAACATTTTGGAGACAGAAGAAACAGCAGAAATAGATAAAACACGAGAATAATAAATGCAATAATTACCTCTGGTGGTGACATTGATCTGAAATTCTACAAAATCCATCTCTTCTTCTGACCGTATTTCACACCTGTATGAGCCAGAGTCAGAGCTGCTCACATTGTTTATGCCAACAACCATGTCAACATGAGCTGAATATCCCTGAGGGTCAATGCTGTATCTCCCTTTGTCCACTCTGAAGTCAGAAGTCTGAGCCAAAATGTCTTCAGTTTTGTTACAGTCATTTTTACAGAAGAACATTTGACCACTTTTATAAAACTCAAACTTTTGTTCAAAGTTTTGTCCTTCCACTGCAGTGTAAACACGAGTCTCTTCTCTGGTGAGTCCTGGTCTTCCACCACACAGCACTGTGCAACACATGAGTCAGAGTTAGCACTGAACAATGAATGGATTTCAATAGGTTTTGTTCATGCGACGTCACAACATTCTAAAATCTCTACAGTTTAAAACTGAGCTGGAACAGGTCATTATTTTCAGGTCGAATTCACTGTTTAACTGTCAGTTGTCAGATTTGTTGACCTGGTTTAGGATTCATGTTTCTGTAAATACTGGGTCTATCCACAAGAAAACAAACACTGGCACAAAGTCCAACACCTTCTCTGTCAGTGTAAATGAACAAAAAATGAAATAACCTTTTCACCACGGCCTCAGAAAGTGGTGCTATTATTCAACTCCAAAGACATGATTAATATTGCAGATTTGAGAGCCCAATCCTTTAGAAATAATGATTAAATTCAACATTTTTGGGAGTTTTATGTCTGATATTTCAAAACAGTAAATCTCCCACTGAGTTACAAAGGCCACCATCTGAAATGATGACATCAACTTCTACAACATGAATGCAACACATTTTAAGATGTATTAACCGACAAACATGCAAACAGAGTTAGGTTAAAAGTAGAAACACTCACTAAGAAACGATATTAAAAGTGGAGCTGTCCTCATGATGACTGACTCGCTTCTGTTTAAAACCAGGAAGTTCTGCAGCTCCTCTAATCCCCAGTGAAGTGCAGATAAAGCCACACTTCTGATCTCCACCGTCTCTCAAAATGTACTTCTCTTTTCACTGCATTCTGAGTTTCCTCTGAAACACGTATTAAATATATTCTAAGGCAATTAGGGGAGGAGCCAGTGATGAGAAATGTGATAGAAGAGAACATCAGACCCAGGAAGTAGAAAAACATAATTATTGTTGCAGAGTTCATATTGTATACTTATTTCATGATATGCTCAAACTGAAAAATATGTACAAATGTTAAACAGAATTTAGACAAAAGAACTCATTTACAGCAACAATAATAAGTTTAACGCTGAGAATAAATCATCAGAAGAGCGGGGTATTCGGATGGAGCTGAAAGGTAATTACCACTGGTGATGACAATTATCTGAAATCCTACAGATTCCATCCTCATTGCTCCTGAGCGTATTTAACATCTGTATGAGCCAGTCAGAGCTGCTCACATGACTTATTCCAACATGCAGGACAAGTGGAACTGAATGTGACTCAAATTCATCCTGTCATTGTGCGCGCTGATGCCACAAGTCTCAAACTAAACGTCCTCTTTTTCCCTGGAGTCGTTTGTACAGAGGGCCCGAAGTGTTCCAGAGTCAGAACACTAAAATGTAGCTCCAAAGTTTTGTCCTTCCACTGCAGTGTAAACATGAGTCTCCTCTCTGGTGAGTCACGCCACACAGCACTGTGCAACACATGATGATAATAGCAATAAACAAAAAAATAAAATGTAAAAGCCAGTTTAATTCGATAACTTCAATGGTATTGGAAGTATCTGCAGAAAATGCATCATTACAAGAATAAAGTGAGTAAAGTGTTTCTTCCACAGTCAGTCAGAACAATCCATGAGCCTGAGCTCGACTGTTAATGTCTGTGAGCTGTCACTTCATATTGACAGTTTGAGCACTGCAGAAATCCATCTTCTCAAAGAAGAAACCTCAAGCACAAAAAATACTGTATATTCACAAGTAAGAAATCACACACGTATTTTTTATGTTTTTGTATTTGTAAATGTGAGATGCAGTCTACACCAGATTTACTGGAATCACATGAAACTGGGGCAGAGTAAATGTGTATTTGCAGGTAAGTAAAACAAGGACAAGTAATGATGTACATTTGGCTCACAAAACATGTTCTATATTTGCAAACTTTTATCATCTCATCCAGACTGAGATCTTTGTGACGTGTTAAGACTCTAGCTCTGAACATAAAATGTGCAGTTAATAAGACAAGTTTTTTGTATTATATTGGAGGACATCATTGGCAATGTGAGCAAAAACACTACTATAATATATACTATCAGTAGTGGGGTTGGGTACCAGTCATGGGAATATTTTTGTAAAAATATTTAGTAACAGAATACTTAACATTTAACGCCTAGGTTATGGGATGCAAAAGGACAAGCGGTGGAAATGAGTTCCCTCCGCAGGGTGGCTGGGCGCTCCCTTAGAGATAGGGTGAGGAGCTCAATCACACGGGAGGAGCTCGGAGTAGCCATGCAAAATTAATGTAGTTTGTAAATTATTTTGTGACATGGTCCGGTCAGCTTTCTGTTAATCATCACGCCATGGTTCACCTGATCCCCACGTACAGGCAGAGGCTGAAGCTCTCCAAGCCTGCAGTGAGGAAATCTAAGAAGTGGACCAATGAGGCAGTGGAGGAGCTACGTGCGTGTTTGGACATTACAGACTGGGAGGTCTTCAGAGCTGCCACAGATAGTTTGGATGAGTACACGGACACTGTGACGTCATACATTCGATTCTGTGAGGACAGCATCATACCAACACAAACCAAAGTCACTTTCAACAATGACAAACCCTGGTTCACTCCAAAACTGAGGCAGTTAAGGCAGCAGAAGGAGGCAGCGCACAGGGCTGGAGACGGGGCGCTACAAAGATGCAAAGTATGGATTTAGCAAAGAGGTTTCTCGAGAGCGAGATCACAGTACAATACGCGTCTGAAGCAGCAGTTCTCTGAACAACAGCCCCGCCTCCGTGTGGAGGGGGCTCCGGCTTCTCACCAACCACAAGCCCCGAGCCCCCCCCTGCTGCAGACAATCAAAAACTGGCTGAGCAACTCAACACCTTCTACTCCAGGTTTGATGTGACCACCCCCTCCCCCACGGTGGCCACCTCCGCCAACCCAAACCTGGTCCCCACCACCTCCCCCACCACTCTCTCAGTTCAGGAACAGGATGTTCACAGGCTATTTCGGAAATCCAACCCCTGAAAAGCTGCCGGACCAGACGGCGTCTCTGCCGCTACATTAAGACATTGCGCAGGAGAGCTAACCCCCGTCTTCACAGACATTTTTAACACCTCCCTGGGGCATGCCATGTTCCAGCTGCTTCAAGTCTGCCATCATTGTCCCTGTCCCAAGAAGCCCCGGATCACTGGACTTAATGACTACAGGCCTGTGGCGCTGACGTCTGTAGTCATGAAGTCATTTGAACGCCTGGTCTTGCCCCACCTCAAGTCCTTCACCTCCTCCCTGCTGGACCCCCTGCAGTTCGCCTACAGAGCCAACAGGTCTGTAGACGACGCCATCAACCTGGCACTCCACTTCATCCTGCAGCATCTGGACTCCCCGGGAACCTACGCCAGGATCCTGTTTGTGGACTTCAGCTCTGCTTTCAACACCATCCTCCCTGCTCTGCTCCAGGACAAGCTCTCCCAGCTCAACGTGCCTGACTCCACCTGCAGGTGGATCACTGACTTCCTGACGGATCGGAGGCAGTGCGTGCGGCTGGGGAAGAATGTCTCAGACACTCGGACTATCAGCACAGGAACTCCACAGGGCTGTGTACTTTCTCCTCTGCTCTTCTCCCTGTACACAAACTGCTGCACCTCCAGCCACGACTCCGTAAAACTGATCAAGTTTGCGGACGACACCACCCTCATCGGGCTCATCTCGGACGGGGATGAGTCTGTCTACAGGAGGGAGGTGGACCGGCTGGTGTCCTGGTGCAGCGGTAACAACCTGGAGTTCAACGCCCAGAAGACAGTGGAGATGATCGTGGACTTCAGGAAAGTCACAGCCCCCCAGCCCCCCCTCATCATGACAGACTCCCCCATCACCACCGTGGACTCCTTCCGCTTCCTGGCACCACCATCACCCAGGACCTCAAGTGGGAGCCCTCCATCAGCTCCCTCATCAAGAAGGCCCAGCAGAGGATGTACTTCCTGCGGCAGCTGAGGAAAGCCAAGCTGCCAGTGCAGATGATGGTGCAGTTTTACACGGCCATCATTGAGTCCATCCTCACCTCCTCCATCATCGTGTGGTACGCTGGAGCCACAGCCAGGGACAAACAGAGACTACAGCGCATTGTGCGTTCTGCTGAGAAGGTGATCGGCTGCAGACTTCCATCTCTGCAGGACCTGTACGTCTCCAGGGCTCTGGGACGAGCAGGTCGGATCACAGCTGACCCTTCTCACCCTGGACATGGACTATTTGATCCACTCCCCTCAGGCAGGAGGCTAGAGTCCATTCGGACCAGAACCCTCCGCCACAAGAATAGTTTCTTTCCCTCTGCCGTTGGACTCATGAACACTTCAAAACACCTGCCACTTTAACTACACTATTCATCACTCACTGCACTGTCACTTTCTGCACTACAACTTTAAACTTTAAAACTTAACTGTAAACTTGTGTACATAGCAATGCCTATTTTTATTTTTTATTTTATACTATGTAGTAATTTTAAATTGTCCTTAAATGCATGCCCTTTTGTTTGACTGAATATATGTTGTTTTTATTATTGCTCAGTGTTTTTGTGTTGCACCTTAATGCCGAGAACAAGTTCCTATGTCTCATTCTGATTCTGATCATTAATTAAAGAAATGCACGCTCTCTCCTCAAGCTGAGTAGTTTGAACCCACAGACTGCATCCAAAATTTTAAAGAGACTTACTGCTTTGTTAATGCACAATGTTTTGTGGTTCAAACTAACACCGCAATGGAAAATGATGATGTGCTGCACAAAACACCACAAATTGCGATGAGCCACTCAAAACTTATGCTACACAGTCGATTCTGGAAACTTGAATTGAAATGCTTTTAAAATATGCCAAAAAGTAACAACTCCCTTTTATTTATCTCGTAGCAGCATAAAATGACATGTGGATCATTATGAAGAAGCTTTGTTGGTCTGTCTTGCTTTTGGTCGGAAATTCACAGCAGAGTAGTTTAAGTTGTCATTTGCCTCGTCCTGTAATGCCAAAGCATAAGTCAGCAAACATGGTTTGAGTATATTTTTTGTGCCTGGTTCAAATTTACCTCGCTTGATCCATTCAGATCTTGTCTCTGAGCTGTAATGGATGTTGGGGACTTTTCAAATATTTTACAAATAGATTTTGAAAAAATGTTGAAGCTGAAAATATACCTGTTTGAAGTTTCTTGACTTTAAGAGCAAACCAAACAATGGCCATGTATAAGAAGAATACATAGACCTCCAAGGGTTTATGCTTATCCACAATGATAAATTACCTAGAGTACACATTTTTACTTAGGTTATTTAATATTTTGTTTTTTCAAGTTTTAAGATGCATACCTTCACATTCAGTTCTCTCTTTATCGTCTGGCGAGCTGTAATCTGAGAACAAAATAATCAATTTTGTTAGATGTATTTGATGGATACAAAATAAAAATAAACTGCTATAAATAAGGAAACGACGATGTAGTGAGTTTTGAGATGAAAGAAACAACCGTACCACACCCAGTAACCCGGAACTATGCACTTATTTCCTATGAAGTTTTGTTTTTAAAAAGGCCAAGGAACCAGATCCAATCCTTGGGGAACTCCATAACTGAACTCTTACATACTTAAAAAGTAACTAAATAAAGTAAATAATTTGAATTAAATGCTGCACAAGGTTTAATTAAATTATATACAGAGAATGCCAATTTGAGAATATAAGATAAGTAAAAATGTTCAAATTGAAATCTTTACCTTCAACATTTAACTGCACAACATCAATTTGTCCAGATCCAAAAACATCAAAAGACACAAAAGTAGAAACCACTGTCGGCCATTTCAGCACGCTGGATTTTGAGAGTGGAAAAAGAACCGTTGAAATTTATGTAAAATCTCATAGTATTTCCTGCACACGGCCCGGGCTTTGTGGTGGCAATGCAGCTATAGTTCCCGTTGTTGACCAGTCTGGCCCAAAAACACGTCTTTTATGTCGTTAACATTCCTGCAGTGACAAGAAAGCATCTTCACCAGTCTTTATGCTTATTTTGATAGACCGAGCGCTCCAGCCTGAAACAAAATAATATAATCACTTTTAGTAATGATAAATGTGATCAGTGTTTGATAGTACTTACTGAGGCTGGTCAGAAGAAGAGCCACTAGAATGAAGTTGTTCATAGTGCGACCAGTGGAAATTTAGGGTTCTTGATCATGCTTTTAAGATGATTGCAAAGGTGGCGGGCTTTTTATCTTGACGTGAGTGCTCATGCAGGCCACATAAAGGATGTCCGGACAAAGTATCAGAAAGCATGTCTCGGTACAAACCTTTGCAAGTGTTTATTAAAGAGAGATTGGACCAAGCCTATTCTTTCCTGTAGTAAGAGAATCGTTATCTCTGTGAGAACATAGTGGTCCTGGCCTTACTTTTTCAGCTTTAAATCCTGTAAAATCACCCAGTTCCTCAGCCTGACTGTGACATGGGATTGGTTTGCTGTTTAAACGGTGAAATGTTAAGCAAGCCTCAAGAAGGTTGTATATAAGTTTCTTAAACTAAACTGTTGTAATTGGATTCCTATTTTGTTCAAACTTTCTCGATGACCCCCAAACCCTCATGAGGACCCTCACCTCTAAGCCATGACCATGACATTACATTAAATACTGGCGTATTCATTGTTGAAGTCAATATGTTTGGGTTTACATGTTCTGCATTTTTTGTTGTTATGGATATGTCTAAATTACAATGTAATCATGCCACAATGCAAAGAGAATAATATGTACAAAATGTATGGATATAATGAGTGTGTTTGTCTTTGTGTGCAATGCAATCATTGTGGACTTGAAACATCTTTCTTATTCCACATCTTTATTAGAAAACTATTTAAAGGGGTAATGTATTTGTAATGTACATGATTAAACGTGTTATGGGAAATTATTTCAGCTCTGTGCTGGCATTAGCTTCAGAAAGAGCCATGATTTTTTTGTGTGTTCATAATGGACCTATTTATAGCCTACTGCAGTTTCTAAAACTGTGGTACATGTACCACTGGTGTACACAGGCTTCAGGTGGTACGTGGATTCCTCTGCAGTGAAAATATTTGCTCAAGATAAAGTCATTTTTCTCCACATTTTTGTTTTCTTGTTCTTAGGTGGAACTTGGTGTGAAAAGTTTGAGAGACACAGGTGTACAGTAATAGCAGACAAACAAACATGTTGTTAGTTCCTGTGTCTAAACTACAGAGCATTGTGTTCAATTGATGTTTCACAGGCCTCATTATTACAAACACTTAAAAAGTTCATATGGTGTATACTTGTATACTAGTATTACAATAAAGTAGCCGCCCAATAAACTTCAGTGTCTTATCTCAGAAGGTCCTCGTTCCTCATCACAGTGTTTCTGGTTCATGTCCTGCACGTTCCACTGCAGCAGATGTAGATGTCTCTGTTCTCATGTCGGCTGCTCACAGGAGTGGACCTGGGTTTGGGACTGAAACGCACCGCTGCGTACTGCAGGTTGTCTGAGTTCTCCCTCTGGAAAGGAAAACCACACTTTGTTATTTGTGTAGACATATTTTGGCTTTTGACAATCATTCATTTTTTCTAAACAAAAACTATTGAAACATTTTAATGGAACAATGCCATACCTTTTTGGAGCATCTTGGTCTTCACAGCCAGGCCAATGATCACCACAATCTGAACCCAGAACTGGGACCAGCACGCTTCTGTCGACCGCTTTTGTATCATCTGGAGAATTGACTTTGATAGTTATGTACATTACAGAAATATTTTTTTTACAAAAATCTATATCCTGCCTTTTTGGACATCCAAATAAGTTGTCTCTTTGATAACAAGCCCTAAAGTTCGACTGCATAACCACAGAAATATAAACCTGTGTGTGAAGTGGTTCACTGGGTTAATTGGGAGGGCACTCCAAAACCCACATTTACCTTTTCATCTCCCCACTAGGCATGACACCTTGGTGTCACACATAACATCACTTATTTTTCCGTGTTATAAGTTCAACCCTTGGCCCAGAGCACCCTCAGTAGTCAACACTAAAATGCACTTTCATATTAAAGTTAATATGTTTGGGTTCATAATGTTCTCCATCTAATTTGAGTTCTACCACAAGAAAATATATGTTACTCTCCTAAATGTCTAAGTGTACAACGTACTCATACCACAACGTAAAGAGAATACTATATATACAAAATGTGAATGCCAGTGGTGTGTTTGCCTTGGTGTGGTATATATCAATCATTGTGGACATTAGACATGTGTCTTATAGACATCTTTATTAGAATTTTTTTTTTTTTAAAAGGTGGTAATGTATTTGTAGACGCCAAAAATCACATACATAATATTGTCCAGAAAATGATTTCATGCAAAGTGTGAGAACCTTCTGTAGCCATTAGCTTCAAAAAGACGCATGATCTTTTTAAACATTCAAACGGACCCGACTGTAATGCCAGGCAGAGCCCCTGCAGAAGCTGCTGTGAGTTCCTGTTTCTAAACCACAGAGCACTGTGTTCAATTGATGTTTCACAGGCCTCATTATTACAACACTTAAAAAGTTCATATGGTGTGTTACTTGATTACTAGTATTACAATAAAGTAGCCGCCCAATAAACTTCAGTGTCTTATATCAGAAGGTCCTCGTTCCTCATCACAGTGTTTCTGGTTCATGTCCTGTATGTTCCACTGCAGCAGATGTAGATGTCTCTGTCTCATGTCGGCTGCTCACAGGAGTGGACCTGGGTTTGGGACTGAATCTGCGTACTCCAGGTTGTCTGAGTTCTCAGTCTGGAATGGAAAACCACACTTTTATTTCTGTAGACATTTTGTGACATTTGACCAAACTGTCCGTTTACCTCTGTTTGTCTTGCCAGTTGTTTGGTTTGAGCTAGAATTTACATTTGCATTATTATTTTAACAATAACAAAACAAATTAAGGGTAATGGAATGATATCATACCTATTTTGAGCATCTTGTTCTTCACAGCCAGGCCAATGATCACCACAATCTGAAAGACTACAAGACCACCCAGAACTGGGACCAGCACGCTTTTGTCAACCGCTTTTGTATCATCTGGAGAATTCACTTTGATAGTTATGTACGTACAGACTATTATTATTATTTATTTTTTAAATCTTTAACTTACCTTCTTGGACATCCAAATAAGTTGACTCTTTGATAACAAGCCCTAAACTCGACCTATAACCACACAAATATAAACCTGTGTGTGAAGTGTTCACTGGGTTAATTGTGAGGAAGATGTGAGACAAGTTGGATGTCCCTCTAAATGTTTCGTCCACAGATGAAGCACGATCAGAAGGACTGCTTATCATTGAAACCCATCTGAGTGTGGAGCTCCTCCTCACAGCTCTGTACCAGGTTATTGACGAGGGAGAACTGGTGAAGTTTGAGCACAACAGAGTGGCACTTTGACCAGACTGGACTTCAACTGCAGGCGTCTCCGAGCCCAAGACACACAATATATCTACAGAAGCACCGAAAAAGTGTTTTATCTTTGTTACTGTGGTGAAAAATCTGACAGAAAATCAACTTACTGATACTGAAGAGAAGAGCTGTTGAAGCGATGCTCATCATTCTGAACCTGCAAAGGCAAACCAACATATGAATGGAGCGGAAATGAGTGGAAGTGTCTGTTCAAATGACTGAAGACATCCACCTGGGTTTTTATACGTCTTAACTTTGCCTGATCTGGTCACACATCAACCACTTCGTGTCACAGTATCTGAAATATGCAACGGAAATATCAGACAGCCACGCAATGTTTTGAGAGAAACTTTGCTCATCTCAGTCACAGGCATTACCTGGCAGCTTCGGCATTAGAATATACAGTGGCTTTCAAAAGTATTCGTGACCCTGGAACTCGTCCACATTTTGTCACGTCACAACCACAAACCTTAATTACCTTTTTGTAATTTTTTGTGAAAGAGCAACACTAAACGACTGAGACATGTGAGGGACACAGCAAACATGTGGAAGAAGGTACTCTGGTCTGATGAGACCAAAATGGAACTTTTTGGCCTAAAAGCAAAACACTCTGCGTGGCAAAAATCTAACATGGCAAATGACAATCCTGCACACTTACTGTTGGGGAGACTCTCTCTGGACTGTGGGGCGCTGGTTCAGGTTTGTAGCTGTCACTGCTCTGGAGGAGCACTATTTGAGGCCCGGACAGATAACTGGACCAATGGAAACCACGAGGAGACGCAAAGAAGGATTCAGGAACTTTATTGAACCTAACAGGTGCACACAGGTTGCATAACTCGTTCACTGATCCTCGACAATAATAAGATTAATAAGAAAAAACAATAAGAAGAGCGGGCTCGATCTTCAAAGCAACATACAATGTCCTAAAGCATAGAGATGTCACAAGGCACGCCATGCAAACATAGAGGAAAGGAACGCAGGGTACATCATAAAGCATGGTCATCATGGCAAGGCGGGAGCGCCCACTACTGGATGCTCCGCTAACTACAAACTCATGGAAACAGAAACTACGGGGCCTTTTGTACACTTTTACCCCAAAACTGCATTTAATCAACAAAGTTACGATCCATTTGTCTGTTCTTTTGTACATGTTTTACTGCAGTAGCCTGGCACCTGTAGTGACATACCGACATCTCGGACTCTGAGGACCTCAGGGACCGGCCTCTCCTGCTGGGTGCCCAGAGTCAGGACTAAACATGGGGAATCTGCGTTTCAGTTTTATGCAGCTAAAATCTGGAACAGTCTTCCTGAGGATGTGAGACAGGCCGCTACTCTGGCAATGTTCAAATCTAAGCTAAAAACTGTTTTGTTTGGTTGTGCATATGACTGAAATGCCTTTCTTTGCACTCTTCTCTTTTATGTCTTGAACTATTTGACGGATAGCCTGGCACTTTTAAATTAAGATTTTGTGATTTGTGCCATGTCTTTTTGATTTTAATGCATTTTTTTCCTGTTGTGTGAAGCACTTTGAATTGCCTTGTGTACGAATTGTGCTCTACAAATAAACTTGCCTTGGCTTGCCAAAATACAACTATGGGTATCTTTTTTATTGTCGCTTAGTGACTGATAGTTGAAGTTGTACAGAATGAATTAAAAAACAAATATCATTCTTATGTTTTATCTGAAGAGGCTCACTTCTGGTATCTGCGCGCACTCATTGAACTCTGGAGACGTGGGATGTAAAACAAAACCACAATAAATAAATGTTTCTCCACTAATGTTCCAAATAATTTTATAAATTAGTTTTAAATTTGTTTTCATTGTTTCACCTTTTGTTTTGTTGACTCTCTTTCTCCAGTACAGAATGGATAAAGTCACCAAAAGCAGGATCAGATCCACTGCCAGAGCCACATACAGTGTAACACCTGGAAGTCACAACACATTTATGTATTCATACGCACACACCACTCTTTCTACTGTGGAGCTGCAGGACAGGTAAGAGAAACGCCGGTACAGGTGTGTGTGTGTGCGTGTGTACGTGTGTGTGTTGGCACCATGTCGCCCTGGCCTACTTCGTCACACACGTTCAAAAAACTGAAACTTTTGTTCAAAGTTTTGTCCTTCCACTGCAGTGTAAACATGAGTCTCTTCTCTGGTGAGTCCTGGTTCTCCACCACACAGCACTGTGCAACACATGAGTCAGAGTTAGCACTGAACAATGAATGCACTTTCAGGAACACATTTCATATGCATTCAACAGACAAACATACAGACAGAGTTAGGTTAAAAGTAGAAACACTCACTAAGAAACGATATTAAAAGTGGAGCTGTCCTCATGATGACTGACTCGCTTCTGTTTAAAACCAGGAAGTTCTGCAGCTCCTCTAATCCCCAGTGAAGTGCAGATAAAACCACACTTCTGATCTCCACCGTCTCTCAAAATGTACTTCTCGTTTCACTGCATTCTGAGTTTCCTCTGAAAGTTTATCAAATAGGAGTGATGTAATGAGCTGTAACAGAAGATCAGACACCAGGTCATCAACCAATTATTATTACAGAATGAATCTTTTATTTTGAATACATTATAGTCATTTCATTGTATGCTCAGACCAAATATATGTATCAATCAAGCTTTATTTATAGAGCCCTTTACAACACTTAAGGTCACAAAGTGCTTTCCAATAAAATAAAGTCAATACAAAATATAAAACCATAATACAAAACAATGAACAGAGCAGACAATAAAACAAACATTACGGAATAAGTGGCACTGCATAACTGAGTGTTCATTTTATGTAGAACTAGGGAAGGATATTTTTCTGAAATAATTGGAAGCTGCAGTAACAACTCGCGTGTCCTGTTTGCCACAGTAAACAGATTAACAAACCCTCCAGCTCAGCTGCCGTTAGAACTCATTTCCACATCCAAGTGTAATGACTTTGCATTATTCTTTAATGACAAAGTTCAGGGCATTAAAAATGCTATCAATTCTACAATGCAAAAAATAACCCTCAAACCACCTACACACTTAGAGCTGACTCACTTTGCACCTGTAACTGACAAAACTGTCCAGGAGATCATCACCAGCCTGAGTTCATCTACATGCTGCCTCGATGTGTTACCCACCAGATTTCTAAAGTCTGTGCTGAACAGTTTGTTAGCACCACTCACTCAAATAGTTAACATGTCGCTTCAATCTGGAACATTCCCAATGTCTTTGAAAACTGCGGTCATAAAGCCTCTCCTAAAGAAGAGCAGTCTTGATGCCGCAGTACTGAGTAATTACCGGCCCATCTCTAATCTGCCATTTTGGGGCAAAGTCCTTGAAAAGGTTGTTTACCAACAGCTCACTGATTTCCTCTTAATAAACAACTCATTTGATATTTTCCAGTCAGATTTTAGACCTCATCACAGCACTGAGACTGCTCTTGTCAAGGTGACAAATGACATCCACCTGAACACTGACGCGGGCAAAGCCTCAGTCTTAATTCTGTTAGATCTGAGTGCTGCTTTTGACACTGTCGATCATGGGACCCTCTTACAGAGACTAGAGGACTGGGTGGGCATCACTGGCACTGCCTCTAAACTGGTTAAAGTCCTATCTGGAAGACAGGAAATTCTTTATCGAAATTGGTAACTGTGTTTCATACCAGATGCCCCTGACCTGTGGGGTGCCCCAAGGGTCAATCCTGGGACCCCTTCTGTTCAACCTCTACATGCTGCCGTTAGGTCAGTTGATACGCAGCGAGAATGTGTCCTATCACAATTACGCAGACGACACTCAGATCTATGTTTCACTGACGGCAGGTGAATATGGACCAGTGGATTCACTCTGTCACTGCATCCAACAGATCAGTGTGTGGATGCAAAACAACTTTCTCCAGCTGAACTCAGACAAGACTGAAATCATCGTCTTTGGCCCACAGAAACAAAGAGAAATTGTTAACTGTCACCTCCAGAGTCTCGCTCTAAAACCTACACATCAAGTTAGAAATCTGGGGGTAATAATGGACTCAGATTTGAATTTTAACAGCCACGTCAGATCAATCACATCAGCAGCTTTTTACCATCTAAAAAACATTGCCAAAATCAAAAGTATAGTGTCTAAACCAGACCTGGAGAGACTTATCCATGCGTTTGTCTCTAGTAGATTAGACTACTGTAACGGCCTGCTCACTGGCCTCTCAAAACGAGCTGTAAAATAGCTGCAGTACATCCAGAACGCTGCTGCTCGGGTCCTGACTAGAACCAGGAAGTACGATCACATTAGTCCTGTGCTCAGGTCTCTGCACTGGCTCCCTGTGGCTCAGAGAATAGACTTCAAAGCAGCTCTGCTTGTATACAAGTCTCTCCATGGCCTAGCACCAAAGTACATCTCGGACATGTTAGTGCCATATGAACCATCTCGGACTCTGAGGACCTCAGGGACCGGCCTCCTGCTGGTGCCCAGAGTAAGGACTAAACATGGGGAATGTGCGTTTCAGTTTTATGCAGCTAAAATCTGGAACAGTCTTCCTGAGGATGTGAGACAGGCCGCTACTCTGGCAATGTTCAAATCTAAACTAAAAACTGTTTTGTTTGGCTGTGCATATGACTGAAATGCTTTACTTTGCACTCTTCTCTTTTTTTATGTCTTGAACTAAGATTGTGATTTCTGCCATGTCTTTGTGATTTTAATGCATTTTTTCCTGTTGTGTGAAGCACTTTGAATTGCCTTGTGTACGAACTGTGCTCTACAAATAAACTTGCCTTGCCTTGCCTTGCCTTAAAAGCCAGTCTGAATAAATACGTTTGGAGCCTGGATTTAAAAGGCCAAAGTCTGTGATGGTGTTCACATCGAGGAGCAGTTTGTTCCAGAGTCTGGGGCCAACAACAGAAAAAGCTCCATCATCCCAGTCTTTGAGTCTGGCTTAGTCCTTTAAAGGTCGGGCCGTTTAAAAAAGGCTTTACTTTGGATAAAAGATGTCAAACTTGCTCTCAGACCCAACACAAACACTTTTAACTTGGTTGACAAGAAACAATCCAAATGAGAAAACACAGAAACACAAAAAAAAAGATTTTAGTCTTAAGAACTAAGCTACAGCATCAGTAAATACTGTTAGAGATCTTATTTACAAGAGATAATTAGATGAATAGTCCATAATTATTCAAGACTTTCTAAAACATTTTAAATTGACTTTAGGGTTCGGCGATATTGAGTAAAATGAATTGAGTTACTGTCGATAAAGACGTTCATGCCAAATGAAAATGTGTGCATACTTATCTTGCATTATTTACATTTATTTTGTATATTCTTAATCAAGAAAATATGAATTCAAAAGATATAGTTTTTCAGATTTACCAATACAAAAATCTATAATCTGTAGGAGCTCAGAGCGATATAGGTCTGAGGAGTCTGGTGTGAGTCGGCCTGCCATCTCTGTCTGCTGCTTTCATTATGGCCGTGTCTCTTCTGCGGCTGAAGCCAGAGCCACAGTCCTGTGTGCAGTGACATGTGACCATCAGTTTGGTGCTGATGAGCCAAAGTGCAGCCGGTGGCAACTTGCACCCCATAAAGCGGCTGTATTTTCTTCCAAAAATGAGAATTACGTTTGCCAACACTTCAAAGATGCATAGAGAAAATAACATCTCTGGTCTTTAACCCATTGAACTATATGCTGTTCAATTATAGTTCAGTGGATATAATCAACCATTACAACATAAACAATACTCTAATAGCAATAAACAAAAAAATATTATATAAAAGCCAGTTTATTTCGAAGTGTCCACAGAAAATGCATCATTACAAGAATAAAGTGAGTAAAGTGTTTCTTCCACAGTCAGTCAGAACAATCCATGAGTCTGAGCTCGACTGTTAATGTCTGTGAGCTGTCACTTCATATTGACAGTTTGAGCACTGCAGAAATCCATCTTCTCAAAGAAGAAACCTCAAGCACAAAAAAGACTGTATATTCACAAGTAAGAAATCACACACGTATTTTTTATGTTTTTGTATTTGTAAATGTGAGATGCACAGTCTACACCAGATTTACTGGAATCACATGAAACTGGGGCAGAGAAAATGTGTATTTGCAGGTAAGTAAAACAAGGACAAGTAATGATGTACATTTGGCTCACAAAACATGTTCTATATTTGCAAACTTTTATCATCTCATCCAGACTGAGATCTTTGTTGTGACGTGTTAAGACTCTAGCTCTGAACATAAAATGTGCAGTTAATAAGACAAGTTTTTTGTATTATATTGGAGGACATCATTGGCAATGTGAGCAAAAACACTACTATAATATACTATCAGTAGTGGGGTTGGGTACCAGTCATGGGAATATTTTAGTAAATATATTTAGTAACAGAATACTTGCATTAAAATGTAGTTTGTAAATTATTTCGTGACATGGTCCGGTCAGCTTTCTGTTAATCATTAATTAAAGAAATGCACGCTCTCTCCTCAAGCCGAGTAGTTTGAACCACAGATTGAATCCAAAATTTTAAATAGACTTGCTGCTTTGTTAATGCACAATGTTTTGTGGTTCAAACTACACCGCAATGGAAAATGATGATGTGCTGCACAAAACACCACAAAACTGCGGTGAGCCACTCAAAACTTATGCTACACAGTCGATTCTTCTGGAAACTTGAATTAAATGCTTTAAAATATGCAAAAAGTAACAACTCCCTTTTATTTATCTCGTAGCAGCATAAATGACATGTGGATCATTATGAAGAGCTTTGTTGGTCTGTCTTGCTTTTGGTCGGAAATTCACAGCAGAGTAGTTTAAGTTGTCATTTGCCTCGTCCTGTAATAATAATAATAATAATAATACGTTTTATTTAAAAGCGCCTTTCAGAACACCCAAGGACACTGTACAAGAGAATAAAACAACAGAATAAAACAACAGAAATAAAACCCACAGTACAGAACTGGATGATGGTGTTGGAGTGACTGAGTTATGTGGTGTAGGATTGTCTGAACAGGTGAGTTTTGAGTCTGGATTTGAAAAGTGGAAGGGTGTCTATGTTGCGGAGGTCAGGAGGGAGAGAGTTCCAGAGCTGAGGAGCAGAGCGGCTGAAGGCTCTGCCCCCCATTGAAATAAGACGGAAAGAGGGGACAGAGAGCTGGAGAGAGGAGGAGGACCTGAGGGAGCGAGAGGGAGTGGAGATGTGGAGGAGGTCAGAGATGTACGGTGGAGCCAGGTTATGGATAGCTTTGAAAGTGTAAGGCAAAGCATAAGTCAGCAAACATTTTGAGTATATTTTTTGTGCCTGGTTCAAATTTACCTCGCTTGATCCATTCAGATCTTGTCTCTGAGCTGTAATGGAGTTGGGACTTTTCAAATATTTTACAAATAGATTTGAAAAAATGTTGAAGCTGAAATATACCTGTTTGAAGTTTCTTGACTTTAAGAGCAAACCAAACAATGGCCATTATAAGAAGAATACATAGACCTCCAAGGGTTATGCTTATCCACAATGATAAATTACCTAGAGTACACATTTTTACTTAGGTTATTTAATACATTTTGTTTTTTCAAGTTTTAAGATGCATACCTTCACATTCAGTTCTCTCTTTATCGTCTGGCGAGCTGTAATCTGAGAACAAATAATCAATTTTGTTAGATGTATTTGATGGATACAAAATAAAAATAAACTGCTATAAATAAGGAAAGACGATGTAGTGAGTTTTGAGATGAAAGAAACAACCGTACCACACCCAGTACCCGGAACTATGCACTTATTTCCTATGAAGTTTTGTTTTTAAAAAAGCCAAGGAACCAGATCCAATCCTTGGGGAACTCCATAACTGAACTCTTACATACTTAAAAAGTAACTAAATAAAGTAATAATTTGAATTAAATGCTGCACAAGGTTTAATTAAATTATATACAGAGAATGCCAATTTGAGAATCCAAGATAAGTAAAAATGTCAAATTTAAATCTTACCTTCAACATTTAACTGCACAACATCAATTAGTCCATATCCAAAAACATCAAAGACACAAAAGTAGAAACCACTGTCGGCCATTTCAGCACGCTGGATTTTGAGAGTGGAAAAAGAATTGCTGAAATGTATGTTAAAATCTCGTATTATTTCCCGCACGCGGGACAGAAGAAGAGCCACTAGAATGAAGTTGTTCATAGTGCGACAGTGGAAATTTAGAGTTCTTGATCATGCTTTTAAGATGATTGCAAAGGGGCGGGCTTTTTATCTTGAGTGCTCATGCAGGCCACATAAAGGATGTCCGGACAAAGTATCAGAAAGCATGTCTCGGTACAAACCTTTGCAGTGTTTATTAAAGAGAGATTGGACAAGCCTATTCTTTCCTGTAGTAGAAATGTTATCTCTGTGAGAACATAGTGGTCCTGGCCTTACTTTTTCAGCTTTAAATCCTGTAAAATCACCCAGTTCCTCAGGCCTGACTGTGACATGGGATTGGTTTGCTGTTTAAAACGGTGAAATGTTAAGCAAGCCTCAAGAGTTGTATATAGTTTCTTAAACTAAACTGTTGTAATTGATTCCTATTTTGTTCAAACTTTCTTGAGGACCCCCAAACCCTCATGAGGACCCTCACCTCTAAGCCATGACCATGACAACATTAAATACTGGCGTATTCATTGTTGAAGTCAATATGTTTGGGTTCACATGTTCTGCATTTTTTGTTGTTATGGATATGTCTAAATTACAATGTAATCATGCCACAATGCAAAGAGAATAATATGTACAAAATGTATGGATATAATGAGTGTGTCGGTGTAATCCCTCATTCGTCCAGGAGTGTTCCATTGTAGAAAAAGATTCAGTTGTAGTCATCTGGACTCTGTTTTAGAAAAAAAACAAAACGTTTCAACTCTCATCCAAGAGTCATTCTCAATCAGAGAAACAAGTCCGAGAAACTCTTGTTTTTATCCTACTCAGTGAGAGCCCTGCCCACAGGGCGGGACCTCCTGCTAATGGCCCATTGAAACTGGGATGGGCCTATTGTTCTATTGTTCCCTGCCTCACCTTGAGTGCCTATTTAGCATCCGAATGCCCAGGGCGTCTCCAGGGTTTCAGCAGACCATTATAAACAACGGGAAGGTTGAATCTTAAACCTCCATTCCGATTTAAAGAAGGATTCTCTTTTTTTAACAAAGATTGCCTCCTTAACTCCTCTTTCAAACCATCTTTTTTCCCTGCTCAGAATCTCCACCTTCAATAGAGAGTGGTTTGTGGCTTTGAGATGAAGATGCACAGCGCTTTGGGGTCCTGAACTTGCGTGTCTTCTGTGCTGATAAAGCCTCTTGTGAAGTGGCTGTTTAGTCTCCCCCTATGTACCGCTCTTTACAACTTTCTTCACTGCATTGGATAGAATACACTACATTGCTCTGTTTTTGTGTCGGCATCTTGTCCTTAGGGTGAACCAGTTTTTGTCTTAACGTGTTGCCTGGTTTGAAATAAACAGGGACTTCGTGTTGTCTAAAAATTCGTTGCAGTTTTTCTGACAGTCCTGAGACATAAGGGATAGAGACACCCCTTCTTCTTGGTTCTGTTTCCCTTTTGTCCCTTTTGTCCTGCTTATTGGTTCTCTTCACTTTGTTCAGCGCCCAAGTCGGGTATCCACAGGCTGAGAGAGCATTCCGGACGTGTGTTTCCTCTTTCCTCTTGCCCTCTGAGCTGGTGGGCACCGCTTGTGCTCTGTGTTGTAGTGTTCTGATCACTCCCAGCTTATGCTGTAGTGGGTGGTTAGAGCCAAAGAGTAGGTACTGGTCAGTGTGTGTGGTTTCCTATATACTTCTATCTGGAGCTTCCCGTCTTCTCCTCTGATAGTGGAACAATCAAGAAAGGCCAAGCGGTTCTCCTTTGCATCTTCTCTTGTAAACCTGATGTGCGGGTCCACTGCATTGATGTGCTCTGAGAAGGCTTCCAGCTCTTGTTTCTTAATTGTCACAAAAGTGTCATCCACGTAACGGTACCAAAGACTTGGAGCAATGCCTGAAAATGAGGTCAGTGCCTTCTTCTCAAAATGCTCCATGTACAAGTTGGCCACTATGGGAGAGACGGGCGAGCCCATGGCACAGCCGTGAATCTGTCTGTAAAAATGTCCCCGGAATTGGAAGTATGTGGTGTTAAGACAGATGTCTAGTAGTTTTGCAGATGTGTTCAGGTGTCAGTTTGGTCCTTTCCTGTAAGGTGGTGTCTTCCTGCAGTCTCGTCCTAAACCGCTGCTACTATGCCTCAGAGGTCGGGATGATGCAGGTGAAAGAGGGACACAACATCATAAGAAACCATCAGGTCATCTGGGTCCAATTGGAGATGTTTCACTTTGTCCACAAAAGTGTGTGTGTTTTCCACATGATGTTCCGAGTTCCCCACCAATGGTGCCAAGATGGTTGTTAAATGCTTGGCCACATTGTATGTGATGGAATCTGTGCTGCACACAATGGGTCTGAGTGGAACATTCTCTTTGTGAATTTTGGGAAGGCCATAAATGCATGGAATAGCTTCCCCAGGATACAGTCTGTAATACAGACTGCAACTGCAACGAATTTTTAGACAACACGAAGTCCCTGTTTATTTCAAACCAGGCAACACGTTAAGACAAAAACTGGTTCACCCTAAGGACAAGATGCCGACACAAAAAACAGAGCAATGTAGTGTATTCTATCCAATGCAGTGAAGAAAGTTGTAAAGAGCGGTACATAGGGGAGACTAAACAGCCACTTCACAAGAGGCTTTATCAGCACAGAAGACACGCAAGTTCAGGACCCCAGAGCGCTGTGCATCTTCATCTCAAAGCCACAAACCACTCTATTGAAGACAGTGAGGTGGAGATTCTGAGCAGGGAAAAAAGATGGTTTGAAAGAGGAGTTAAGGAGGCAATCTTTGTTAAAAAAGAGAATCCTTCTTTAAATCGGAATGGAGGTTTAAGATTCAACCTTCCCGTTGTTTATAATGGTCTGCTGAAACCCTGGAGACGCCCTGGGCATTCGGATGCTAAATAGGCACTCAAGGTGAGGCAGGGAACAATAGAACAATAGGCCCATCCCAGTTTCAATGGGCCATTAGCAGGAGGTCCCGCCCTGTGGGCAGGGCTCTCACTGAGTAGGATAAAAACAAGAGTTCTCGGACTTGTTTCTCTGATTGAGAATGACTCTTGGATGAGAGTCGAAACGTTTTGTTTTTTCTAAAACAGAGTCCAGATGACTACAACTGAATCTTTTTCTACATATAATGAGTGTGTTTGTCTTTGTGTGCAATGCAATCATTGTGGACTTGAAACATCTTTCTTATTCCACATCTTTATTAGAAAACTATTTAAAGGGGTAATGTATTTGTAATGTACATGATTAAACGTGTTATGGGAAATTATTTCAGCTCTGTGCTGGCATTAGCTTCAGAAGAGCCATGATTTTTTTGTGTGTGTTCATAATGGACCTATTTATAGCCTACTGCAGTTTCTAAAACTGTGGTACATGTACCACTGGTGGTACACAGGCTTCAGGTGGTACGTGGATTCCTCTGCAGTGAAAATATTTGCTCAAGATAAAGTCATTATACTCCAATTTTTTTTCTTTGGGTCAAATATGTTCTTAGTTGGAACTTGGTGTGAAAAGTTTGAGAGACACAGGTGTACAGTAATAGCAGACAAACAAACATGTTGTTAGTTCCTGTGTCTAAAGCACAGAATATTGTGTTCAATTGATGTTTCACAGGCCTCATTATTACAACACTTAAAAAGTTCATATGGTGTATACTTGTATACTAGTATTACAATAAAGTAGCCGCCCAATAAACTTCAGTGTCTTATATCAGAAGGTCCTCGTTCCTCATCAGTGTTTCTGGTTCATGTCCTGGATGTTCCACTGCAGCATATGTAGATGTCTCTGTCTCATGTCGGCTGCTCACAGGAGTGGACCTGGGTTTGGGACTGAAACGCACCGCTGCGTACTCCAGGTTGTCTGAGTTCTCAGTCTGGAATGGAAAACCACACTTTTATTTCTGTAGACATTTTGTGACATTTGACCAAACTGTCCCTTTACCTCTGTTTGTCTTGGCAGTTGTTTGGTTTGAGCTAGAATTTACATTTGCATTACTATTTTAACAATAACAAAACAAATTAAGGGTAATGGAATGATATCATACCTATTTTGAGCATCTTGTTCTTCACAGCCAGGCCAATGATCACCACAATCTGAAAGGCTACAAGACCACCCAGAACTGGGACCAGCACGCTTTTGTCAACCGCTTTTGTATCATCTGGAGAATTCACTTTGATAGTTATGTACGTACAGACTATTATTATTTATTTTTTTAATCTTTAACTTACCTTCTTGGACATCCAAATAAGTTGACTCTTTGATAACAAGCCCTAAACTCGACCTATAACCACATAAATATAAACCTGTGTGTGAAGTGTTCACTGGGTTAATTGTGAGGAAGATGTGAGACAAGTTGGATGTCCCTCTAAATGTTTCGTCCACAGATGAAGCACGATCAGGACTGCTTATCATTGAAACCCATCTGAGTGTGGAGCTCCTCCTCACAGCTCTGTACCAAGTTATTGACGAGGGAGAACTGGTGAAGTTTGAGCACAACAGAGTGGCACTTTGACCAGACTGGACTTCAACTGCAGGCGTCTCCGAGCCCAAGACACACAATATATCTACAGAAGCACCGAAAAGTGTTTTATCTTTGTTACTGTGGTGAAAAATCTGACAGAAAATCAACTTACTGATACTGAAGAGAAGAGCTGTTGAAGCGATGCTCATCATTCTGAACCTGCAAAGGCAAACCAACATATGAATGGAGCGGAAATGAGTGGAAGTGTCTGTTCAAATGACTGAAGACATCCACCTGGGTTTTTTATACGTCTTAACTTTGCCTGATCTGGTCACACATCAACCACTTCGTGTCACAGTATCTGAAATATGCAACGGAAATATCAGACAGCCACGCAATGTTTTGAGAGAATCTTTGCTCATCTCAGTCACAGGCATTACCTGGCAGCTTCGGCATTAGAATATACAGTGGCTTTCAAAAGTATTCGTGACCCTGGAACTCGTCCACATTTTGTCACGTCACAACCACAAACCTTAATTACCTTTTTTGTAATTTTTTGTGAAAGAGCAACACTAAACGACTGAGACATGTGAGGGACACAGCAAACATGTGGAAGAAGGTACTCTGGTCTGATGAGACCAAAATGGAACTTTTTGGCCTAAAAGCAAAACACTCTGCGTGGCAAAAATCTAACATGGCAAATGACAATCCTGCACACTTACTGTTGGGGAGACTCTCTCTGGACTGTGGGGCGCTGGTTCAGGTTTGTAGCTGTCACTGCTCTGGAGGAGCACTATTTGAGGCCCGGACAGATAACTGGACCAATGGAAACCCCGAGGAGACGCAAAGAAGGATTCAGGAACTTTATTGAACCTAACAGGTGCACACAGGTTGCTAACTCGTTCACTGATCCTCGACAATAATAAGATTAATAATAAAAACAATAAGGAGGGCGGGCTCGATCTTCAAAGCACATACAATGTCCTAAAGCATAGAGATGTCACAAGGCACGCCATGCAAACATAGAGGAAAGGAACGCAGGGTACATCATAAAGCATGGTCATCATGGCAAGGCGGGAGCGCCCACTACTGGATGCTCCGCTAACTACAAACTCATGGGAACAGAAACTACGGGGCCTTTTGTACACTTTTACTCCAAAACTGCATTTAATCAACAAAGTTACGATCCATTTGTCTGTTCTTTTGTACATGTTTACTGCAGTAGCCTGGCACCTGTAGTGACATACCGACATCATCCTGAACGCACCATCCTTAGTGTCAAACATGGTGGTGCAGCATCATGCTGTGGGGACCTAAATCTAATCCAGAATCTGGTCAAATCTGAAAACTGCTGTTCACAAACGCTCTCCATCAAATGTGCCTGAGTTTGAACTGTTTTACAAAGAAGAATGGGCAATACTGTCAGTCTGTCGATGTGCAGAGCTGGTAGACCCCAAAAGACTTTCAGTTGTAACTGCAGCAAAAAGCAGTTCCATAAAGTATTGACTCAGGGGCCTGAATACTTTGTCACACTGCTCTTTTCTTTTTTTGAATCTGGAAATCATGTATCATTTAATTCCTTGCACATCAAAGTCACCTGTTTTGTGTTGCTCTTTCACACAAAAATGACAATAAAATGTATTTAAGTTCCAGGAGTAAAACATACTTTTACAAGCCCCTGTATATACAAAAGTAAAACGTTTTTCAAGCTCAAATGTGAAAGTGTCACCAAATGTTTTCTCACCTTAGTTCTGAAAGTGTCACCAAATGTTTTCTCACCTTAGTTCTGAGTCTTCATCCTGTTTCTTCTTGTCATGAAGTTAGATCATGATTAATGAACCTTACTTTTTTAGAGAACTGCAGTCAGGTGCAGCAGAAGAGGAACGAGTCCTTCTGATTTGACGTGGAACATCTTAAAAATAGTCTGTTTGCTCCACATACCTATCAAGTTCTTTTATTATTTAGTATCTGAGCTTCAACTGACAGTTAGTTTCTAAAATAGTTTAGTTACAAAAACACTACTCCTGTAAGTACGAGTTAGTACAAAAATCGGACTCTTCAGATGCATCATCCTCCTCACATTCAGGCCAATGTTCTAAAACCCAGCAGGCCTTAGCTTTTCTTAGTCAATGTTTTTCTTTGACTTCCTGAGTTATTTTAGAAACACAGTGTTGCCTTGATGTGATTCATTTTAAGATTTTACAAATAATTTTGCACAACTGAATTAGGCCTATTGTTTTCTGCTCTTGAGCTGCAACAGAGATGAGCTTATAGGCCTATGCACTGTTGAGTTGCCTGTAGGGCATGTAAAGTCCTACAATAGCAATACTATTTGGTACTGCTATTTGAATATCCTTTACTTTTACAATCCAAAATAAATCTATTCTTTAACGTCTTCAAACTCTGTCAAAATAAAAAAACAGACGAAATCACGGCTAATTTAGACTAAGCTAAATAACAAATGAAAATGGCCTTCATTATTTGTTATTATAAAAACAATACGTTTCTGTCGGACCTTGTTGTTACTGATATCAATATCAATTACTGTGTTATTATTGCAATATCAATACTTTTACTAGAGCCTATATTGTGCAGCCCCCTCGCCGACCACTTTCTTACTACAGCGCATGTGCTGAAGGTTTTGTCGATCTAATACAAATAGAAAACAGTTTGACACAAAATGTTTTTATTGGCTCTTAAAATGAGAATGAGAGCAACTGTTTTAATAAAAAATTTAATCTTTTGCAAATCTACCTCAAGTTTACAAACAGAATTCTTGTTCAAAAAACCGACACATTATTGAGCTTTGTGTTTGAAAAGAAATATTCTGTTTACTTTGGGCTGGAGGTGGTGGGCATGTCCAGCAGAGGGCGCTGTGCTGGTGGTATGAGTGCGCTTCTGAGATCATCTCTGAGCAAAGCAGGTGGCTAAACTGGCAAATAAACGACAATAATTTGCCACAAACGGACAAAAGAATGAAAAGCATGTGAAAAATAGCAGAAATCCTGAGAGAATTCTTGGTTTTACAGAATTGCAGTTTTATAGCTAAATTGAATTAAAGGAGAACTATTTGGCCAAATTGATTTCAAGGAGCTTTTAAGCATAATTTAAGCATAATTATTGTACCTTCTCATCAAACCATTCAAAGATGTATTTAGAGTGATTCATGCATCTTTATTCTCCTGTGGACAAAACACCATCGCTGGGACAGTTTCACCGCTCCCCACATTCCCCACCGATACACGCCCACAACCCACTGCTTTTATTTACATCCTTCAGCAACTTGAGTTTCTTAAATGTCCAAACTATAACATAATGAGCCTCTCTTCACAGAATGGACATTGGATTGGAGAGACAAGACACAAATGCAGCGTACTCGTGATAACATTTTTATTATGGCTAATTACTCTTCCCTAACAATGGCGTAAAGGAGACATACTTTTTTCCCCTGAAAGTTAAACTTCAGCTTAAGTAGACCCCCAATATTTACAGAAACAGTTTGACTGCGTTTCTGATCTGGCTTTGTGCTTCATGTAGACTGGAGCTGGACTGTTCTGATCCGGAACCTCCTCGTACAAATGGTCCCTCTGGAAAAAACATGAACATAGTTATATTTGTGCCTTGTTTTCTTTATGTACAGGACAGATGTAAGCTTGCAAGCAGAGTGGAGAGAGACATTCAGCAAATTGTCTTAGATGTGATGAAAATTATGTCAGTTTTACTTAGGGCTGCAACTATCAATTATTTTAGTTGTGGACTAGTCAGGACGTTTCTAAAAACATTGTCAACCAAATAAAGGTTGAAATATGGTGACTGAGGGCTTCTAGAGAGAGAATAGTTACACAGTCTGTATTATTAATGTCATATATATCATATTTTGATTTTGCTTTAATAATGCCGCTGTCTTTGTTGTGTTATGAATTGTATTTTACAGTCCGTATAGTCCAGGTTACAATTATCATTTCACTTCATGGGACCCTCTTACAGAGACTAGAGGACTAGAGTGGGCATCACTGGCACTGCTCTAAACTGGTTAAAGTCCTATCTGGAAGACAGGAAATTCTTTATCCAAATTGGTAACTGTGTTTCATACCAGATGCCCCTGACCTGTGGGGTGCCCCAAGGGTCAATCCTGGGACCCCTTCTGTTCAACCTCTACATGCTGCCGTTAGGTCAGTTGATACGCAGCGAGAATGTGTCCTATCACAATTATGCAGACGACACTCAAATCTATGTTTCACTGACGGCAGGTGAATATGGACCAGTGGATTCACTCTGTCACTGCATCCAACAGATCAGTGTGTGGATGCAAAACAACTTTCTCCAGCTGAACTCAGACAAGACTGAAATTATCGTCTTTGGCCCACAGAAACAAAGAGAAAGTGTTAGCAGTCACCTCCAGAGTCTCGCTCTAAAACCTACAAATCAAGTTAGAAATTTGGGGGTAATAATGGACTCAGCCACGTCAGATCAATAACATCAGCAACTTTTTACGATCTCAAAAATATTGCCAAAATCAAAAGTATAATGTATAAACCAGACCTGGAGAGACTTATTTGTCTCTAGTAGATTAGACTACTGTAACGGCCTGCTCACTGGCCTCTCCAAACGAGCTGTAAAACAGCTGCAGTACATCCAGAACGCTGCTGCTCAGGGTCCTGACTAGAACCAGGAAGTGCGATCACATTAGTCCTGTGCTCAGGTCTCTGCACTGGCTCCCTGTGGCTCAGAGAATAGACTTCAAAACAGCTCTGCTTGTATACAAGTCTCTCCATGGCCTAGCACCAAAGTACATCTCGGACATGTTAGTGCCATATGAACCATCTCGGACTCTGAGGACCTCAGGGACCGGCCTCCTGCTGGTGCCAGAGTCAGGGCTAAACATGGGGAATCTGCGTTTTACTTTTATGCAGCTAAAATCTGTAACAGTCTTCCTGAGGATGTGAGACAGGCCGCTACTCTGGCAATGTTCAAATCTAAACTAAAAACTGTTTTGTTTGGCTGTGCATATGACTGAAATTATTTTCTTTGCATTCTTCTTTTTTATGTCTTGAACTATTTGACGGATAGCCTGAAAATGGCACCTTTAAATTAAGGTTTTGTGATTTCTGTCATGTCTTTGTGATTTTAATGATTTTTTTCCTGTTGTGTGAAGCAGTTTGAATTGTCTTGTGTACGAATTGTGCTCTACAAATAAACTTGCCTTGCCTTGCCTAAAGAGGAGATTTCGGCTGTGTCTCAATTCCGGGTCTACATGCTCCAAAGGCTACATTTGAAGGCTGGTTGCATCACTTCCTGCGCGCCAAGGCTGTCCCATTTCATGCAGCCCATGAATGCGGCCGACAAATGTGGCCTGCATTTCCATGGAGATTGGCCGTGAACGAAGGCCGTGAAAAAGCACACTGCGCGGCCTTGTATATCCCATAACGCATTCCGCGGCTCTAGTCAGATGTTTTTAAAACAGCGCCTCCCGACAGCGGAGGAAACATGTAAGTACACAAACGAGTGTTAAAATAAGGGCAGAAAGCTCCCAAATTGTAAAATAAGTTTTGTTTTAACTGTAAACTGGTGCTAATTTTAATATGTTTTTTTCTGTAACACATTAATATAAATGCTAATGAATAGGGGTGGGAGAAAAAAGTTTTGTGGACACAGCCTGCGTCTGTGTGTAAAACGTGAGTAAACTCTTTTTGCTATATTTTGAGACTGACCACATGTCTAAAAGGATCCAAAAGAAAAAATACACCGCTCTGGAGGCTGCAGGGGTGTGTACCTGACGAGATGGTAACGTCTCTGAAGCCGAGGATGCTGACTCACTCGAGAATATTTTTTTTTTTTTTTACAGTGGATGGATTCTCTTTGATATGTAAGTATCTTTTATTATGCATTTGATTAAAACAATATTGACTGACATCCATCGTAGATCTATGTTTCATTCTCTTTTATGCCTATGGCCATAGTTAGTCACATTTTGTAAAAGTGGTAAACACTGTTATTTACTGAATTTACGCCTCAGGTGTGTAACAAAAAAAAAAGCATTTCACGAGATTATTATTACATTTTATTTTTACAGGCAAACTGACCCTGACTCAGACCCTGTCTGGAAGCCAGAAATTGTCCTGGCTGAGGTCCATGTTGAAATGGAAAATGAGTAAGTAACTATTGTAGATTATATATATTTTTTTATATCTATTGCTAAATGACGTATTTTTTGACAATGTTGGAAAAGTAACTTGTGTATTGCAAGGTGTGAAATTCTGCTTGTGGGGTAGGGTGTCCTTGTCAATTTCCAGAAGCAGTCTGGAGTAGATGCACTTACCTGTGGGGGATGATGTCTTTGCAGTCTGGAATTGTACAGTTGACTTTTACAGTTGTTCTATCATTTTACAGTGAATAATTTTTGTGCGTTGACATTTTTACATTAGAGAGCCACCTTCATCACCAGAACCAGAACCAAGTTCTCCAAAAATACCTCGATTGAAGACTTTAGGAAGCCGAAGAGGCAAATATTTATATGATGTGAAGTGTTTGTGCAGTGTTTGTTTTGGAATTTTTAAATACATATTTTCCCATAACACTTGTTTTGTCTATTTTTATAGTGAAAACATGTTTTTATTTCTGGAATATGAATTTCAATAACATAATATAGTGTTTCTGTGTAAAGAAATAGATTCCCTTAGTTGTAAGCATCCAATAGAGCCCTCATTGATGTCTGTAGGTTGAAGAACTCAAAAGTAATCAAACGTTTTCTAAATGTCTCCAATTTGGATAGGTTTGGATAGATTTGCATATGAGAATGGTCCTTTTTATAAAACGGCTGGATAAAGTATTACAAAAAGTGTGGTAAAATACTTGTTTCTACAGATATTGATTTCAAATTTTGCTAACTAGTTTTCCATCCATCCATCCATCTTCTTCCGCTTTATCCGGGGCCGGGTCGCAGGGCTTCCTCCAACTCCTCCGGGAGGATCCCGAGGCGTTCCCAGACCAGCCGAGAGACATAGTCCCTCAAGCGTGTCCTGGGTCTTCCCCGGGGCCTCCTCCCGGTAGGACATGCCTGAAACACCTCCCTAGGGAAGCGCCCAGGAGGGATCCGGAACAGATGCCCAAGCCACCTCAGCTGGCTCCTCTCAACGTGGAGGAGCAGCGGCTCTACTCAGAGCTCCTCCCGTGTGACTGAGCTCCTCACATATCTCTAAGGGAGCGCCCAGCCACACTGTGGAGGGAACTAATTTTGACCGCTTGTATCCGCGATCTTGTCCTTTCGGTCACTACCCAAAGCTCATGACCATAGGTGAGGGTAGGAACGTAGATTGACCGGTAAATCAAGAGCTTTGTCTTTCCACTCAGCTCCTTCTTTACCACAACAGTCAGCGACCGCATCACTGCGGACGCTGCACCGATCCGCCTGGCAATTTCACGCTCCATCCTTCCCTCACTCGTGAACAAGACCCCAAGATACTTGAACTCCTCCACTTGGGGCAAGGACTCCCCACCCACCCGGAGAGGGCAAGCCACCTTTTTCCGATTAAGAACCATGGCCTCAGATTTGGAGGTGCTGATTCTCATCCCAGCTGCTTCACACTCGGCTGCAAACCGTCCCAGAGCATATTGCAGGTCCAGATTTGATGGAGCCATCAGGACAACATCATCTGCAAACACCAAAGATGAGATCCTGTGGTCCCCAAACCGGACACCCTCCGACCCCTGACTGCGCCAACTAGTTTTTCAATTCAATTAAATTTAATTCAATTCAATTTATTTTTGTAACGCCCAAAATCACAACAGTAGTTGCCTCAAGGGGCTACAGTGGAAAAAACAGAATACAAATAGAATAAACAATGTTCATAGGGACTTGGTAATGTCCCAGCATCCCATGTCCTTAGACCCTCCTTCTCGGCCAGGAAAAACTACCAAACTTCTTTGGGAGAAAGTAGAAACCTGTAGGAGTTCCACAGTGAAGAAGAGACCGACTACCTCAGACGGACAGGCGGACGCGCCTTAATATGCAGATAGACGGGTGAAGCTCTCAGGAGGAGAACCAATACTTTGAGGCTGATGAAGAACTGTTCATATGGAGTAGAGACCGTTTCTCCAGGCAGACTGTTTCTCCAGGCAGTTGAGGAGCATCTGGATCCACAGGTCATCGGTGTGCCTGCTCCACTCCCTTCGGGGAAGTGGGTGAAGAAAAAGGAAAAGTGATGAAGAAATTGCAAGTGAAATTAAATATTAAATATTGTTTGATAGAAAAGCAGTAAGAAGCAGAGGATAGTGGTCAAGCTGCCATACTTCCCCCAGCATAGTTGCCCCCAGGGCAGCATAGCTGGGAACTGTAGGTTTTTATTTCTGTTCCTAACTGGCCTGACCATAAGCGATTTCAAAGAGAAACGTTTTAAGCCTGGTCTTAAATGAAGAGACTGTGTCGGCCTCTTTAACATGGACAGGAAGCTGTGTCGGCCTCTTTATGGACAGGAAGCTCCACAACACAGGAGCTTGGTAGCTAAACGCTCTACCTCCTACTGTGCCTCTAGAGACTCTTGGGACCACCAGAAGTCCAGCATTTTTAGAGCGAAGTGCTCGGTTTGGATGATAAGGTACTATAGCATCTTTGAGGTAGGATGGGGCAAGGCCATTTATGGCTTTGTAAGTCAGGAGGAGGATTTTGATAATTAAGTGTCATCCAGGTTTTTGTATCCTTCACACAAGTACTAAGTCTGTCGGTCTGATCGGGTTTAATTGATAAATACAGCTGTGTGTCATCTGCATAGCAGTGGAAGTTAATGAAATGCTTTCTGATAATGCTACCTAACGGCAACATGTAAAGAGTAAACAGAATTGGGCCTTGTGGTACACCGTAGGTTACTTTAGAACAGGCTGAGGAGCTCTGGTTTACATTAACAAATTGGTACCTATCCGATAGGTAGGATTTAAACCAGCTGAGGGCTGTCCCTCTGACACCTACATCATATTCTAACCTCTGCAGTAGAATGTTGTGGTCGATTGTGTCAAACGCTGCACTGAGGTCCAATAGAACCAGGATTGAGACCAGTCCATCGTCGGCAGCTAATAACAAATCATTTTTGACTTTAACTAATGCAGTTTCAGTGCTGTGGTGGGCTCTGAACCCTGACTGGAAAACTTCAAATAAGTTATTGTCCTGTAGATGGCGACAAAGCTGTTTAACTACAACTCTTTCCAGGATTTTAGAGACAAAGGGTTGATTTGAAATTGGTCTGTAGATTATCAACAGGTCAGGATCAAGATTAGGCTTAACCACTTTCTAATGAAGTATTTATTATATTAAGAATAGAATCTATAATTAGGGGGAGAATGTCTTTGAGGAGTCTGCTTGGGATCAAGTCTAGAATATAAATCGACGTTTTAGAGGACATAATGGCTGAAGTTATCTTTGCTTCATCAACAGCAGTGAACCTTTGGATTTATATGGGACACAGCTTGGGCTTGTTCGGGGCTAATAATGGGAGTAATTTCATCTAATTTATCTCTGATTGTTGTTATTTTATTGTTAGAAAATAGAAGAAAATCATCAGAGCTGAGAGTAGCTGTTGACTTCTATTAAATTTGAATAGTACCTGTTTTGGGCCTTACGTAGAGCCTGCTTATAGGACAGTAGGTAGATTTTCCATGCTTTTAGGGATTCCGGATAGTTTTTCTACAATGGAACACTCTTGAACGAATGAGGGATTACACCGACAATGATATATAGTGCATTTCAGGCCTCACCTACCAACAGCAGCTATACAGTATACCCTTATTTTAAAAAAGCAACGTAGGCAAGGATAAAGAAAAATCTTTTTTGTGTATGTTCCAAGATTTATAACTTGTTTTAGTCAGACTTAGAGTAGTTCTGACTGTTGAGGGTAAAAATAGAAAATGTTACCTTTACACAGAGACAAGAGTTTTTGTATATAATCTATACTATATCTATGATTGGTGTTTTTAGAGACAGTTGCACAAAAAGGCCCCTTCAGCATATTAAGCTATAATGACTCTTCAAGGTTTATGGCAATACATTTGCTTCACGGGGAAACTTTGTAGGCGTTTTGGCAAAATGAAATTAAATCCTTATATCCGCTCGTCTTTTCGCCATGTTTTGATGTTGATGTTTGATGTACTGTTGTAACGATACAAATTGCCTTATTATACAGAGTGATGGAGAAGTGTATGAGTAAAACTGAAGCACGAGAAGCTAGGCTATACTGCGCTTAGCTAAATGCAGGTGCCAGTTCAAGAGAACCATTTTTACAGAAGTTCTGCCTTGCATGAAAAAATTTAAACAAACGTACAGCGCGTCAGCAGCTCGTGAGGCGGCAGTGCACGCAACCGACTAAACCAATGTGTCACAACTGAAGGGGCAGATCGGTTCTCTTTAGATTTTCAGACTTATTTAGTAAGAGTGAGTGGTATGTGTGAATAGCAATCATATACATTATGATAGTTTTTAACTGATGAAACTTCTTTGTGATTTCCGCCTATGGGTAGAGGTGATTCCACGGTTGTTACCTAGGTAAAGATCATTTTGAAGTGTGAAATGCCACAACATTTCAGTCGCAAAATCATATTAACCCCCGGATGATATACGTATTAACGTAAAGCTCTCTCTTTCTCTCTCCTCTCTCCTTCTCTCTCCTCTCTCTCCTCTCCTCTCTCTCTTTCGCTCTTTCCTGTCTGTTTCACACTCGGCTGCAAACCGTCCCAGAGCATATTGCAGGTCCAGGTTTGATGGAGCCATCAGGACAACATCATCTGCAAACACCAAAGATGAGATCCTGAGATCCTTCAGACCTTAAGAATTAAGTCTGAAGTCTAAAGAATAAAGTCTAAAGAATAAAGTCTAAAGAATAAAGTCTAAAGAATAAAGTCTAAAAAAAGTCTAAAGAATGGCGGTAATGTAACACTATGGATACCATTCGCCATAAAACACCACCAAAGAAGAAAGAACAACAACTACAGAATGGGGTCTAATGAATAATGTCTAAAGAATGGCGGTAATGTAACATTATGGATACCAAGCGCCATAGAACACCACCAAAGAAGAAAAAGAAGTATTAATTTAAACATTTTGTTGTTTGTGATTCCGAAACTTTGGAGATCGGTCAAAGTAAGTCAACAACAGCCATATAGCTCGTTTTTTTTGCGTAACGTCAAGTTAAGGCCATGTCCACACGTAGCCGGGTATCTGATAAAACGCATATATTTTTCCCCGATTTGACCTGTCGTCCACACATAACGCCTTTGAAAATGGGAGCGTACCTGTGTTCCCCTGTACCTCTGTTCCCCCTTTTCTATGAACGGGGAACTACGTTAATACTAGTATAGGCTACTGGTTCAGTTTCCACAGCCCTAAAAGTTGTGCATAAATGTATGGTTTTACAGCATATAACCCTAACCTTGGTCTCGGGGAACATAGTTACCCGGGAAAATATATGTCCCTCAAAAATCTTTTCTTCAGCCCTGGACATGGAAGTATGGACTTTTTTGTAAAGGAACATCAGAACAGAATGGTTTAAGTTCTCCGGGAGAACGGCCCTGGACAGCTAAGGCCGCCTTAGCCGAGCAAGCTAGCAGACTAACAACACTAACAGAGCTAGCTAGCTAGCAGGCTAACAACACTACCACAATGACAAACTGGGTAAGTGTTTGCTTAATGGTTGTTTATTCTGGACTTGGTTCTAGTTTTTAATCTGTAAATTTGCTGGCTTCATTTAGATAAACAGCTTGAGCTAATGTTTTATAACTACCAACATACATTCATGGTCATGACTAAGCAGAAAGGCACAAACGCTAAATCTTCTAATACTAAACACAGTAATACAGCATAATAATTCAATCTCAACTGAATTGTTGAGATTGAATTTACACATTTCAATGGCCCACATAAATAAAAACAAATGTGCTTGGTAAATTTTTATTGAGGTTTGAACTGTTAAGCTAATGTCTGTCACATTATAGTCAAGCAGTTCCCATTTTGGCCGGTTGTTTATTACTGTGCCACGATGAAAGTGATCTGTTCCATTTGCTTGTGCTTAGCGATAATGCTGTTATTGTGAGTTTGAGCACGTCTGTGCATTTTAGTTTTTAGCAGCTGGTTTATTTATTATTTACCTTGTTTGCTTGCTAATTTTAATTACTGTAATAATACCTATTTACAATATCTAATAGCCTATTCATGCTCTGACACTCCTGATGTCAAGTTAACAAGTATTTTGGGAACAGTGAGAACAGCTAGAAATGTGTAGTAATAAACTTAATCTCCATCAAGACTATTTATTGTCAACAAGTTTCAATTGAACCTTCACAAAGAAATAATCCATTGGGTCTTTGCCTACTTTTCCTGAGGCAATGATTTCTCTGACTTTGTGTCACAGTAATGACATGTAATGTGCAGGATTTTGTGTTTTAAACTAAACTGTGCCCTCATCTTTTCTGGGGGTTTTCCCCTCCTCACATTAAGAACGGATACAGCACTGGCAGAAGAGCCTGATCTGTCAAGAAGAGCCTAAAGCCCAGAAGTTTTAGCAGGTAATGTACATAAATGATTAGTACATCCATTACCATTATTTGACACACAGGAATTTACTAGGAGGAGCTTTGGTTAATTGTGTTTTCTGTTTAAATGCAGAAGCAAAATGTTTGAAACAGCTGGAGAGTGAAGAGGCGTCACAGATGCTCAAAGAACCTCTGTGGCCACCAACAGACTGGTTTTGACTATGTGGAGTTTTAATGTTTGTCTGAAGAGCCCATAGACTTTGAGTTTTTAATACTGTGATAGTGTACCATGTTTACAATACAAGAAACATGTTCTTTCCTTATAGGAATGTGTGTGCTGGAATATTGCATAGGTGACAAAATAAATAATGTCTTACTGTTCTTTAGAGTGACTCAAACTTTAGATGATGTGGAAAAATAAAAGACTGCAGTGCTGTTTGCATCAGTGTCAGTGAGTGAGCCACAATCAAATGATGTCCTGGAAAAAGTAATGTATCCAGTTTATAATCAGATGCTGTAAAATGTATTAATAGTTCTTGTTCAAATATTGTATCAAAGACACCGGTAGGGAAAAGCACAAAAGTGTTTACTTTAGTCATGTAAATTAAAATAAAAAATGTAAGACCGAAATGTCTAGTGTCCTAAGAATACATGGATATTTCTGCACTTCTGTGATTATTAAAAAAAAAAAATCCTCAACAAAAAACACGATATGTTGATTTTGCCCAAATGGCCAATTGTCACAGGAATGAGATTACGATTCAATTTCTATCACCATATTGCCCAGCTCTAGGCTCTAGTCCCGCTTTAGTCCCGCTCTAGTCTAAAAAGTATTGCCCTAGAGAATATATTAATTTGTGTTTTTTTTCATTGGCTGTGCAGCGCAATCGCCTCACCTTAAATGCATCTGTCCAGGAAACAGATCAAAATAACCAAGTGGTTACAGAATGCCCCGGACCGGAATGGTGGACGCACAGAAAGGATGAGGAGAAAAGAGGGTTTGAGCGGAAGAGAATAGAAAATAACTTCCTTAGTTTATCTTATAAATGGTTTTCTTTGTTATGTTTACGGTATTCAAGAAAAGCAAAAAAATATACGTTTTATACAAACTACAGAAATATTTTAGCAATCCAAACATGCTTGTATAAGTGCTATGGTTGTTGTGTTGTACAAATGTAAATGCACTGTAAGATAAAACTTCATGTGAGGTTAGAATACACGTTTCAGTCAAAAATAAAATAAAAAAGATTATATTTAATGATTAGTAATTCCACAATTGTGACTTTGAAACCCAATACAATAGTTATGATTTGGCAAATAATAGCTGATTATTTTGTTGTTTTTAAACTGTCAGTTGCATGTAAATTGTCTCTCCTTCCTGTAACTTCTATTTGTCCATTTTACTTCAAAAACTGCAACTTCGCTGGTGTAAAAATATGTATATTATTTACTACAGGGAGTCTCCACCAAACAAAGTCATGATTAGAAAAGCATGTGAACCTGTCATGTAGGATTTAACCTCAAAAGTTCAGAAATACTACGTTTATACCCTTGTTTTTGTGGGGGATAGTCTAACTGCCAGTTCTGTATTTGTTTCATATTAAAAACCTAAGCTGGTCCAGGTCCCGGTGTGGTTTCGACCTTAGCTTTGAAACTTTGTTACAGTTTGGCTCGTCACATAAAGAAATGTTGTGTAATTCTGTAGTTGTTGAGGCATTTGAGTAGCAAACCCACATAGCAAAAATGGTCTGGGCCAGCACTGGGCCAGATCTGGCACTTACATCTGGCCCACATGGTGCAAAGATTGACAGCCCCCATTGGCCCGGTGCTGGTTTGCCAGAGCTGGCCCAGTTCTGGCCCGGCGTCACAATCTGCAACAATTAATGAATACACGTCACATGCAGTAGGGCCAATAAGTATTGGGCAACTTAAAAATTTGCAAGTTCACACATTTAAAAAGATAAGAGAGGTTCGTAATTTTCATCAATGCTACACATCAAGCTTGAGAAACAGAATGTAAAAAAAAAAAAATCCAGGAAATCACATGCTTTTTAAACAATTTATTTATGAAAAATGGGTGGCCAATAAGTATTGGGCAACTAGAAAACAAACAACTCTTCTGTCCCTCACAGACCAGTCACTTGCTCTTTAAGAAGTTATTCCGGCCTCCACTCGGTACCAGTATGAATGGCACCTGTTTGAACTGATTAGATGCATAAGAGACACCTGCACACACATTCAAACTGTCAGACTACAGTCTTCACCATGACCAAGACCAGAGAGCGTCCCAAAGACACTAGAGATACAATTGTACAACTGCACAAAAGGTGGGATGAGTCAAACTGCAATTGGTAAACAAGTTTGGGAGAAACTTGACTGACAATCTCCCTCGGAGTGGGGCTCCATGCAAGATCTCACCTCATGGGGTTCAAATGATCCTGAGAACAGTGATAAATCAGCCCAGAACAGCACGGCGGGAACTGGTCAATGATTTGAAGACAGCTGGGACCACCCTCACAAAGATGACATTAAGTAACACACTACGTACGTCGTCATGAGGTGAAATCCTGCATTGCCCGAAAGGTTCCGGTACTACACAAAAAACATTTAAAGGCCTGTCTGAAATTTGCTAAAGACCATCTGGATGATCCAGAGGAGGCTTGGGAGAATGTGATGTGGTCAGATGAGACCAAAATGGAACTGTTTGGTTTAAACGCCACTCGCCGTGTTTGGAGGAAGAAGAATGCTGAGTTGCATCCCAAGAACACCATACCTACTGTGAAGCATGGGGGTGGAAACATCATGCTTTGGGGATGCTTTTCTGCAAAAGGGACAGGAACACTGGTCCGTATCAATGGCAAGATGAATGGGGCCATGTATTGTGACATTTTGGGTAAAAACTCCTTCCCTCGGTCAGAGAATTGAAGATGAAACATGGCTGGGTCTTCCAGCATGATAACGATCCAAAGCACACAGCCAGGAAAACCAAGGAGTGGCTCCGTAAAAAGCATATCAAGGTTCTGGAGTGGCCTAGCCAGTCTCCAGATCTCAACCCAATCCAAAACCCGTGGAGGGAGTTGAAACTCTGTGTTGCCAAGCGACAGCCCTCAAACATCACAGCTCTAGAGAAGATCTGTGCAGAGTGGGCCAAAATGCCAATTAAAGTGTGTAGACCTGGTCAAGAACTACAGGAACCGTGTGACCTGTCATTGCCAACCAAGGCTACATTACAAAGTATTAAAAGTAACTTGCTGGCTGCCCAATACTTATTGGCCACCCATTTTCACAAATAAATTGTTTAAAAAGCATGCAATGTGATTTCCTGGATTTAATTTTTTTTTACATTCTGTCTCGCACGCTTGATGTGTACCTATTATTACAAACCTCTCTTATCTTTTTAAATGGGTGAACTTGCAAATTTCTAAGTTGCTCAATACTTATTGGACCCACTCTATGCGTCCTTGTTTATGCCTGACAGTGGACAACATGGATCATTTGAGAAGTGTGTTGATTTTGTTTGCAAAAGGTGCTTTTTTACTGCTCGATTTTGCAAACACTGCTTCTTGTCGCGGAGTACAGAAGGAGTGCTTTACATGCGGCTATATTGCACCAAATAACTTCCTCTACATTGACGGCATGACACTTGCGAAAGACGCCGTCAGCGATTTTGGGTCCACCAATAAAATAATAGATCCATAGTGTCCACACAAATAAACTACCTGGCGCCATGCTTCGTGTTTTGCGGAAGTGACGATGAGAAAAGGCGTGCGCTCATTGGATAGATTGGGTCTAACTTTTACGTAAACACCGCCAACTATTGGTCTGGCATGTTTATGACCGCGCTCAAGAGCGCAATTATACGGGTTTGTGTGGATGGACATATATTTAATGTGTGATTACGTGTGTACGCAATACTTTTTATAAAACAAAGGGATATGCGTTTATAAAAATACCCGCCTACGTGTGTACATGGCCTTTAGAAGTAAAAACACAGAGAAGCGCTCAACTCACTCGGTATTAAAAAGACAGAATAAAAGGCTCTTAGTAACCCAAAAGTATTATTTGTTGGTTTTAGACTTTTTTTTCATTTTCTACCGCTTGTTCCCATTAGGGGTCACGGGTGACGGGGTGGTTTTAGACTATGAGTGTTAAATAAATTTTACATTTCAAAAGAGCTGACCAAAGTTCTTTCGCCCCGACATTCCCTTTAACCCTTTTAACTCTACTCGTTTGTCTTCACAGGATGTTCCGAGACGAGCGATACAGACAGGGCCAGGGGGAGCTGGTGACCGGAAGAAATCGTTTTTTTGAATTACTCCGCACGCCGTTCAGGCTGCACCTGATTGACACTCCGGGAAATATTGATCTAAAGGACATCGCGATTGACGGGAGTAACGTGGCCATGAAGTGAGAGTTTTGAACGAGTGAAATACTACTAAGGAAAGTGGTCCGTTTAATTCAAATTGAATGGATATTTTGTGATTTATTGAGGCAGAAAAGTCTCCATTGGATGTTATTCTGTGTAATTGATACTAAAACTACTCATACGTTCAGTGCACTAAAGAACAAATTCCCCACTAGTGCAAGAGAACGTCCAGATTGTTCGTTTCTGAAAGCCGACATTTTAGAAAAAGAAAACCACTTAATCTTAAACGTTCTCAGTGTTTAATGATCTTTTTCAAACTTGTATCAAACCCCACAGTCACGGTCTGAACATCATATTCTCCTGTCGGGGCATCGCTTTAACAGTGCAGTATTTCTGGGACCGAGGACATCGGACTATCCGATGCTATGTGCCGCAGCACAGGATGAGAAACAACAGCCATATCACAGGTGCAGCGCATTTACACTTTCACCAGCTTCAGACTACATCAGTTTACAGGCTTCAGAGCATGTTTTCGCCTCTTTTTTTTTTTTTTTTACGTGGTTTCCCACATTTCCAAACTCCCCAAAAGTAAAAAAAAAAAAAAAAAAAGTTAGTTCTCAAGCAATTCTTTTTTTTAATCAAGAGAGATCACCAGTTTTCCCAAGTTTAACCTTCACAAAACTAGTAATTGCAATGTTCCCAAACTCCGAACAACCTTCTCCCGTTTGTCTGATCAATATTTAAGTGTGAAAATATGTTCAAATGTGCCGCAATGTCGCTCCTGACCGTAAATTAAAGCAAAACGTGAAGATTTTAGAATATGACCAGTGCTTTAAAGAGCTGTTGGTTTTAAACGGCTGTGAGAAAGTCGAGTAGAGGTTGTAACACATTGTGTGTCGTTGTGTTTGTTATTGTCGTGTTGGTCGTCTCCTCCGCAGAGCAGCACTACCTGACAGAGCTGAAGAAACTGGGCATCGTGGTGCTCACGCCGTCCAGACAGGTCCACGGCAGAAGAATATGCTCCGACGACGACGTGTGAGTGGACGGTTTGTAACGAGCGAAACAGTGCTGGTCAAGTGGTTAAGGCACAGCACGGATATGCCAGGCCCCTAGTGCCACTGGCTGCAATGTCGTGAGTTCAAATCCCGACTCCAACAATTTACTGCATGTCCTCCCTTCTCTCTCACCCCCCATTTCACGCTGTTTTTCCTGTCTAATAAAGCCTACGGGCCAGAAATCTTAAAAAATATATATATATAGCCGCAAGCAGCAATGATCGGCCCTCGCCAAGCCCCGCCCGCAACGCAAGAGGAAGGGGCGCTAACTAAAGATGAGTATTCTCCGGTAACAACATGAGATTTAGACGTTAAAGCCTTTTACCACTGATAGTCTGGGAACAAGCCGCAGAGGAGATGTTGTAACGCTTTCCTGTGATTGTCTGTGCGTTTGTACATTTTGTGAATGTGTCGCGACAGAATGATGCTGGATTTTGCTGGCATTGGGGACGGAGTGATCGTGACCAACGACCAGATGAGAAACCATCTCAACAAATACATGAAGTGGGACGACATCATTGAGAATCGGTGCGGAGACGTCTTTTGTTGTTTTGTGTCCGGGCGCAAAACAGCGGCTGATGTTTGTCCTCCGCAGGCTGCTCCCGTACTTGTTTGCGGGCAATATCTTCCAGCTCCCACCCGACCCGCTGGGCCGAAGAGGGCCGAGCCTGGACGAGTTCCTGTCCAGGGTATGTCGGGGCGGTCTCTTCGTTTGGCTCATCTGTTGACTGAAACGCTGTTAAACTTCACAAAGACAGACCAGATCTGTTCCATGGCCATTATGTTTCACCTTTGTAGCGACACACAACCAGGACCAGACTCACGAGGTCTGAGCGTGTGCGAGACTTTATTGTGTGATTTTTACTGGACAAATACTCAAATACATCTCTATCCTGGACATGATGAAATTGCTGTTTATTTTTGTGTTATCCTTAAAACTCTCAGCATTAAGATCTGATTTCTGTCAGTTATTAAGAGTGTGTTTTTATCCGCGTCATTTTGCCTCCAGATTCTGATTATATTGCAAAAAATTATTATTATTATTTATTTTCATTATTGTATTATTATTTATAATAATATTTCAATTTTCAAAATGTAAAACCTAAAACAACAGAAAAAGCAGGGAGAACAAAAAAATTATAAAAAAATACAAATTATAGTAATCTTCCCTTGGAGAAAGCGTCTGGGGTGGTGGAAGTCAGGGATTCCCTGCTTAGACTGCTGCCCCCGGATAAGCGGAAGAAGATGGATGGATGGATAATAAATAAAGAGAGAAATGAAGTCACACAGAAAAAGAACATTCCGTTTAGTTTTTTCGAATGTGGTTATTTTTCCTTTTTCCGTCGTTGATGTCGGAGCCGTTTGTGTCGTCCATCCTGAAAGCCTCTGTTCTCTCTGGCAGATCCACAGACCCCAGGCATTCTATCAGCCCCGTTGGTCAGGAAGAAGGCACTGGCAGCGGACGGGGGGACTGGGGCCTACCCGGAACAGGGCAGGCCTGAACCAAGGCAGGCCTCGTCCAGAGTGGGGAAGCAGCAAAGGCCGGAGGAGGTGAGCCGTTTGAGGCGGGCGCTCGGCGCGGTGTTCCCCGGGCAGGAGGCTCCAAATGCGCCAACATGGCAGCGTTTTAGGCAGCTAATTTTGTTATGTTATTTTGTTTGTCCACATCCACACCACGGTTTTAAGAAGAAAATGTTGTGAAATTGTTTTTTGGGGTTTTTTTTAATCAAAAAGGCTTTTTTTTTCCTGTAATAAAACTGATGAAATGTTCAAAGTCATTAAACATCAATATGTTGTAATGCTTATTTTGTGGATAAAGTTACCAGTCTACTTATACAATCAAAATGAGTATGTAACTCATGAAGTAATAAGATAAGATAACGTGTCGGTGTAATCCCTCATTCGTCCAGGAGTGTTCCATTGTAGAAAGAGGAGTTAAGGAGGCAATCTTTGTTAAAAAGAGAATCCTTCCTTAAATCGTAATGGAGGTTTAAGATTCAACCTTCCAGTTGTTTATAATGGTCTGCTGAAACCCCGGAGACGCCCGAGGCATTCTGATGCTAAACAGGCACTCAAGGAGAGGGAGCCAAATCAGTGAACAATAGGATGTAAATGGCCCAGCTCTTTTAGTTTCAATGGGCCATTATCAGGAGGTCCCGCCCTGTGGGCAGGGCTTTCACAGAGTAGGATATAAACAGGAGTTCTCAGACTTGTTTCACAGATTGAGAATGACTCTTGGATGAGAGTCGAAACTTTTCTTCTTTTTTCTAAAACAGTCCAGATGACCTTTATTTGTCCCACACTGGGGAAATTGCAGTGTTGCAACACAGATTAGACAGCGCAGGAACAGAAGTATAATAATAAAAAACATAACTTTAAACATAACTAAAAAAACTCTTAGAATCTTAGTAAAAACACATTTGTCTCAGAAGCCAGTAACTTTCCGTGTGATGTGGGTCATGTGACCATCTGTTCAAGCGTAAAACTATATAAAGAATGGGCCACTGCTGAGTTGGGACGTGGGACCAGGAAGGGACGGGAAAGAGAATGTTTGAAGAAGGGACAGAGATTAATTCGGATTGTACAACAGAATTAAACCATTCACTTTTGAGACAAGACAACTCTGTTCTATTGTTTACTTTATTTCTTGATAATCGTTAAAGATGTTTTTCCGTGACAACAGTGACTTCAAACTTAAAAAAGCTGACACAATTCATCAACAACAACAGTCTAAAACATTCCCATATACAAGGAGTGGGAAAATATGTTAAATGCGCTGCCAACAAGTGGGACAAGGACACACATTTTTGACATACTGAGCGAAGTCTAAATGTCTTCGTAAATAAAAAAGTCTTGAACTATTTTGATTAATCACAAAAATTTTAAATAAAGCAATAAAAAATAATGTAAGAATTAGGACCAGCAGTTAATCATCGGATGAACACCTGTTCAGGGGTGTAAGAATTCAAAGGAAAAAACAGAGTGTGCGCAAAGAGGAGAGTTCTCTTATAATGATTACTCTTACTATGATCATACATACTGAGGTCTCACACCATTAGAGGAGAGAAAGTCACTGACAACATCTCTACTCTATTAGACTCTATTTTAGGCTTCATCCCGCTTGTTCCCATTAGGGGTCGCAGGTCCTGGAGCCTATCCCAGTGCCTTTGGGCCTCAGGCGGGGTACACCCTGGACCAACTTGTCGCAGGGCTAACACAGAGACATAGACACACAGACAACCATTCACTCTCACTAGGGCCAATTTACAGTTGCCAATTGACCTAACACACGCATGTCTTTGGACGGTGGGAGGAAGCCGGAGAGAACCCACGGTAACACAGGGAGGACATGCAGACTCCACCCAGAGAAATCATGATGTAATGTTCAGGAATCGAACCCATGATTTCCTTCTTGGGAGGCGAGAGCGCTAACCGCTCTGCCACCGTGCACCCCCTCTATTTTAGGCTTAAAATCAGTTGGGTCCCGGTGGGGGTGGCCCTGCCCAACCGCTACTGGAGGACTTCAATTGTGGACGGTAATGTCATCACCACATCTACCGTCTATGAGAACCTGTGGATGTCCTGTGCAACCGACTCAACCGGAGTCCAACACTGCAGGGAGTTTGCTTCTCTGCTGGCTTTGAGTGGCATGTTCAATTTTCACTTTAAAAGGTATACTATGCAACTTTTTGCCGTAACTCCACGGCTAGGTTATGGACTACTCTGCAGTTGGTGGACAAACACTCATCCCTCTCTGCCACTTGCCCCGCAAAATATTGTAAAAAACAAAAACTGCAATGTTAAAGTAAAAGTGTTTGGGCTCTTACATTCACCACATGCACATCACGAGACATCTACCTTCTCAAGGAAAGTTATCTACACTGGCTTGTAAAAAGGAGATGACTAATATCTTTGTGTTGGCGGGTTTTCATGTTGTGTCCAGGCTACACCCGGGCGTCTCGTGCCTTGATAGCTTCCTTGGTGTTGGACTCCTTTGGCCTGGTGGCCCTGATTGAGATTTAGTGCTCAAAGGCTGGAAGGGAAAACTACGTGCTCAAAGGGAGGATCGCCGGGACGGCTGGGGTTTTGTTCATCTTACAAGGTAAAAGCAATAAATTAAGTTATATCATTTCAGCAGAATATTTGTTTCAACCGTTATGTCATAAAAGTTCATAATATCAACGCTTGATAAAGTTTTTTAGAATGACTGATGCCTACAACAATGCAGTCTCTGTACAGTGGCTACACAGGACATAACCACTATGCACTGCAGGAGTGATAGGCTAATTAAATCATACCTTCACCTAGTGTGTGATTCCCCTAGCTTGCCTTATATGTAACCCATATGTGAGGTCCCAAGCTCATAAACACAGACATGGGGAATTTTGAAAAGGGTCATAACGTTGCTCACTAGAAGTACATGAATTTCCTCTTCTTTATTTTTGTTTTGGTTTTACACACGCAAAAGTCACCAAGACCTGAGCACAGTATTTCAATTCTGAGTGAAATAACATATACAATGCAGAAAAAATGACATTTTGGTCTCTTTCACTTAAAAGGTGTGCACAACGGTGTCTGTGTCGTGGTATGCTTTCAACATCACCCAAGACTTCTTTAATCCTCTCTTTGTTGGAACAAAGTAAGTTATTTGAGCTGACAATAAGTATTCATACGGTGTAGGATTTCCAGCTGATATGAGTCTTGATGCGGCTGGAGTGATATAGGCTGGTGCTCTGTGGTGCTGGCCATCGCGGGTGGGGCCTGCCTCACCGTCAAGTGTGTCTTTTAAAGCTTTATACCACTCTGAGGTGAACCCATCGCTCCCCGGAGATTTATTGTTCTTTAATCTTTTGATTGCGCTCTGTATTTCCAAAACTATTATTTCAGATCCTAATTTTTTATTTTGTTCTTCTGACATAACAGGCAGAAGGAGGGTGTCCAGAAAGGAATTCATATTGACTTCTTTATCGTCTGGAATTTTTGAAAAAGAAAAATGCATAAAATGATTCAAATGCGGTTGGAATTTGGTCTTGTCTAGTTAAGATTACATTATTTTGCTTGTCTGTCCTTTAAAAATTGTTCCTTTAGCTTGTTGTTTAAGTTGTTGTTTAAGTTGCCCCAGTCCCAGGGGCAACCTGGAACTGCGAGGAGTTCAGGAAGGCCATGGAGGAGAACTATCAATCGGCCTCAAAGAAATTCTGGCCAACCATCGACACCTCAGGGGGGGAAGGAGTGCTTCACCAACACAGTTTATGGAGCGGGTGGAGACATGTTGACCTCGACTGGGGATGTTGTCGGATGGTGGAAGGAATACTTTGAGGACAGGGGTGTCCAAACTATGGCCCAGGGGCCAAATCTGGCCCTCAGACCAATTATTGTTGGCCCTCAGGCTTCCTTCTAAATTGGCCCAAACAACAAAAAGTAGTACTTTTTACTGTAAAATTTGAAAAATTCTGCTATAATAACCTAAATAACACGTTTTGATGATATACAGACCCAATATTAATGTTCCAAGCCTGAAGGCTCATTAAAACTAAATCAAATGCAAAATTTCCAATGATTCACTCCATGGTCATGTCATCTGTGGCCCTCCGTTCCGTTTTTGTTTCAACATGCGGTCCTCAGTGAAAAAGGTTTGGACACCTCTGTTTGACCTCCTCAATCCTGCTGTCACGTCTTCCGGAGAGGAAGCAGAGACTGACTCGGCAGATGACTCATCCATTACCCAAGCTGAGGTCACTGAGGCTGTTGGCAAACTCCTCAGTGGCAGGGCTCCATCGGGTGCTTGAGGGTTCATGGGAGTTTGCCCAACCAGTCCACATGTGCTTTGTGGATCTGGAGAAGGCGTTTGACCGTGTTTCTCGAGGTGTCCTTTGGGGGGTGCTCTGGGAGTACAGGGCACGGGGCCCTTTGCTCAGGGCAGCCCGGTCCCTGTATGACCGGGGTCTGACTTGCCAGCAGTAAGTCAGACCTGGGCTGCCCTTTGCACGGGTTCTGTTCATTGTTTTTATGCACAGAATTTCAAGGTGCAGTCAGGGATCGAAGGATGTCCGGTTTCGAGCTCATCTCTGCTGTTTGCAGATGTTATCCTGATGGCTCCTTCGAACCTGGACCTGCAATATGCCCTGTGGCAGACGTGATGAGTTACTCCTGGAACTGTGCTTTGGCGGCTGGTAGTTCTGGAAGCTGGGGTCCCTGGTGTGTGTAGCTAGCTGAACTAGCCCCGTTCGCTGCCCGTCAAAAGGAAAGCTGTATTAGTATACCTATTCTATCTAGTCTGCCTTCGAAACAAATTCTAAATTTAACAAGTAGATTATGGGATGCTGGGATGAAAGTGCACACACAAGGTAAATGTAGTTATCTTCAACTGATGGACAATAATCAACATATATGTAGTACAACTGATGGGCAATGGTTAATATAAATGTGACCATTCAACTGCAATATTTCAATTGTGATAAAAAAGAATAAATACCGGTAATTTATTTATGAATAAATCATGTTCATTATAACATTGTCTGCTGCCTCTGCTAACAGCGAATCTGTGCTCCTTTTCCTTTTATTTCAACATATTTCAACATTTGGGACAAAAATATTTTTTTTTGGAGACAGAACAGCAGAAATAGATAAAACACGAGAATGATAAATGCAATAATTACCACTGGTGGTGACATTGATCTGAAATTCTACAAAATCCATCTCTTCTTCTGACCGTATTTCACACCTGTATGAGCCAGAGTCAGAGCTGCTCACATTGTTTATGCCAACAACCACGTCAGTCAACATGATCTGAATATCCCTGAGGGTCAATGCTGTATCTCCCTTTGTCCACGCTGAGGTCAGAAGTCTGAGCCAAAATGTCTTCAGTTTTGTTACAGTAATTTTTACAGAAGAACAATTGACCACTTTTAGAAAACTGAAACTTTTGTTCAAAGTTTTGTCCTTCCACTGCAGTGTAAACATGAGTCTCTTCTCTGGTGAGTCCTGGTCTTCCACCACACAGCACTGTGCAACACATGAGTCAGAGTTAGCACTGAACAATGAATGGATTTCAATAGGTTTTGTTCACGCGACGTCACAACATTCTAAAATCCCTACAAATGGAATATGAGAAAATTTTTATTGATAACAGTGATGATGATGGATCGATGATGGATCGATTAGAGTTGGCTGGGTGGAGACTGTGGATGGGGGCTCTGTCTCGGGTAATCAGCCCAGCAGATTCAGAACCCCCAAAGATGATTTAAAATGAGCAAAGATGATCTGGATCTCAAAATGAAGATGTCAACTGAGTGGCACAAGAGAAGAGGAGCTGGATAGTCTACTCTCTGAAGAGTAGCTGGATGGAATCTAAAGCAGTTTGTCCATTGCTGGAGAAGAGGGTTAATACCGGTGCAGTGTTTGAGATGGCGGAGGGGAAGGACGTGCGTGACTGAACTTCGCACCTTGGCACACCTAAAAAGTTGTATTAAATGAATGTTAAACGAATGTTGCAAAAACGCGGCAAAGTCCTTGAGAAAACTGTAACCTTACTACAGTCAAAGGTGGACTATTTGGAGAACAAAAGCTAATTCTAATTTGCTGATCGTGGGAGTCCCGGAAAGATCTGAGGGGAGTTATTCAGAAAAGAAAACTTCCCAGAGACGCTGCGGGTGGAGTTTTGCCACCGTGTTGGTGATCGTGAACGAGCCGAGGCAAAAAACCATCCTCGTCCGCTCATAATGAAGCTTCTCAGCCATCAGGACAAAGTCAAGATCCTTCACCTGGCACGCATGAAAAGGGACTTAATGTTCCAACACAAGCGGATCCACGTATTCCCAGATTTCAGTGAAGCGGTTCAAGGAAAACACAAAGCTTTTCTCCCGGTAAAAAATAAACTCCAAACACTGGGCATAAGATACACTATGCACTTTCCAGCTATACTGTCCTTTACTTACAGGGGCAAGTTTCAACGATTTCATTCGCCTGCGGAGGCGGAACTTTATATTGGCCTTCAGACCCAGGTTAGTGAACTGCCGTCACCTATGGAATAACCACATCTAAAATAATATAGAAACATTAAAAACACTGCCTACAACGTCAACATAACCTGGTGTCAACTCTCAATCCCTGTCCATATCGGTCCATGGTTTACTAGCCTATTTCTCTTGTAAACTTTTAATATACTGTAAAAAATATTTGTGCGCAAGAGAAAAGGAGATGATTTGTTGGGATATTGTGCCCCGGACATCAATTTTGGAGGCTGGTGTCTGAATTGGGTGCCCGTCTGGAAGGGTAGTGATACTAGGGGTGGCGCTTGAGTGAGGCGGGATCTTTTCTGGGTGGCTTTGGGGTTGCCCTGATTCATGTCGGAGCTTCTATGGACCCCATGATGGTGTGAGGGGGACTGTCGTTGTTTGGTGTTGAGGGTTTCATTCTGTTGTCCATGGGAAGTGTTGGGTCTCGGGCATCGGGCCTTTAGTGTCGAGCTTGTGTAACTTGAGAATATTAAATACTCACTAGGCTTATTGACCATTCATAACTTATGTTTATACTAATAAAATAAATAGAAACGTTCTTGAGAAAATACTCTTTAGCTATAAAAGGTAGACAAGAGCCTCTTCTAAATGTTTGGGAATAGTTTAGCTACAACATGGATTTAGTTTGTGCTGTGTTTGGTGCTTGGGGGGAGGGAGGGAAGGGGGTTTGGTGTAGGTGTCCACTTTTCACTTTTCTGTTTTCTAATTTTGTGTTCAAATGTGTTTCTTTCTACTATTTTATTAGGTTTATTATAATTTATAACATTGGAAAACATTAAGAATGTTTGCGTCATGTTTGTCCTCCTACAGAAACCATATTAAAACAACAAATGTATTCCCCCATTTATTTCTATTTTCTTACTTTTTTGTAAAAGCTCCAGGGAGCAACTAGGAGGGCACTAAAGAGCCGCATTCGGCTCCGGAGCCGCTGGTTGCCGAACCCTGAATTAGATACACCACTCTCAGCAATACCATTTATTAATAATATTTCCTTAATATGTGTCCGAGCAGAAATTAAACGACTCCGCCTCATAATTACCCCTGCAGATCCTTATTGCGTTGTTTTAGGACTAGATACACATTCCGAGCAGAAACATAAATATATCCTGAGAATTCTATTATTTGCAGATCGCTTGACTATTTTACAAAGAGCCTCCAGATCTTCATATGTGGAAGGAGAAGATCATGTCCTTAATGCCACTCAACAGGCTCTCATACGTCCTGAAAGGTTCTGTAGGATCCTTTGTAAAAAAAACTGGTCACCACTAGCCTCACTTTTTGGAAAGGAATGGAATAAGGCGATTACCATGGCCTTGTCAGATTAAGACTACTAGTACATTTACCGGATGGATTTATTAACAATCAAAGTAGATATGATTCAACATGATTAATTGAATGGCCTGTGGTGAGCAGATTACTGTAATTTAGATATTAACAGAATTTAAGGCAAAGAATATAATTGGTGCTGCACCAAACGTATTTGAGATTTTAAAAAAAGTATTGTATTTATTATAAATGAATTGTAGAATTATTACTATTATTTGTTTTGTTTTGTCTTTTTTACTTATTTTTTTAAATTTTAATTACATTTTTTTTCTTCTTAGGGGGTGTGTATGCGCATGCGTGTGCGTGTGTGTGTGTATATGTATAGCGCTGTGTGCTGCTGGAGTCCCAGCTTTTGCTTTGACGCTGGGTAAGAGGGTTGATGCCAGTCTCTGTGCTTTTTTTTGTGCGAACGGGTGGAATACTGGATGCAGAATGAAGGTGGTCTCCCGAGTATTGTGGTGTGGTCATGTACTGGGATTGGGGCCATCTTGAAGTTATTCGGGAGGGTCTGGTGTTGGCTTACTCGTGAGTTTGTCCTCGGCGCCGGTTTTCATTGGGGTGGGCATCGGTCTCGGACGCAGGTCCGGTATTGAGTGGTGGGTAGCAATGTCACAGCATAAATACACATTTGATGTGTATATACCTGTATATAAAAATATAAATGGGTGTATAAGTGTATATGTTTATGTAATATACGATTATATTGTTTTGATGTTCTTTGTGTACTATGTGGTGTCTTTAAATGCAAAATTTATTTTAAAAAATGAAAGTGTTTGCCTTATTCTAGTGCAATTGATGGTTACTCCCAATGTTGGTGCAGTTGAATAGTTTTGAAAGAGTTTTAGGCGATGAATTGGAAGATATGGAGAGCAGGTGAATACAGTCTCAATTCAAATTGGTGGCTTAAATGCAATGCGTTTGTGGGTTGCCAATGGAAGTGCATGGGTATGAATAAGGTGCGAGAGTGATGGGGTTGAGGTTCGGATGAGCAATCGTTAAATGGTGTAGATTACATGGTCGTCGCCTTGCTCCGGAGTGGAGAGAAAGGTTGAGGAGAGCGGAATACTTACACAGATAAAGGAGTTGACAAACTGCAGATAGTAATGAAATCACTATAAGCGATGGATGATGGAACTTAATGGAGAGCTGAATGAGATTGAGAATGAGTGGGATGAAAGATAGTTGGTAGTCTGATTTAGATGGTTCCTGAAGATCGAAGAAGAGGAATTAGGACGATCGTCGAAGTTTGGTGCTGAGCATCAAATTTTGGGACGGCAAATCGTGAGTAGGAGTAAGCTGATTATGATGACTCGAGTACAAGCAATGCAGGTGACGGATTGATGGAGGGGAGTAGACTAAGAACCGACACCTTAACGTGGTGGAGGGGTTTGAGCGCCCGAATGATCTCAGGAGCTATGTTGTCCGGGGCTTCAAGCCCCTGGTAGGGTCTCCCAAGGCAAACAGGTCCTGAGTGACGGGTCGGACAAAGATCGGTTCACAAGCCCCATATGATGAAAAAAACACCAAGGCCAGTTACGTCACCCGGATTGGCGTTACCGGGCCCCACCCTGGAGCCAGGCCTGGAGTGGGTGCTCGACGGCGAAGCGCCTGGTGGCTGGGTGCAACCCGAACGAGTGACGTGGGCCGTCCTCCCGTGGACCCACCACCTGCAGGAGGATCCGTAAGGGGCTGGTGCAGGAGGATCTGGGCGGCAGTCGACGGCAGGGGCCTCGACGACCGGATCCCCGGACACAGAGACTAACTCTGGAGACATGGAACGTCACCTCGCTGGGGGAGAAAGAGCCTGAGCTTGTGCGGGAGGTTGAACGGTTCCGACTAGATATAGTCGGCCTCACTTCCACGCACAGTTTGGGCACTGGAACCCATCCTCTCGAGAGGGGCTGGACGCTCCACTTCTCTGGTGTTGCCTACGGGGAGAGGCGGCGGGCTGGCGTGGGCTTGCTTATTGCCCCACAGCTCAGCCGCCATGTGTTGGAGTTTACCCAGTGAACGAGAGGGTCGCGTCCCTACGCCTTCGGGTTGGGGACAGGTCTCTCACTGTGGTGTTGGCCTACGGGCCGAACAACGGTGCTGAGTACCCGGCCTTCTCCGTTGTTCTATTGGGGGACTTCAAACGCCCACGTGGGCAATGACAGTGACACATGGAGAGGGGTGATTGTGAAGAACGGCCCCCCGATCTAAAACCCGAGCGGTGTTCAGTTATTGGACTTCTGTGCTAGTCACGGACTGTCCATAACGAACACCATGTTCAAGACAAAGGGTGTCCACCAGTACACGTGGCACCAGGACACCCTAGGCCGGAGATCAATGATCGACTTTGTTGTCGTGTCATCTGACCTCCGGCCGCGTGTCTTGGACACTCGGGTAAAGAGAGGAGCGGAGCTGTCAACCGATCACCACCTGGTGGTGAGTTGGATCCGCTGGCGGCGGAGGAAGCCGGACAGACTTGGCAGGCCCAAGTGTATAGTGAGGGTCTGTTGGGAACGTCTTGCGTAGCCCGCTGTCAGCAGGGTCTTCAATTCACACCTCCGGGAGAGCTTCTCCCAAATCCCGGGGGAGGCTGCGGACATTGAGTCCGAGTGGACCATGTTCTCAACCTCAATTGTCAATGCGGCTGCTCGGAGCTGTGGTCGCAAGGTCTCAGGTGCCTGTTGCGGCGGCAACCCCCGAACCCGTTGGTGGACACCGGAAGTAAGAGATGCCGTCAGGCGGAAGAAGGAGGTCTATCAGGCTTTCTTTGGCTTGTGGGACTGCTGAGGCCATTGACGGGTATCGGCGGGCCAGGCGTGCCGCAGCTCGTGCTGTCGCAGAGGCAAAGACCCCGGGCTGGGAGGACTATCGGTCGGCCCCAAAGAAATTTCTGGCAAACCGTTCCGGCGCCTCAGGAGGGGGAAGCAGTGTTCCACCAACACCGTTTACGGCGCGGGTGGGGACCTGCTGACCTCGACTGGGGATGTCGTCGGACGGTGGAAGGAGTACTTTGAGGACCTCCTAAATCCCACTGTCACGTCTTCCGAAGAGGAAGTAGAGACTGAGGACTCGGAGGCTGACTCATCCATCACCCAAGCCGAAGTCACTGAGGTTGTTGGCAAACTCCTCGGTGGCAGAGCTCCGGGGGTCGATGAGATACGCCCTGAGTACCTAAAGTCTCTGGATGTTGCAGGACTGTCTTGGTTGACAAGTCTCTGCAACATCGCGTGACGTTTGGGGACGGTGCCTCTGGACTGGCAGACCGGGGTATTGGTCCCTCTGTTCAAGAAGGGGGACCGAGGGGTATGTTCCAACTATAGAGGGATCACACTCCTCAGCCTCCCGGGTAAGGTCTATTCCAGGGTACTGGAGAGGAGAATCCGACCGATAGTCGAACCTCGGATTCAGGAGGAGCAGAGTGGTTTTCGTCCTGGTCGTGGAACACTGGACCAGCTCCTCTCCATCGGGTGCTCGAGGGTTCATGGGAGTTTGCCCAACCAGTCCACATGTGCTTTGTGGATCTGGAGAAGGCTTTCGACCGTGTCCCACGGGGTGCCCTTTGGGGGGTGCTGCGGGAGTACGGGGTCCGGGGCCCTTTGCTCAGGGCTGTCCGGTCCCTGTATGACCGGAGCAGGAGCTGTGTTCGCATTGCCGGCAGTAAGTCAGACCTGTTCCCAGTGCATGTTGGTCTCCGCCAGGGCTGCCCTTTGTCACCGGTTCTGTTCATTATTTTTATGGAGGGTGTCCGGTTTGGGACCACAAGATCTCATCTCTGCTGTTTGCAGATGATGTTGTCCTGATGGCTCCATCAAACCCGGACCTGCAACATGCTCTGGGATGGTTTGCAGCCGAGTGTGAAGCAGCTGGGATGAGAATCAGCACCTCCAAATCTGAGGCCATGGTTCTCAACCGGAAAAAGGTGGCTTGCCCTCTCCAGGTGGGTAGGGAGTCCTTGCCCCAAGTGGAGGAGTTCAAGTATCTCGGGGTCTTGTTCACGAGTGAGGGAAGGATGGAGCGTGAGATTGACAGGCGGATAGGTGCAGCGTCCGCAGTGATGCGGTCGCTGCATCAGACTGTTGACTGCTGAGTCGAAAGACAAAGCTCTCGATTTACCGGTCAATCTACGTTCCTACCCTCACCTATGGTCATGAGCTGTGGGTAGTGACCGAAAGGACAAGATCGCGGATACAAGCAGTCGAAATGGACGCCTCCCTAGGGAGGTGTTTCGGGCATATCCCACCGGGAGGAGGCCCCGGAGAAGACCCAGGACACGCTGGAGGGACTATGTCTCTCGGCTGGCCTGGGAACGCCTTGGGATCCCCCCCGGAGGAAGTGTCGGTGGATGGGGAAGTCTGGGAGTTCCTGCTTAGACTGCTGCCCCCGCAACCCGGCCCCGGATAAAGCGGAAGAAGATGGATGGAGTAGACTAAGAGACTATGAGGTACGGCATAATAGAATATCCCTTACTGGTCTACTAAAGAGGTGCCTTCTGACTAATCGAACCCCAAAATAATGTCTGGAACGATAGTGGGGTATAATTTGAAAGGACGTTGAGGACCCGGGAGAGTAGACAGAAACAAGCTACCTGCCCATGAAGCCTTGGAATGACAGAAAGAATCATTATAGTGAGGAGTTCGATGGTCGCATGAAAATATTAAACTGCAGGAGTCTGCTACTTCTATGTGTTGACTTGAGAGGTGCACTAATCATCATACTACTCATCATAGAGACGAGAAGCAGATTCTTGGTCTGTAATGAAGAAGGCTTGCGCTGTAGGATTATCTGAATGCCTGGTAGACTAAGCACTGGAGGAGTGCGTATGGCAGCTGGAATGAGTTGGAAGGCGCTGAGCGGTCTTCGATGAATCAATTGACGCACAATGGATTGAGGTGCACGCTGAGAGATGTCTCCTCTTAGAAAGAAACAGAAAACCCCATGTCTCCTCTGAGAAAGAAACAGTAAACCCCATCGCCGGAGCTATTGAATCAGCAGCTGGAGGAAGAATGATTGAGATTGTCGAGTTACTGTGATGCATCCTAATAAAAGATGAGACGTACGTCTGCGCCTCTGGAAATGATGATGGAATGGTGAACAAAAGGTAGAACACTGGCTGTGAAGGCCTGTAAAATAGAAAGGTTGAGGAAGAGAGTAGAGAGTTGAAAGAGGGAATGTGAGATGATTGAGAGAGCATCCTGGTGCCTGGTGACCGTTCTGGAGAGAGACGGCATCCCGGTGTCTGGCGACAGCTCTGGAGAGAGACAGCATCCAACCAACCCTGGTGAGCATATGGAAAAGGCTCGTGTAGGATAAGGGATAAATGAGAAATGGGTTTAGTGGGATGAGTGATGAATGAGGGAGGGATGAATGAAGAGTCGAATGGGGGACGGACGCAGGTGCGAGAAGAGGGTTGAAGGGGAGACTGAAGAGAACCAGAGGAGCATCCCTGTACCCGGTGGCTCTGGAGTAGGCATCCCTGTGCCCGGTGGCTCTGGAGTAGGCATCCCTGTGCTCGATGGCTCTGGAGTAGGCATCCCTGTGCCCGGTGGCTCTGGAGTAGGCATCCCTGTGCTCGATGGCTCTGGAGTAGGCATCCCTGTGGCTCTGAGAGAGGGACTCTCTCTGGGTAATGAATGGATAAGGGGATAGCGGCCGATGATACGCCGAGGCCAATATGAGCATGGCTGTCGGCCCTGGATCAGAGCGAGTGTGGCTGGTGCCGTGGATCAGAGCGAGCGAGGCTGCTAGGGTGGATCGGAGCGAGCGAGGCCTAGCATGAGTCGGAGTAGAGTGCTAGCATGAGTCGGCGTAATGGTAATGATGAATGGGATGAGGGGTGAAAGAGAGAAAATGAACAGCGCTGGCAGAATTTGGCAGAAGCCCGAGAGCGATGTGAGCATGGGAAGGCAAGGTGAACATGGTAAGATGAGGTAACATGAACAGCAGGAGCTGGATAAAAGTGTGACTGAAGGTGGCATCAAGCCAGTATGCGAATGTGAAGTGTGTCCAAAGATGCCTGTGGCTAGCGTGCAGCAGCAACGCCAACGGCCGGATTTTAAATGATTGTGATGTAGTGAAAGCATAAACTGTGAGCCTACGAGGTGTGAAGATTGCATAAGGTGGCAGAAAAGGAAGCTGAGACTTCACATAAGATAAGAGTAGGAACAGATTGATTAGCAACTGTCTTTATAGCATAGTATAAGTAAGCATGAGCAGAGTGAGTGAATAGATAAAATTGCTTATGCCCGAATGAGAGAGGCCAATGATACAGAGCTGGCGCATTGAAGATGGCACATTGATTAAGCATTGGGTGTTTGGGTAGGTGGAGGGGGGGTGGGGTGAATAGCCTCAATGGCCCTGTGGTTGGAGCATGTTCTATGTCATATGTGCTAATAGCAGATGCTACATGTGTAAGCATGGCAGGTATACGACCTGGCTACCGCCAACAGGGGGGGTGAGAGGTCGGGCTGCGGGCCCGTGGAGCAATAATGATGTCATCAGCTGCGCGCGCTCTGGACAGGGAACCAGGAAGTGCGGAGGCTGACGACAAGTGGATATTTATCATCACAGTGTCTGAAAGAAATGCCTTCTGACTTCGACCCACAGCAGGGAAGCCGCGGTCCAGTCTCTGGTGTCTACCTGCATGGAGACATGCACGGAAGCGGCGCGGGGGAGCGGTGCCTGGGCGCGAACTGTGTCGGGACCTGAGGCTGCGCCACGACCGGTTGTATGAGGGAGAGAAGAGCCAGAAGGTGAGCGCGTGGGTCCCGTTGGCTATGGAGTAGATGTCGGTGTGTGTAGACGCCCCGGATGAAGGGGTGCGGAGGAGATTATGGTGTTCGGAGGCTATGGAATCCGTTTGTGTGCGCAGTGGAGAGAGGACCTACATTGACGAGTCCTCAGGGGAACAAGACTACTGGAGATACAACCGACTGAAAGTTGAGACTGGGAACAGGTCAGAACCTAATAGAAAACGGCTCATGATTCTTGTTCAAACGAACGCGCTCGCTGACTGATTGTCTCTCTGTCAAGAAAGCAGAGACAACAAGAGATGCAGGGATAGGCCTGTATAAATAGGGCTTCTGGATAATTAAAGGTGTGGTTAAAGAGTGGAGGAGTGGCTGCTGGAGGAGTAGGAGGTTGAGACGAGGTCCCGCTCTCGAACCTCAGTCATTGATTTACATATCAACTGCATTTATTTAAGGCTTTCTACATTGTAAAACACGGGGAGAGGTGGTCTGTAACCATTTTTGAGGATCTGTACTTGAGTCATATTTTATTATTATTATTTATTACTTCAACCACTACATTTGAAGGATAAATGCAAAACATTCCTCTCTACTAAATGTCTCGTACACCAGGGGGGAGTGTGCACTCAGTCCACAGTCAGATGGAGCAGTAGATATGGTTTGGGTCCATGGTTTCCACACAGAGACTCTGGTAAGGACTCTCTGCTCTCATGTTCTCATACCCTTCGGTCTGAAACAAAGAAAAATACATTCCTCATCTTTTAAAACTATGGTGACTGAGGGCTTCTAGAGAGAGAATATTTACAAATTCTGTATTATTTGTGAAAATCAGTATTTGTTTCTTCTTTTTGACATTTTGATTTAATAATACCACTGTCTTTGTTGTGTTACAGAACATACAGACTGTAAAACACAGTTTGTATGTTCTGTAACACAAAAAAGGAAGAATAGTATAGTCCAGATTACAATTATAACAACACAAATGTTATATTTTATATTTGACTAGTCACAGTTAGTAGATTTATGTTTGATGATTATGTACAGTATGATATATACATATTTTTTAAATGAATATATTCTCACAAAAAGGAAAATGAGTTTTTAATCTGAAGAGGCTCACTTCTGGTATCTGCGCGCGCTCATTGAACTCTGGAGACGTGGGATGTAAAACAAAACCACAATAAATAAATGTTTCTTCACCAATGTTCCAAATATTTTTTATAAATGAATTTTAAATTTGTTTTAATTGTTTCACCTTTTGTTTTGTTGACTCTCTTTCTCCAGTACAGAATGGATAAAGTCACCAAAAGCAGGATCAGACCCACTGCCAGAGCCACATACAGTGTAACACCTGGAAGTCACAACACATTTATGTATTCATACACACACACCACTCTTTCTACTGTGGAGCTGCAGGACTTACGGTGAGAAGGTCCTTCAGATGAGGCTTGTCTGTCCTGTGTCGTCACATTATGGACGGCTGTGGAGACAGGAGAAACTTTCAAAAGAGCTCCAGGTGCACTAAAGAACAGGGAAGTGCAGCAGATACTGGAGTGACAGCCAGACCCGAGATTGTAACTAAAAGAGGTTTGGGGACAAAATATTTTTTTTTGGAGACAGAAGAACAGCAGGAATAGATAAAACACGAGAATAATAAATGCAATAATTACCTCTGGTGGTGACATTGATCTGAAATTCTACAAAATCCATCTCTTCTTCTGACCGTATTTCACACCTGTATGAGCCAGAGTCAGAGCTGCTCACATTGTTTATGCCAACAACCACGTCAACATGATCTGAATATCCCTGAGGGTCAATGCTGTATCTCCCTTTGTCCACGCTGAGGTCAGAAGTCTGAGCCAAAATGTCTTCAGTTTTGTTACAGTCATTTTTACAGAAGAACAATTGACCACTTTTATAAAACTGAAACTTTTGTTCAAAGTTTTGTCCTTCCACTGCAGTGTAAACATGAGTCTCTTCTCTGGTGAGTCCTGGTCTTCCACCACACAGCACTGTGCAACACATGAGTCAGAGTTAGCACTGAACAATGAATGGATTTCAATAGGTTTTGTTCATGCGACGTCACAACATTCTAAAATCTCTACAGTTTAAAACTGAGCTGGAACAGGTCATTATTTTCAGGTCGAATTCACTGCTTAACTGTCAGTTGTCAGATTTGTTGACCTGGTTTAGGATTCATGTTTCTGTAAATACTGGGTCTATCCACATGAAACAAACACTGGCACAAAGTCCAACACCTTCTCTGTCAGTGTAAATGAACAAAAATGAAATTATCTTTTCACCACGGCCTCAGAAAGTGGTGCTATTATTCAACTCCAAAGACATGATTAATATTGCAGATTTGAGAGCCCAATCCTTTAGAAATAATGATTACATTCAAAATTTTTGGGAGTTTTATGTCTGATATTTCAAAACAGTAAATCTCCCACTGAGTTACAAAGCCCCTGTCCACCATCTGAAATGATGACATCAACTTCTACAACATGAATGCAACACATTTTAAGATGTATTAACCGACAAACATACAAACAGAGTTAGGTTAAAAGTAGAAACACTCACTAAGAAAACAATATTAAAAGTGGAGCTGTCCTCATGATGACTGACGCTTCTGTTTAAAACCAGGAAGTTCTGCAGCTCCTCTAATCCCCAGTGAAGTGCAGATAAAGCCACACTTCTGATCTCCACCGTCTCTCAAAATGTACTTCTCTTTTCACTGCATTCTGAGTTTCCTCTGAAACACGTATTAAATATATTCTATGCAATTAGGGGAGGAGCCAGTGATGAGAAATGTGATAGAAGAGAACATCAGACCCAGGAAGTAGAAAAACATAATTATTGTTGCAGAGTTCATATTGTATACTTATTTCATGATATGCTCAAACTGAAAATATGTACAAATGTTAAACAGAATTTAGACAAAAGAACTCATTTACAGCAACAATAATAAGTTTAACGCTGAGAATAAATCATCAGAAGAGGCGGGGTATTCGGATGGAGCTGAAAGGTAATTACCACTGGTGATGACAATTATCTGAAATCCTACAGATTCCATCCTCATTGCTCCTGAGCGTATTTCACATCTGTATGAGCCAGTCAGAGCTGCTCACATGACTTATTCCAACATGCAGGACAAGTGGAACTGAATGTGACTCAAATTCATCCTGTCATTGTGCGCGCTGATGCCACAAGTCTCAAACTAAACGTCCTCTTTTTCCCTGGAGTCGTTTGTACAGAGGGCCCGAAGTGTTCCAGAGTCAGAACACTAAAATGTAGCTCCAAAGTTTTGTCCTTCCACTGCAGTGTAAACATGAGTCTCCTCTCTGGTGAGTCACGCCACACAGCACTGTGCAACACATGAGTCACAGTTAAAGGTGCACTTTGTAACTTTTCTGGTAGAGGTTCCGGCACTTTCTTGTTTCTGTGGAGATTTGTTTGCTTTGCTGAAAAACATTTCACATTCTGGCAATAAACATATGGAGCTGTGAGGAGGAGACCGCACTCACAGTAAGATTCTGTGTATTAGGATTGGTTTTAAGGTTCTTTTACTGGTTTATAAATGTCTTAATGGTCTCTGGCCTTCTTATCTTCAGAACTGCTTTGACCATACGAACGCTCGCGGCCCCTGTGCCCCTCCGGCAGCAGGCTCCTAGTCGTTCCCAAAGTCAGGACACACACTCACGGCGAGGCTTCTTTCCAGTGCTACGGCCCTCGACTATGGAACGGTCTGCCGGAGGAGCTCAGAGCTGCAGAGAACGTTCAGGGTTGTGAGAGCAGGATCAAGACCCTTTAGCTTAGCTTTTGACTCTTATACATTATTTTATTCATATTCATCTATTCATTTATGTATCAATGAATGAATTCAATATTATTTCGTTTTTAGTTTACTTTTTTTTAAGTCTTAGTTTTGAGTCATGTTTTTAGTTTGACTTATTTTGTCCTTCTTCACTCTTATTATCTCGAGTGTTTCCTCTGTGGAGCCCTCTGCACCAGGGGCAGTGGTCGGCTGTGGCTGCTGGGGCCTGGCTTGTAGGGCCCTGGTGGAGGTTTGGCGTCTCTGGGCCCTGGGTCTGTGTCCTGTGGCTGTCACGAATCCTCTAATGGTGTTTCCTGAGTGCGTGTTTGTGTGCGCTTGAGTGTGTGGGCACGTGTGTGTGTGTGTGTGTGTGTGGGGGGGCATTTGAAGCACTTTGCATTACATTCTTTGTATGGAAAGTGTTTTATAAATAAAGTTTGATTGATTGAATATCATACTTTGGAACTTTCAAGGCAAAGCAATGAGATCTGCATGGAGACAAGCAGGTAGTGGACCCCCACCAGAAAAGTTACAAGAGCTGCAGTGGCCCTGTTCTCACGATGACGTTGTTTAAAACCAGGAAGTGTCTGCAGACATTTTAAACCAACTTAACACATTTGACATCTCAACCTTCCCCTAAAATGTACTCTCTTCCTCATATTTGTTTTTTCCCCCTATTCTTATCAAATAAGAGGCTGAGAAGAAATCAGGGGAAGAAGGTTATATGCACAAATAAATAAATACATAAATAAATATGTATGATGTTGATTCAGAGTTTATTCTACAGAGCTAAAGCATGGTTAAATGTTGTTTTAGCATTTTGTTACAAAAGTTCAGTGAATTAAATGTACGTGTGTAGCACAATACAAGTTTATTAAAATCACAATACAAACAAATAAAAGCATAAATAATCACATTAAAGTTGAGAAATACTGTACACATTTATTAAAGGATTTCTACATTGTAAAACACGGGGCTATGTGGGTAGAGGTGGTCTGTAACCATTTATCCTACATTTGAAGGATAAATACAAAACTGTCTACTAAATGTTTCGTCCACCAGGGGGCAGTGTGCACTCAGTCCACAGTCAGATGGAGCAGTAGGCTTGGTTTGGCTCCATGGTTTCCACACAGAGAGTCTGGTAAGGACTCGCTGCTCTCATGTTCTCATACCCTTCGGTCTGAAACAAAGAAAAATACGTTTGGTAAGCATTTGGTTTCTCCTTTTCAAATGTAAAAACCTGCGTGTGGACCTCACCTCTGTCATGGGGCATGTTGAGTTCTCTGTGCGTTCTTGATCTGTTGAACAAAAGAGTTTGAGATGTATTCATCATATTCAGTCTAAAATATATACTGTACACTCAAGCTTTACCGGAGATTACTGACAAGATTACAATGACCGTGGTCACAAAAATGCGGATTTTGCAGGATGCCTATTTTTATGCCTATTTTTATTTTTATTTTATACTATAGTAATTTTAAATTGTTTCTTAATGCATGCCCTTTTGATTGATTGAATATATGTTGTTTATTATTGATTAGTGTTTTATGTTGCACCTTAATGCTGAGACAAGTTCCTATGTTTGTGAATTTTGTTCATTGGCAATGGCAATAAACTCTTTCTGATTCTGATTCTGATTTGAAATCCAAGAATGGCGAGATGGACACGCGAACTGCAGCGGCCAAGGAGGAGATCTCTGACCTGAGGGACATTGTCTCTACTTTACAAACCAAAGTGGCAGAATTGACAAACCAGGTGCGTGTTTTGGACAGACAAACTGGACGACCTGGAGAACCGAGAATGTAGATGAAATATGCAGATTATTCCAGAGGACACTGAAGGCAAGGATATGGTCAAGTATATAGAGACCTGGCTCCTCGAACATCTCAAACGTCCAACAAAAGTAGGGAAAATAAAAATAGATTGTGCGCATCGCTCCCTGGCCCCGAGCAGGCCCCGAGCCAGTGTCTAATACCTATTATACTGAAGTTCCACAACTTCAGTTACAAACAGCGTGCCATGGCGGCATCCAGACGGCCGCGGGCCAACCCTGATCAACTAAGTCTCTTTCTTCAACAACTACTCAGCGGTTGAAGAATGTGGAATATGCTCTGCTTTATTCTGCAATGTGGAGGGTCAACAAAGAATGGAAAAATAAAAAGATTCACTTTAGCGGAGGGTATTTGGTATTTGCCAATTCAATGCAGGGTCTGGTCTGATTTTTGGTTTGTAAATGCTCAGGTGAAAAAGCTATATCAACTGTACAAGAGGGCCTTTTTTACCTAGACAATGGTTTCCCCCCACCCTCTGATCTCTTTTTGGATCAGTCTGTGAGCACTTTGCCCTTTTTTGGCATGAGCTCTTTTTTACTTTTTTTTTGCAATTTGTTTGTTCTATGCTGTTCGGTTGTTGTGGTTCCTGTTTGTGTGTTGTGTGCGACCAAAGAGCTATGTAACAAAAGTAGAATTACAAGAATGACTTCAACATGATTAATACATTGATATGTGATCTGAAAGGTGACGAATAGCATCTTTTAATGTTAATGGCAAACTGGGTCCAATTAAGCGGTCGAAGATATTGACGAAGATGCGAAAAAATAAATAAATAATGATTTACCTACATGAATCGCATTTAAACGACTTAGAAAATAAAAAAAATATTACATTTGGTCATAACAGATTTGACTTCTCCTCATACAGGGGCAAACATAAGAGGGGAGTGGCCATATTGAGCTCAAGCAGAATAGCCTTGAACAGAGTTTTGAACACAAAGATAAATATGGCAGATTTCCATTGGTCAAAGTAACTATTAATGGAAGTGTGTTTACTTCACATAAATGTATATGCTCCCCAAGGAAGTGACCTCACTTTCTGTACCAAAATTGTAGATTTGATTGCAAACCACTCAGAGGGAACCCTTGTTATATTCAGTCGACATTGGATGTTTCAAGCTCACAAAGTACTGGTAAATCTATAATTAATACATTTAGTAAATTAATACATAATATAGGGTTGATCGATATCTGGAGGGAAATGAATGCTGGAAAAATATATCACATTTTTTCATAACACCATGTCAAAGTGCTCATGATTCACAAAGAAATGCTAACTGTTGGAGAAACTGTGGCAGCAGGAGGCCAACCACTAACACATGTTTTGGGACTGTCACAATGCACTGCAGACTGTTTTTGACATTGCCATCCCTCTAAATTTCAGAACTAGGTACTTGGGCCTCAAAATTCCTGCCATGGACACAATTAAAGGATACCTTTGGAATACACTTTTGGCAGCAGGAAAAAAGCCATCACAAAGAAATGGTTGACACAAACATCACCAACGATCGAGGACTGGACTGACGTTGTAATAGACATTAGACAGATGGAAAAACTAACATTTGGACTTAATTTGGAAATGGACAAACTGGACCGACTGTGAACCCAGTGGGACTTTTTCATGATTGTGTTTCCTTTGTTGGTAGATGTTGATTTGTAATTTTATTTTGTAGTCCTAATTTTGCTCTCTGGTCTTGTTCTGTCTGTTTTATGTTTGAAACTTGAAAGATCGCTCGCCTTCGAAATTAAAGCTGGAAGATAATAATTTCAAGAATTGTAAAATGATTTTGATCTTCTAATCATCACTTTTATCAACAAAACAGCCTATTAAAATTATTTTACGATTCTAGTTATTATTATCTTTATAGCTTTTATTTCGAAGTCCAGCGATCTTCGTGTACATTAGGCAGCTTGCATTTCTCCAGGTTGAAAAATGAAATTAGAAAATGCTCAAAAAAACTTGAACAAGCAATCATGGATTTAGTTGACTAAATCAGAATGACATTTCCATTGACCATTTGAAAAGAATTACTCGTCGAAAATAAAATGAAAAATGTCTCAAAGTCATTAACGCTGTCCTTCCCCACACTCACCATTCGGTGCGTCCTTCTTCCTCCAGATCCCTAACAAAAGCACAATGGTCATCACCATGGTGATAGTCAACAGTAGCCAGCAGTGATGACGGGGACCTTGGGAAAAGTGCATTATTTGGTTTGTATTTGTGTGCCAATAGCGCTGTTTAATTCAAATTTAAATCTGCAAAAAAATAATCAGTGAAGTCTGGTCTTCCTCTAGAAATCATTTTAAGACATAAATTATCAATACTTTCTTAAAATCTGGGCCTAAATATAAAAATGCTTCAAATTCAAAATGACTCATTTGTTTGGAATTGTGTCCGTAAATCTGCAACATTAATCTTATGGTTTAGTCCTTTCAACTGACGGAGAAGATGTTGAACTTTGTGCCAGTTTTTGTTTTAAAATATATGACTAGAGAAGGGCAATATATTCTCTACAAGGTAATAGTAGTGTCATTATTTTGAAGACAAAGTTAGAACATTTCTTCAATACTGTCGCTACTAAGAAATCATCAGATCCAAAAATGTATGTTGTTATAATTGTGATTTTTGAACATTTTTAATAAATTCCAACAAAATCCTAATAAATATTGACCTATAGTTTTTGTCGTTATCATATTACCCACTTCTACATAAGAGACTGTGGGAACATACCTGCAGTGACAAACAGCCCAAACTCCCAGACCTGTACTGGTCCTGTCCGTGTTCGCTGACTGAATACGTATGTCCCAGAGTCGGAGCGCCTCACATTTTTAATTCTCACATAGGTCATGTCCGAACTACGGTCACGTTCAACACTATATCTGCTGTTCATGATGGCATTCTTACTATCATGCAGAATGTTTGTCTTTTCATTGCAGTCATTTTTACAGAAGATACTCTGCCCTTTTGGGTCGTGAATCAAGCATTTCAGAGTCAAGTCTTCTCCTTCAGCTGCTGAATAAACCGGGGTCTTCATGCTGTGTCCGGGGCTTGTTTCACTCAGCGCTGTACAACACAGTAGCCAGGGTCAACACTGAGCAACAGTACTTTCAATCACACTTCTTTATACTGATATTTGAGGTAATTTATTTACAAAGTAATCTATGAAAACAAAGTCAAACTGACATTAAAATAAAATCAAAGTACTCACCAAGAGACACCATTAAAGCAACCAGATGTACTTTCATGATAGCTGTTAGAACTGAGCTATTCTTAGAGTTTAAACCAGGAAGTACAACTATAGTAGGCAACTTTCACGAATATTACTTCACTTCTGCCAAAATCACACATCTGACGTCCTCTCCTCCCTTTCCCTGATTTCACTTCCCATTTTGTTTCCGCTCAAACATTGTCATTAATTCGTGGAAAGTAACCTTGGTGATAACCCAGAAAATAACCCAGAAAATGAGAATAGTTTTCTTTGTTAAACTGCAACAACAAGAGTATTTTTTGGTTCATGAAAATGCTTGATTTGTTTTATACACTGCATTATTGATGTTTTGCCTAAAACATTATAAAATATACAGTGAAAACAAGTAACAACTAAGAAAAACTGCCCCAGGTCTAAATGGACACTCATTACTGTAATTAACTTACTGTTGTCTTCTATTTTTCCCCCAGCAGGGGGCAGTGTACACATAGTCCAAGGTCAGATGGAGCAGTAGGTTTGGTTTGGGACCATGGAGTCTACACAAGGGCCCTGGCAAGTGCAGTCTGAAGCCTGAGACACAAAGAGAGCGTTAATGTGCAACAGCTAGATAAAGTTGTTGTGTAAATTGTGTAAAATCCATTTGAATTAGTTGTATTTTTGCATGTTTCAGCATGTTTTGGTAATCCTGTATTGTCCTGCAAATGAGGCTCCAATGTTTAAAAAGAAATCCCTGTTTTCACCTACCCCCTATCCCCTCACACCTCCCTGTACATAGTTGTGATTATATGAAAAATTAAGAGTGATACATGCAGAGTTCACATAGCCGTACACCACTATAAAGAGGCGGGGCTTACCCATTTCTCTTACTACCATTAGATTCTGAGCAGGAGAAAAGATGGTTTGAAAGAGGAGTTAAGGAGGCAATCTTTGTTAAAAAAAGAGAATCCTTCATTAAATCGTAATGGAGGTTTAAGATTCAACCTTCCAGTTGTTTATAATGGTCTGCTGAAACCATGGAGACGCCCGAGGCATTCTGATGCTGAACAGGTACTCAGGGAGGAGGAAGCCAAAGTCAGTGAACAATAGGCCCATCCCAGTTAAGTTTCAATGGCCCATTACCAGGGGTCCCGCCCTGTGGGCAGGGCTTTCACAGAGTAGGATATAAACCTGAGTTCTCAGACTTGTTTCACAGATTGAGAATGACTCTTGGACGAGAGTAGAAACATTTTGTTTTTCTAAAAGAGTCCAGATGACAACAACTGAATCTTTTTCAATAATTCAATAATAATCAATAATAAAAACAAGATATATAGAATGAAATATGGCATACATTAAAGAAAAACTATTTAAATTTACTTTAAGATAAAAATAAATGTAGACTTACTATGTACACACGAATTTACAGTTTAATTTACAGATGTAGTGCAGTGAGTGATTGATTAAATTGTAGTTAAAGTGGCAGGTGTTTAGAAGTGTTCATGAGTCCAACGGCAGAGGGAAAGAAACTGTTCTTGTTGCGGGAGGTTCTGGTCCGGATGGACCGTAGCCTCCTGCCAGAGGGGAGTGGCACAAATAGTCTATGTCCAGGGTGAGAAGGGTCAGCTGTGATCCGACCTGCTCGTCCCAGAGCCCTGGAGACGTACAGGTGCTGCAGAGATGGAAGTCTGCAGCCGATCACCTTCTCAGCAGAACGCACAATGTGCATGTCTCTGCATGACATCATTAAACAATTAAATAGATATTTTTAAAGTTAATTTTTAAATGTTTTTTTATATTATTTATTGACATAATGAATTAATTGACCATTACATTAATTAAATAAATGTACAATACATTTATTCATTATACAATTTCTATTCATTTATTACTTATAATTGTGCATTCAGTCATTTCATTTTGGCACACAAAATCCTCCAGTTTATATCACCTGCGGAATATGCTGTGTTATTACTAAGAGTAACCACCAGATGGTGCTACTGTCTGTCCAGTAAAATGTGTTATGGTAAAAGTGCAAATGACAGGTTAGACCCATGGATCTATTAGACCACACATTTCATTAAAACGGAATGAACATGATTATATTTAAGATTTTACAAAAAATTTATAAAAATAATAATACTTATTTTTTTCCACCAATTTGACACGTTTGGTGACGTTTAAAATGTTTACTTCCTGTTCAGACACGAGCAGCAACCGTATTGTAAACATAGGCCAAAATCCTTATCAATTACACAATAGGTATGTTTTGACAAACAATAATACACCTTTAGTTTGTGACAGGAATAGTTTAAACTGTCAGAAAATGTTGCCAATTACATGCTAATTGTTTCTGCATTTTGGATGGACTGTCACTTGTTGACAGAGGGATTCTGTTTATAGAATTAACTCTACTTCCTGTTATTTAATTTAATTTAATACATTTTTAAACTCGCCCCCCCACTACCTCTTAACTTATCTAAAACTATGATAAATTATTATCACACGTGATTTAACCCATCCAACAAAATCATAGCTAGAAAAACATGAGAACCCTATGCGCTTGAAAATATAATCATGCAACATTGCACCACCAGCAACATGCCCCACAGAATGCCAAACAACCATCATTATTATTATTTATTTTTATGATTTTTTTGCCCGTAGGCTTCATTAGACAGGAGAGACAAGTGTGAAATGGGGGATGAAGGAGAGGGGAGGACATGCAGCAAATGTTGGAGTCGGGATTTGAACACACAAGACTGCGGCCGACTGCACTTGGAGCCTGGCATACGTGTGCTGTGCCATAACCACTTAACCATTATTATTCGTTATAAATGTTAATATGAGCTGATCAGTAAAAAGTCTAAAGAGTGCCTATGAAGTTTAAAAAAGATATATAATTAGTCTAATTTATTTTTAAGATATTCATTATGTATTGGCGGTTATGTTTCTCCCATGTTGAATAAATATACAGCAAAAGTGCTCCTTGATTCAAAACGCACCAATTTTATTTTCTCCATTTATCCCATGAATTTTCCAATACTCAAAAACATTTTATTTAATCTAAAACACTTGCATACATTCAAATAATCATTTAAGTTTAAATGATAGTTTTCTTGCCATTACTTGGATCGATATTCAAGTCATATTCTTCTTCAGTTCACTCGTTTTTCATCCAGAGCCCTCATGATTTTTTTAACCCAGTTCAGGTTCGGAGCCACACAAACATTGACGTTCTTCATTGTCACAAAACTGAAAAATATAATGATGCGTGAGTATGTACAACACAACATTTTTTTATTACGGAATTTTGTAACTATTATCTGGGACTGCGTTGAAAGAGAATAGTCATTAAAAAATGTCGTTACTTACATGACCCCAGTTTTTGAGCACCGCTCATCTGTCTGAATGTACTTTTGGATTTTCTCTCTCTTTATTTTTCGTGGGTAATTTCGAAAACAGCAGTCAGTTGGGTCCCCGACACCTAAAAAAAAAAAATTAAAAAGGGAAAAAAAGAAAGACATCAAAATTATTGTCAGGTTGTCACAGAAATAAAAACAGCAGAAAAAAATCTGACTGGAGCAGAAGGTCAAGGAGAGCAGGAGGGCTCCCACGAGGCAGAGGAGGAGGGCAGAAGAGGTCTTCATGGTTTATCAAGAGATGAAGAGATGAGATAAAAGATCACAGCTCAGCAGAGACAAGCATCTGTGGGACAGAAGCACTGTCACGCTGTACAAATGGGAGGAGGAGGGCTGTGGTTTACCTTTATGTGGTTCTGACAGGAACTCACCACTCAGGCTTTTACTGATCTGCAAGTGTATAAACTGACATAAATATATAGTATAAAAAAAACACAATACCACAACTAAAATATCTCAAATATGGAAAGCTTTACATCTTATTTTATTGATATTAAATTAAATGTTATCAATATTAAATGAAACATTACGAAGAAGATAATTTTATTTAAATGGGTCTTAAAATGCATTTAAAATTGAGGTTCAACTTTAAAGAACCTTACTTCTACAGTCAAAAATGACAATTGAAACATGGGTTCCACAAGGATCTTGATTGGGACCATAATTGTGTTAATTTTCGTATTAATATTTGGCCAAATTTGCTCAAAAATTGCTGGGTTTCAGTACATGACAACATTCTATAGGACAATTATATTGAATACAGATGGGGGGAAGCCAAAATTAAGATTGTTAAAATAGACTTAGGTCTAATCAAGAACAGAAATGAAAGATTTCCCACTAAATTGACCAAACCAGAAACTTCCACACCTATCAAGATGCATTTCCTTCATGATATTGGTCCAATGTCTGGATACAAACTGGAGGGGGGCAGTACATGCTCTGAAATTCTCTCATTGGAGACTCCCTTTGACCTACACATTTAAATAGATGTAGCCCTCCATAAAGAACTGTCAGCAATCTTAGAGAAAACTATGCTCCTCTTTTCTCCACTATAAAGAAAGATCTGGGAAAATGGACTCTTATCCCATTCAACTCCACAACTATCAAAAGAAAAAGTTTACTAGTATGAAAAATGACTTTGTTTCAGCTCAAATCAGAGAGCTGCTATACAGGTGTGACGCAGAATATGAAGCTCCATGGAAAAATATTGAGCGTAATGGGTTCCTGTACAGGCCTTACTTGCAGATGACAAACGGTTGAGTCATTTGGAGGAAGTAAAGATTCCCTGGATATAAATCTGTGTTCACGACCTAGCGGGAGCGAATGAAAACATACAAACTAAACAAAGATGTTAAAATCTTAAGATGTTTGGCTCATGACAGGGGTGTCCAAACTTTTATTCACAGAGGGCCGCATTTTTTAATTTATTCGGAGCAGAGGACCACAGACGACATGACAATGAGGTGAAAATTGTCACAAATTTGCATTTGACAAAACTATGTCAAATGCAAATTTATGACAATTTTCAACTTTAATAAGACTTGGAACGTTAATAATAGGTTGAAATTTTCCAATTTGACAGAAAAAGTACTACTTTTTGTTGTTTGGGCCAAATTAGCTTGAAGATTGAGGGCCAAAAAAATTGGTCTGAGTGTTGCATTTGGCCCCCGAGCCATAGTTTGGACACCCCTGGCTTATGATCAAAGTTTTGTGCTGAAACGCAAACCTGAGATTCAAGGTCTGGATCACTAAAGAGAAAGGGTTTTCACCAAATTGTAGAAGAAAACCATATGAAAATGTTTTGATTTGTTGACAGAATCCTTTGGCCTGGAGAATATAACTTTCATAAATATTTACAAATAAAAATTATAATAACCAAGAAATTAAAGTACTGACCATGGACACAATAAAAGGATACCTTTGGAATTTACTTTTAGTGGCAGAAAAAAGGCCATCACAAAGAAATGGAAGACACAAACCTCACCATTGATCAAGGACTGGACTGAGATCACAGAGACATTAGACAAATGAGGACAAAAACATGGAGGGACTCTTCCTCTTATTTTCATTTAAATGTGCTGCAATTTTGTTTTACCGTTTAGCGGCATTTTTTTTTGGGGGGGGGGGTGAGGGGGGCGGGGAGTCTCGGGGGGGGGTTCGCTCTCCAAGTGTGTTCTCTATTGTTCTGCGTTTAAAAAATGAAAAGGTAAATTCACAGATGTTGAAAAGGACAGATATTTCTCATGAAAATACAGTGTAATTAATAAGAAAAACTGGCTATTGCCCTTCATCCGAGTATGGCATCATCAAATTCTAAATGTTTACTGGTTTACTGACAAATATAATTAAAGTTTTTACTGTATGTGTGTGAGTGTGTGTAGGTGTAATGTAATGTAGTATTCCACACCACACCAGAAGTCTAAAAATAACAATCAATGATTCGCAACAGAGCTTCGACATAGAAGTACTTTTCTTTATTTTAATAAAACCATTTCTGTACATTTTAAGTGAGATACAGTAGCATCAGGGACCCTCTTCTGTTTGTCCTCTTCTACAGTTGAAGGGTCTCGAGGGGACGGACATTTTAAAAGCAAACACACAATCACACATACAAAATAGGATGGACGCACGTAGTGTCACGCATACACAAGCCTAACTTCATGTAACAAGACTTCTCACCGGGGAAAAAAATGGGCAAAAAGACCATCTCATGTCCACACACAAATGAGGCATAACTCAAAGGCAGAGATGTCTGTGCAAAAAGCATTATTGCAGTCCTGCGGTTAGTCACCACATTTAGAGGGGGTGTGGGGGGAGGAGTGCATCGAGAGTTAGTGCTGCACAGTGAAACGAGCGGGCCTAACGCCGCTCAGACGAAGAGCAAATAAAACCACTTCCTGTTTTAAACTCTGTCCTGTTTCTTACATGAGAAAAGGTATAATGTAGCGATCTGAAATGGTGTCAATGAGGTCACGTCACAGGTTTAGGTTTTGGTCAAAAGCAACAGGTGGAAGCAACGACTTGACCACAGCCACAAAATAGAAAGTGACCTGACAAACACCAAAAATGTGAATCTTTTACCAACCGTCTTATTTTATATGCCCTTGTTTACACTAGGCATGGTCTGGATTGGATAGCCAAGTTGCCATTTGGAGTATTTGTACATTATGAAAAATTGTCCCTGAAACTCTCCAAAAATCTCAAATGTGGTTCCACAGGGGTCCATCTTCGGCCCAATAATTTTGTGCAATTCAATAGCGCTTTAGTTGTGTCTTAGTTGGATTAAGTGAATTGTTCAATGCAGGACTTTTCAAGCATATATAACTGTTGAAATAAGGGGTCCATAGTTCCTGGAATTAGTGTCCAGGAAAAACAAAGTAGCTAATTGAAGTTGAATATTCCACGAATTACTTTGTTTGAATAGTCAGTTCATATTATAATTTCTGCTAAATTACAACTGTGCAGTTACCTAATCAAACTCTACTTTATTGAATCAACACAGCGCTCTCAAATGACTGATCGTCACCTCATGTCATCCTTCATCTTTCTGATAAATATTAAATAAGAAACACTCACACCACAAATAAAAACATGAAATGTAACCTCACGATTGAACACTTGAGTCCAGTGTATGCGACATACAGTAACAATATATTGGGGTCCGTTTAAAGCTGCTACCGACCCCTTTTCCTGATTACAATTGACTTGATAGAACATACACAAAAAGGTACAGGTGAATTAGCTGAGATTCGCAGGTTTAGAGAATTTCACGAAGGTCGGAGCAAAACATCAAAGTGCGCAATTTTCAGACAGAAGATGAATCTGTGGAATAAGTCCGCCATCCGCCATGTGTGCCAATGCTGGAGTGGGTTGTACATTCTTGGGCTACAGAAAGGAGGGTGTTAAATAAGGCCTCGAGTGCTCTCTCCACAGAGCAGACACCCACAGTGGAGGTGTACCACAGCAGCTGGACGCCCGGACCAGGCCTCCAACAGTGTCCCAGGAAAGGTCCACACAGCCTGGGTTACAGTACCTGTGCAACTGCTGCCTCTCACAGGTAGTGGGAGAGTGGATGGAGTGACAGTGTCAGTGAGGTGGTCTTCAGCGCTTCAACACTGGACTGCCCTTCTCCTGGTCCTTCTGTAAGGCCTGCAGCACCTACCAACACACAATGGCAAATGTACTTCTGACTAGGGATGTCAACAATTTTTCAGTTAATGAATAATCCTGATTATTTAGGTCAGAATATAATTGCACAAACTAAAAAAAAAAAATTGTGACATTTTAGAAGCAAAAAATAAGGTCCAATCTATACTTGTTTGGTGTCAATAATTGTGAACTATTGTTCAATCATGATTTTTCTTCTCACAGTAACACTAAAATTCTGTATTATGACATCAATATTTGTGACTATTGACAACATTTACATTTATTCCCCATTATCACAACTAACAAAAAGGACAACTCTGTAATCCCGCATTCGTCCAGGAGTGTTCCATTGTCGAAGAATGCAGTTGTATCATTCTAAAAACAGTCCATGTTTTTATTGGACAACTATTATGCTGAATTGACTTTATGTTATAAAAATGTTTCCATTGTTGTTTCATTAACCCCGTTTACAAGGTTGTCTTGTTCTGAGCCTCAGAAATCCATTTGAACTTTCTCCAGATTGTTACATCAAAGGCAGAAATCTGAACATTTCTGTCAAATTAAATTGCACAACTGCATGCTTCTAATACTGTTCCGGCAGTGTTGCTTGAATGGCTAGTTATAATTTTTTCTGCATGCGATTTTCACTGCTGCCCGAAGTAGATGGCGTGTGAACACCAAATGGTAGTAAAGAGCGCATGAGCGCTGATGAAAGAGGCATTGTAAAGCTGTGCAATTAATTACATTTATTTCCAGTCATCTCTCTTCGTCAATGATCAGCATGGGTCTTTTTAATCAATAGGACAAAGGAATTAGTCTATTTTTTGTACATGACAATTATTCAAAGTCTGTCAAAATCAATATTCAAAGCCATTATGAAAGCCAAATTGAAATTGATCAGTATGGAAATAAAAAAATTACAACAAGATGTGTCATATCGCTCAGCCCTCACACATAAAGTTCTGCATGTTCCAATACATGAAATGCTAAAAGCAAAATGATTCAAAAGCATAAATTAAACTCCAATAACAATACAAATAATGCATCATATTCTCTTTTGATTTGTACTTTGTGTGTCAAAAGTATATCTATTTCTCTTTCTTCCCAAACATTTCACCTTGGTCATGTTGAGACCTAGTTACAGAAACCACATTCATTTTCTCGATCTGCCTTACCAAAAAAAGGAAATGCGCATCTGTTTCACAACACACAAAGTCCCACACAATATTCAACAGTTTGTATTGACTTTAGGCTAGTAAAAGTGGTTAGAACGACTTTATATTAGTGATTGTAGCCAGTTGAACAAAAATGTTGTTTTTGCTCCCTTTGTTCATGCGCTGAACTCAAAGATCCAAGGAGGTTCACACATTGGATGTTTTTAGAGTATAAGTAATATGCAGTGGAGGGTTATTATGCCCTGCACTAACACGATATGTACAGTTTGTAAGGACTGACGGGGGAAAGAGACCGTTTTCCAACGCTGCTCCTGCAGCTCAGAACTCCCTTCGAGTGGACTTGAGATTGGAAGAACTGGTCTCACTAAGGGGATTTTGAGCAATTTTAAAAAAAAACCAGAGATAATCCTGTGCTTTTAAATGAAAACTGTATGTTCTTGTTCTGTGTAATATTTTTATGATTTGTGTGACATCATAGTTTTCCCTTTGCCCCAGGAGTTTGGAGCAGTGCGTCATGTAGTATGTCCTGCCCTCTTGGTTTGGTCTGTTCAGTCCACGGGGTTAGACCTGGTTTAGTCCGGGTTTTGTCTTGGTCTAAATACATGGCACTGCCCTTGTGGAGCCCCAAAATAGTCCATACATCTGCTGGAATAGAACAAAGTATGTCTACTGGTGTCGCCATGTTTGTTTAGGTTTGTCCTTTTGACTTCTGCCCAAACTACAATGCTGCGCTGTGATTGGTCCACCACACAGCGGCCGGGCTCAAATTGAGAAACAAATATAGCGAGAATTAATCTGGCAGAGCCAGGTTCTGCCAATTGCAAGTTCCCTCCAAACTTGTGACATCTGTGGCATTGTGCTGTGTGATAAAACATTTCAGTGCCCTTTAATTGTGGCCAGCCTAAGGCACATCTGTGAAATATTCATGCCGTCTGATCAGCCACACCTGGGAGGTGGGAGGGATTATCTCGGCAAAGGGGAAGTGCTCACCAACACACATCTGAACAATAATTGAGAGAAAGGGGTCTTTTGAATATATATCTTGGAGTTCAGCTCAAGGGGAAACTCGGTGTGTGTGCGTGCGTGTGTGTGTGCGTGCGCGCGCGTGTGTGTGCGTGCGTGTGCGTGTGTGTTCGGACGCTGGTGCATACTGGCAGCCTCTCTCTGGTCAGCCTTCCCTAGGAAAGCTCTCCAGTGTGTATGGGGGTAAATAAATAATGCAAAGTAAAGCACTTTACATATCTGAGAGGGAATCCAAGGTCTTGTCATTCTAATGTTTAGATGCAAGTGTTTTTGTGGTACCTGAGCCCACTTGCGGTTGCGGCTGTTCATTTGTACGGCGGCGATGTGCTGGAAGAGCTGCTCTGCGGGGATGAGGTCGGGTAGGCGCGTGAGGAACTGGGCCATGTGTATAAAGTCCATCGAGGTGAGCACGTCCTGGTACAGCCGCAGCAGCCCCAGACCCGTGCGGAAGAGGAACTCCTCCCCGTCTCTGCAGAACACGTCCCACACCCGACATGCCAGGTCCAGAGGGAGAGACTTGCTGTACAATGTGAAGATCCTGGGTTTAACGGAAGAAAGGACATCAGGAAATCAGACACTCTCAAACCATTTCCTTTTCTCTTCTACATAAAGAACTATTCATTCAACTATTCTTGTACATGACATTAAGTTGTAGAAGTTTTGACAAGCAGTCCATAGAATATTAAGGAAAATGCTGGAAACAGTCTGGATTTCTTATGTAGAAATAGTAGATAGAAAGATTCAGTTGTAGTCATCTGGACTCTGTTTTAGTAAAAAACAAAACGTTTCGACTCTCATCCAAGAGTCATTCTCAATCTGTGAAACAAGTCTGAGAACTCTGGTTTACATCCTACTCTGTGAAAGCCCTGCCCACAGGGCGGGACCCCTGATAATGATAATCGAAACCAACTGGGATGGGCCTATTGTTCACTGACTCACCTTGGCTATTTAGCCCTCCTCCCCGAGTACCAGCAGGGTTTCACCAAACCATTATAAAACAACTGGAAGGTTGAATCTTAAACCTCCATTACGATTTAAGGAAGGACTCTTTTTTTAACAAAGATTGCCTCCTTAACTCCTCTTTCAACCCATCTTTTCTCTCCCTGCTCAGAATCTCCACCTCACTGTCTTCAATGGAGTGGTTTGTTGCTTTGAGATGAAGATGCACGGCGCTTTGGGGTCCTGAGCTTGTGTGTCTTCTGTGCTGATAAAGCCTCTTGTGAAGTGGCTGTTTAGTCTCCCCTATGTACCTCTCTTTACAACTTTCTTCACTGCATTGGATAGAATACACTACATTGCTCTGCTTTTGTGTCGGCATCTTGTCCTTAGGGTGAACCAGTTTTTGTCTTAACGTGTTGCCTGGTTTGAAATAAATGGGGACTTTGCGTTGTCTAAAAAATCTTTGCAGTTTTTCTGACAGTCCCGAGACATAAGGGATAGAGACACCCTTTCTTGGTCTCTGTTTCCGTTTTGTCCCTTTTGTCCTGCTTTTTGGTTCTCTTCACTTTATTAACAGCCCAACAGTTCCAGGCTGAGAGAGCATTACGGATGTGTTTTCTTTCCTCTTGCCCCTCTGAGCTGGTGGGCACCGCTTGTGCTCTGTGTTGTAGTGTTCTGATCACTCCCAGCTTATGCTGTAGTGGGTGGTTAGAGCCAAAGAGCAGGTACTGGTCAGTGTGTGTGGGTTTCCTATATACTTCTATCTGGAGCTTCCCGTCTTCTCCTCTGATAGTGGAACAATCAAGAAAGGCCAAGCGGTTCTCCTTTGCATCTTCTCTTGTAAACCTGAATAAGCGGGGTCCACTGCATTGATGTACTCTGAGAAGGCTTCCAGCTCTTGTTTCTTAATAATCACAAAAGTGTAATCTACGTAACGGTACCAAAGACTTGGAGCATTTTGAGAAGGCGGCACTGACCTCCTTTTCAGGCATTACTCCATGTACAAGTTGGCCACAATGGGAGAGACGGGCGAGCCCATGGCACAGCCGTGAATCTATCTGTAAAAATGTCCCCGGAATTGAAAGTATGTGGTGTTAAGACAGATGTCTAGTAGTTTGCAGATGTGTTCAGGTGTCAGTTTGGTCCTTTCCTGTAGGTGGTGTCTTCCTGCAGCCTTGTCGTAACCGTTGCTACTGCCTCAGAGGTCGGGATGCAGGAGAAAAGGGACACAACATCATATAAAATCATCAGGTCTTCTGGGTCCAATTGGAGATGTTTCACTTTGTCCACAAAAGTATGTGTGTTTTCCACATAATGTTCCGAGTTCCCCATCAATGGTGCCAAGATGGTTGTTAAATGCTTGGCCACATTGTATGTGATGGAATTGGTGCTGCACACAATGGGTCTGAGTGGAACATTCTCTTTGTGAATTTTGGGAAGGCCATAAATGCATGGAATAGCTTCCCCAGGATACAGTCTGTAATACAGAAGCCTGTCTATCAACTCCTCTTTTTCAAGCTTTTGTAAACGGTCTTCTTCTTGTAGCCACTGGTCGGGTCTCTTTTCAGACGTTCGTATGTGGCTGTGTCCTCAAGGAGGCTGTGGCCTCATATTCAGCGGTATTAAGAACCACAGTGCAGCGCCCCTTGTCTGCTGGAAGGATGTTAATGCTGTGATCTTTTTGTAGTGCTGAGAGTGCGTTCCTCTCCTCAGATGTGATATTTGAAGGAGGAGGTTTGGCGCTCTTCAGAGTAGCTGTGATGCGTAATCTCAGGTCAGCAGCCTCAGTTTCTGTCATCTTGTTGTTCCTAATGGCTGTTTCTGTGGCTGTGATATTAGTCTTCTGTAGGGATGTGTTTAGAAGTAATTGAAAAGTTGAGCCCTTTGGAGAGCACGACTTTGTCTGCCTGAGACAGGACGCGGTCTGCTATGTTCTTGATCCAATTGTTATTGCTGGTCTTACATAGGTCTGTCCCTATACTTCTGTCACGCTGGTCCTTACCCAAGTTCTTTTTATTCAAGAGGATGTTAAACTTCTTGATTTGGCGTTCCTTGCTCTTTCTGTGCTGTGCTTCCTGTGCTGTCTGTGTAAAATCCATCTCTCTTGAAGGCTTCTTCAGGGAGGATGCTTGTTAATTTCTCCTGCAAAGTTTCTGTTCTGTCTTTCAAGTAAACAATTCTGAAGTTGTTTTCTTGGATCTTTTCACTGAGCATCTGCATTAAGTTCCTTTTTCCAGATCTTCTCTGCTCTGTGTCCTTTGACTGGCGGTTTGATCTGTAGGCTCTTCGGGATCATATTGTTTCGTCTGCATCTGAGATTGAACCTCAAGTGGTTTCTGTTGTCCGCTAATTTCCTGGCTGTGGATTAGAGTTCCCAAACTAGTTCCAAGGTTTTTTGCCCGAAATTCTTACAAACAAATCGGCGCAATCCCTCATTCGTCCAGGAGTGTTCCATTGTAGAAAAAGATTCAATTGTAGTCATCTGGACTCTGTTTTAGAAAAAACTAAACGTTTCGACTCTCATCCAAGAGTCATTCTCAATCTGTGAAACAAGTCTGAGAACTCCGGTTATAGTCTCCCCCACACGAAGTCCCTATTTATTTAAAACCAGGCAACACGTTAAGACAAAAACTGGTTCACCCAAAGGACAAGATGCCGACACAAAAGCAGAGCAATGCAGTGAATTCTATCCAATGCAGTGAAGAAAGTTGTAAAGAGCGGTACATAGGGGAGACTAAACAGCCACTTCACAAGAGGCTTTATCAGCACAGAAGACACACGAGCTCAGGACCCCAGAGCGCCATGCATCGTCATCTTAAAGCCACAAACCACTCCATTGAAGACAGTGAGGTGGAGATTCTGAGCAGGGAGAAAAGATGGTTTGAAAGAGGAGTTAAGGAGGCAATCTTTGTTAAAAAAAGAGAATCCTTCCTTAAACCAAAATGGAGGTTTAAGATTCAACCTTCCAGTTGTTTATAATGGTCTGCTGAAACCCTGGAGACGCCCGAGGCATTCTGATGCTAAACAGGCACTCAAGGTGAGGCAGCCAAATTCAGGTCACAATAGAATGTAGATGGCCCATCTCACTTAAGTTTCAATGGGCCATTATCAGGAGGTCACGCCCCGTGGGCAGGGCTTCACAGAGTAGGATATAAACCTGAGTTCTCAGACTTGTTTCACAGATTATGAGTATGACAGAGTATGACTCTTGGATGAGAGCCGAAACGTTTTGTTTTTACTAAAACATTGAATCTTTTTCTACAATGGAACACTCCTGGACGAATGAGGGATTACACAGACATGTAGAAATAGTTTATAACAAATCCAACAAGCCAGGGGGACTCGTAGTCCAAGCCCTGGGGAGCTTCATTAGGTATAAGTAAGCTCTGTCGTGCCTCATATCGAAAGACATTGGCAATTACTTGTGAGAAGGGACCAAGTGAACTCATGGTTCAAAAACCAGGTACAAATACAATCTCCAAGATTGACTTTAAGCCGCTACGTTTTTCCCACGCTTTGAACCATGCAATCATTAAAACAGTGCGGTGAATTTATAGATCTTTACTGGTTAACGGCCAGCGGGGGGGGACTCTAGCAGGAAGCGCAAGCATTTGACACACTGTAGAAGACGTCGTCAGTGGTCATTTTATTTTAAGCTTGAAAATGCTGTGCGTTTTAATACAATCCGAGTCATATTCATGTGTCTAATGAGGAAGTGAATCTAGACGCGGTTGAACGCAAAGACTCGTGGAGCGCGGACATGGAATATATGGCGGTCTGCAGTTTAGAACCTGCTGCATTGAAATGACCTCACAGAGTAATCAAGGACAAAGGGGGCTGTAGGGACAGCTGTGATGTGTTTCTTTGTTAAGCTTCAAAATGCTGTGTGTTATATTACAATCCAACTCATATTCACTGAGAAACTAGTCTACTTAGACCCGTGGCGCAGCGAGGACGCGAAGACCCCCGGTTCAAAAGACAACCGGCGTGTGCAAATATCTCATGTTACAACGTAGCGTATATACAACCGTATATGTACAATTTCTTGTTTCTTTGTAAATTCCGTTGGAGCGGCTTTTATTCAGGAGCGCTGTATAGCCTGAAAAGTACAATAATCATTTATTTTGTTTATCAATTAGAGGACTTTAAGTGATGAAAAGAGAAACCAAATATTTTAGCAACCTACTACATAATACAGGCCAGTCATATTTGTCACCGAAAGGGGTCAGTTACTCCAATTACTACAATGGTAGGACATAGTTAAAAGCTCAAAAAAGTACATTTTGCAGAACATGTGCCCTTTGAAGGAGTCATGGCTCCAAAATAACCAATAACAACAACAAACCAAAACTCAGGAAAACCTCCAAACACAAACTAACCAGTTCCAAGTTTGTGTAAAAGTATGGTCAGGGTGTGGCGATACTGTAGTGAGGGGGTTGGGACTGACGTTGTGATCACTCTTATTTCGAAAGTGTGATATGTTTATTTTTTCAACCTGCGAAACCCAGCATCCAGTTTCCTAGAACTGGCATTGAATGCACCATGACAACATGAGGAAATGTCATGTTCAAAGGTGTGGGCAGAGTGAAACGGAAACTACCCTCTACCAGTGGAATAAAATGTTCATATTTCTCTGCTGTAAAAGAACAAACTTTCTAAAGGCGACCAGCTACTCACCAATCAATTAAATAAATATCTGGGGTCAAGTTGTTTTTCTTGAAATGTGTGAAAAGCTTTGGTAGGTTTTCTTCAAAGAACACTTCAAACGCCGCAAAGTAAGTCAGCATCTGGAGAGACAAGAGAGACGGGGTGGGTTTTTTGTGCCATTTAAAAAGTGAGTCACAGAAGTGAACCCGAGTGAACTTACAAGGCTGTGGTCCACTCGGAAAAAGGCCATCTGACAGGGCTTGTTGAGCAGGTTGGCCAACGCTATGAAGGCATCAGCTGTGTCCAAGTTCAGAATCAGGACGGCAGCGATAAACGACATTCCCTGCACCTACAGCACAAACACACGCAGGTTTCATCATGATGTGAAGTCCAGTTAGAAAATGGTAGATGCAATGGAGTGATTTCACCTTTAACCTTGGTTTGACACGACTTCTATTAATACCAAAGTGTCATGTCACATTTCACACATGTGAAAACACGTGTATTAGCCATGGGTTATTTAAAGCAGGGTTTTCGAAACTTCGAAAAAGTGGAAAAACATGTTAAATCATGTTGAATATTGTTTATTTGAATAGTTTGTGTTGCTGGACCCAATTTCATTTAAAATAATCTTGAAATCATTCTCACTTAGGGGATGACGGGGGATTTAAAGCAAGCCAAGTATCCTAATATACAGAAATACAAGTAATACAATGTATAGTTGGATGGATTCTTTTGAAGTTTTTCATTAAGGAAACAGGTTGCTGAGGTTAAACCACCCACTTTAGTGACCGTGAGGAAATTCTCATGTTTGTGTCATGCCAGAATCAAAGAAACAGTAAGTGAAGAGAAGCTACAGTCTCGACCAAAGATGAGCCACACTTCCCCAAAGTGAGATTGTGGAGGAGAAAAACCCAAACTACAATACAGGAGATAATACTTGTAAACGCACAGACCACACCAGTGTTACTAGTCACACTGACCACATGTCACTGTGGTCATAGAGCGATGACGTTCTGGCTGTAGACCGCACCAAAGTGGCTCTTACATTGTAAACAAACTTGTGTGTGTGACTTACGTAGCCCACGTCAGGCCTGTAGCAGGTGTAAGCTCCCAGGATGCTGTGCAGCATGTCATGGTAGGGCCCGCCCTGCACAAAAGCAACACGCAAGTCCATTTAAGTCAGACACTTGAAATATTGTGGACTAAAGGCCTCTGGTTTGGCCCTAGAATAATACTACATCTGAAGGACTCACCTGCTGAAATATACACAGCTGTGGGAACGTTCTGGAGATGTCCAACTTGATCAGTTCCAGACTGGACTCACGGTCTGATGAACCAGCATCTGCAGGACACAAACTATAACCTGTAGTAGAGGTGGGACTATATCAAAATGTAGATCATACTGTTGTGTGTCGTTTTGATATGCAAACGGTTGCAATATAGTTTTAGAAATATAAAAATAAAAAAGCATATATGGTGATCATTCTGCACTTTTGTAATAATGTTTTACAGACATTTGACACATTTCATATTTGTCTGATAATTAAACCTGAAACAATACGTTTAAAGACGTCTGAATATCGTTATTGGGATAAAAATATCCATATATTCATTTTTGTCCCTAACCTTTATTTACTCTAATAACTGCGACAGGTTTAGCAAATAGGACTGTATTACAATTATCAAAAAGAATTTACTGTTAGCATTGTTGTTAGCATCATTTTAGTTTTTGTGTAGTCTTCAATAAAAATGGTTACCATCAGAGCCGTTCTCTGGCGCAGGAGCTGGGGAGCTCCTCCACTTCTCCTTGGCCCGGGACAGGCAGATATTAAACAGCTCTGTGCACACACAAAGACAAAGAGGTTGATAAGGCGGAGAACATAAAGATGGATCACCTTCACGTTAAAAAGGATTACAAAGCTCTGTTTCCCGAGTGTGTGATCGGTGACCTCTCCTGACCTCTGCTGGTGAAAGCCTGTTATAAAGGAGATTTCTCAAACTGCTGCATTGCATTTAAGAGCTGCCACTTCAGCTCTGCGTGTGCCTCTGGGTGTGGGAGGTAGGAGACTCCACTGGAGCAGAGCTTAGAGTGCTAAGGGGGACGGGCAAGAAGTTGGGTAAATGTGTGCATATTAGACATAACAGACGTGTTTTCCACAACAGACACGCCCACCAGGGGTTGTGAGAGATATGAGAGCAGTGCAGGAGCTGTGAGGGCCCTGACCTCACACATGTTTCCCTCAGGTTTAGGACGAGCCGCAGTTTAGCCTACTGCCTGTACTGTGAGCTCTTTCACACACCGCAACTCTTCACCTCTTCTCCCCTTCTCCCTCCTCGCTCCTCTGTCCCTCCACACTCCACGCATCTCCTCATGTTCTGAGTCTAAACCTCCACCGCAAACCGACCCCTCTTTTGGTGAAGAAAACGAGAGGTGCAGAGGGAGGAGAGGAGGAGAGGTGCAGAGGGAGGAGAGGAGAGGTGCAGAGAAGGGGTGCAGAGGGAGAAGGGGAGTGGCGCAGAGGGAGGAGAGGTGCAAAGGGAGGAGAGGTGCAAAGGGAGGAGAGAAGAAGTGCTGAGGGAGAAGAGGAGTGGTGCAGAGGAAGGAGTGGTACAGATGGAGGAGAGGAGGAGAGGTGCAAAGGGAGGAGAGGAGAGGTGCAGAGGGAGAAGGGGAGAAGAGGTGAAGAGGGAGGGGAAGGGGAGAGGTGCAAAGGGAGAAGAGGAGAGGTGCAGAGGGAGAAGAGAGAGGGAGAGGTGCAGAGGGAGAAGAGGAGGAGAGGTGCAGAGGGAGAAAGAGGAGGAGAGGTGCAGAGTGGGAGAAGAGGAGGAGAGGTGCAGAGGGAGAAGAGGAGAGGTGCAGAGGAGAAGTGCAGAGGGAAGAGAGGAAGGAGAGGTCCAGAGGGAGAAGAGAAGGAGAGGTCCAGAGGAGGAGAGAAGGAGAGGTGCAGAGGGAGAAGAGAAGGAGAGGTGCAGAGGGAGGAGGAGAGGTGCAAAGGGAGGAGGAGAGGTGCAAAGGGAGGAGAGGAGAGGTGCAGAGGGAGAAGGGGAGAAGAGGTGAAGAGGGAGGGGAAGGGGAGAGGTGCAGAGGGAGAAGAGGAGCAAGTGTAGAGGAGGAGAGGAGAGGTGCAGAGGAGAGGTGCAAGAGGGAAGAGAGGAGGAGAGGTGCAGAGGGAGGAGAGAAGGAGAGGTGGAGAGGTGCAGAGGGAGGAGAGGAGAGGTGCAGAGGGAGAAGAAGGGGAGAGGTGCAGAGGGAGAAGAGGAGGAGGTGCAGAGGGAGAAGAGGAGGAGAGGTGCAGAGGAGAAGAGGGAGGAAGGGCAGAGGAGAGGAGAGTGCAGAGGAGAAGTGCAGAGGGAAGAGAGGAGTGAGAGGTCAGAGGGAGAAGAGAAGAGGTCCAGAGAAGGAGAGGTCCAGAGGGAGGAGAGAAGGAGAGGTGCAGAGGGAGAAGAGGAGAGGTGCAGAGGGAGGAGGAGAGGTGCAAAGGGAGGAGGAGAGGTGCAAAGGGAGGAGAGGAGGAGAGGTGCAGAGGGAGAAGAGGAGGAGAGGTGCAGAGGGAGAAGAGGAGGAGAGGTGCAGAGGGAGAAGAGGAGCGGTGTAGAGGGGAGGAGAGGAGAGGTGCAGAGGAGAGGTGCAGAGGGAAGAGAGGAGGAGAGGTGCAGAGGGAGGAGAGAAGGAGAGGTGGAGAGGTGCAGAGGGAGGAGAGGAGAGGTGCAGAGGGAAGAGAGGAGAGGTGCAGAGGGAGAAGAGGAGGTGAGGTACAGAGGGAGAAGAGGAGGAGAGGTGCAGGAGAAGGAGAGGAGAGTTCATGACTTCATGTTCAAACCAGTGACAGAGTCAGTGAAAAGCCCGCTGACATTCAAAGTAAATGACTTAAAGCATTAAACGCTCATTATCACTCTTCTTACAGTCTAATTACCGTATTTTATTATAATAATAGTTTATCATTTCTGGGGAAGGATAAAGTATAGTATCACAAGGGGGCGCACCAGAAACATTTTTGGAAATGTACGTCTGGATTTTGCATGATTTTCCTCATTAAACAAGTGCGCACGGCTTTGACCCTTAAAGACAGTTCATCATTGATAATAATCTACTGTATCCTCCACAAGCACAACTTTGTTTGACTTGAAAGTATTTAGGGTTGGATGTGGACCCCAAGTGTCCTTTAAACGTTTAATGCCTGAAGGGCTTGACCACAGAGTGGTCACAGGAGTGGTGACACAGAGTGGACACAGAGTGGTCACAGAGATGGTCACAGTATATAAACTGCAGACATAGCAAAGAAAGGGAGTGCACGGCTGAGAGCACTGTGCTCTAGTCAAGCTGCTGTAACCCCCGGACTAGTCCTACAAGCCTCTCAAACAACACCCGCCATTACTCACTCCCCGTCCCCGTCCTCTCCTCCCCGTCCCTCCCCTCCCTCCCCTCCCTCCCCGTCCCTCTCCCTCCCCGTCCCTCTCCCTCCCCGTCCCTCTCCCTCCCCGTCCCTCCCCTCCCGTCCCCGTGCAGTAAAGCCCCTGGAGCGTGGTGCTTGTAATGGGAACACTGCTTCTACGGCCGACCACGGACGCTTTACTGGTTGTTCAGGAGGAAATAATTATACCAGGCAAATGTCACCGCGAAAAACTCTGAAACTGCACAAGGGAGAGAAATGTGCTTTTCCCAGGTCGTGACAATTATTCAGAGCTCTTACTATCTTTATTCAATAATGGTCTATTATCATTAGTCTATTTGACCTGGGACAAACACAATATTGAACATTTCTGTAAACGTGCCCGTTAGCTTTAGTTAGCTAGTTTCCAGCTGTAGTCCCAGGCAAGGTGTAGGTGCAGAATACAAAACACACATTTATATTATATACTTATTGATAACAGGTCTTTTCATATGTGGCTTACAGTTGGAAAAGTCCAGGTAACAATGATCAAAATACAACCAAGATTTATTTTTTATAGTCAACTATTCAGTACTAGTCGATGAATCCTTGCATCCTTGTGAATTATAAATTAAAGGTGCATTATGGCATTTTTCAAGCGGAGCATCTGCTGCTTGTCGCCATGGAGAGGGCGGCAAACAAACAAGAGTTTTAAACACATGGAAACATCGAGCGTATTGTATCTGCCCGTCCAGTTTTAGTTTAAAAAGTGTATTACATGTAAGAGTTGACACAAAGCGCACCTTTAAACTATACAAATACTTCCTACACTTTTCCCTCTATTTTCCAAAACAAGTATTTATTGAACTTCTGCAGTCTAGATTCTTACAAAATCCCTCTGAAGCCCTGGACTTTTTACCGTGTGTGATGTTGAGGTCGTTGCCCACAGCCAGGCTCCACACTTTGCCTCTGACACTGGGTGGGATGCCCTGCCACCACAGATCCCTCACCCTCCGAGACGTACACCTGCACAGGACACACACAACTCGGGACATTTACGGGAGAATACTGCAACTCATGATTATTTTAGTAGTCAACTTATATAATTTATTTTTTTGACAATTTGAATTAATGATGATACCTGTGTTATGAAATATATTTTTCATGTGTTTTAGAGTCTGTACAGGCCAAAGAACAACTATTAGATTGGATTAGCTTAAAAATGGTTGTATCGTGATCAGTGTTGGTTACATATTACTAGTTACTTTGTAAAAATGCAATTAGTTACACATTACTTAGTTACAGCCTCATCAAAGTAACTTAATTACTTTTGGGATGACTTTATTAGTAATATTGTAAAAATTGTATCAAATATATGCTTTTTCATGTTCTTAATGGGATTTAAAGAGAGGAAAACAAATAATGATGTGTTTAAATTGTCTGAAATGGCATAAAACCAAGAAAAGAAAAGGACAAGAACGCTCCTAAAAGTGGATCTCTGCCTTTGATTTCCGACCTGACTGTAAAAGGCTTCTTCATATTTAGCACATTCATTCTGCTCCTTGTTTAGGCTGCATCCTTACAGAAGGTGGCATTCCCTAAATAAGAATGGTTAATGGTGTCACAAGTAACTAACTAAAGTTCGTAACAAAATAATGCGTTACATTGAAATACTACTACTACTAGGCTTAAATCTATTGGCATCTCCCACATTCCTCTCTCTTGGTTCACTTCCTATCTCTCCGATCGCAGTCAATTCATACAACTGAAATCCCACCAATCCAACCCCTTCCCTGTCCCAGCTGGTGTGCCCCAGGGCTCTGTCCTGGGTCCCCTTCTTTTCATCATCTACATTATCCCTCTTGGTTCTATCTTCCGTAAACACAACATTCATTTCCATTGCTACGCGGATGACACCCAGCTCTACCTCCTCCTCTAAACCCACTGCATCACTTCCACCAGCCTCTCTTACCCTCTGTCTGCAGGAAATCAATTCCTGGTTCTCTTCAAATTTCCTCACACTCAACAGCTCTAAAAACCGAAGTCCTACTGGTAGGCACCCCTTCCACTCTCTCAAAATCAAACAGTTTCACAATTTCTATCAATGACTCCACTGTCCTCCCCTCCCCTCAAGTCAAGAGTCTGGGTGTCATCCTCGACAGCACCCTTTCTTTCCACTCCCACATCAACAACATCACTCGTTCTGCCTACTTCCACTTTCGCAACATCTCTCGTCTCAGTCCTTCTCTCACTCCTCACACCACAGCCACACTTGTCCACAGTCTAGTCACCTCCCGGATCGATTATTGTAACTCTCCCTTGTCACTTCTCCAAAACTCTGCAGCCCGCATTATCACCAGGACGCCCTCCCACCATCACATCACCCCCATCCTTCAACAACTTCACTGGCTCCCCATAAAACAACGGATTCACTTCAAAATTATCCTAAATAGTTTCAAAGTTATCCATAACCTGGCTCCACCGTACATCTCTGACCTCCTCCACATCTCCACTCCCTCTCGCTCCCTTAGGTCCTCCTCCTCTCTCCAGCTCTCTGTCCCCTCTTTCCGTCTTATTTCAATGGGGGCAGAGCCTTCAGCCGCTCTGCTCCTCAGCTCTGGAACTCTCTCCCTCCTGACCTCCGCAACATAGACACCCTTCCACTTTTCAAATCCAGACTCAAAACTCACCTGTTCAGACAATCCTACACCACATAACTCAGTCACTCCAACACCACATATCTCAGTCACTCCAACACCATCATCCAGTTCTGTACTGTGGGTTTTATTCTGTTGTTTTATTTTGTTGTTTTATTCTGCTGTTTTATTCTCTTGTACAGTGTCCTTGGGTGTTCTGAAAGGCGCTTTTAAATCAAATGTATTATTATTATTTTTTATTATTATTATTATTATTATTATTATTATTATTATTATTATTATTATTATTATTATTAAATAACTTTGTAAAGAATTCACATAGAACACGTTTTTTTACGCTTTTAGTCTGTAAAATGATCACTTTACATATCAGTGTCATGTTTCTGCTACTGTTCCAAAACACAACTAGGCTCTTTGCACTGTAGCTCTACATTTCACATGACTTTGGCTCCTTCATTTGTAGCTCTACTTTTGAGCCAACGCTTGGATAAAGCAGCTGTGTTTGTCTCTCACGTGGCGCTCCAGTTGGGCAGGATCTCTTGTGTCCAGGTCTGAGCTGCACTGCCGATGCTCTCCTCCAGTTTGCACCGGTCCTCCAGCTGCTTCCTCCTCTTCTGAGCCTCCTTCAGCTCTGCAAAGGGTTGTGTGGGGGGGAGAACAGTTTAGACCACCAAGCAAATCCAGTTAAGAAACAGAAGATTTTAAGACAAAAATATTTTTTTTTAAATCTAGAATACTTCGCAAACGAGCCATCTTCTGATTATATGTATTACATTGTTTATTTGGAACTATGTAGTAATGTTTCTGCCTGTGCCATTTGTTTTTATTATCACGCTTACACAACATTTAAGTTTATTTCATTGATGCTTGGACGTTCTTCAGTTGAGCCCAAACACTGACCTCTCTTCTTGGCCAGAGCCACCATCTCCTCATACTGCTGTCGGTGTTTCTGGGCCTCCTCGGCTGGTTTGGCTGGTAAGTTACTGAAATAGACAAAAAGCACAAACTGTAAGTGTATTTTCAATATTTGGAAGCTTAGGAAATAGTAACAACATATCCAGCTAAATCATGAATGTAAATGTATATATTGCAACTAACTGGACAAACAGAATTAAAAGTCAAAACCAGGTCTAAACCGGGTACTCCGGTTTCCCCTTCCACTAAAAACATGTACAATAGGCTCCTCCCCTCAGTGGGCCCAGGTGGAAACGAGCACTTGAGATACAGCCTGGTACAAAGCATCTCTCCTGTTTAGGTTACTGTATATTGTGCACTGTCCCAGTCTCCAATAAGAAAACTAAACCAAAAAAAACAAGGGTTAGGGTTATATTTTTGAATGTTTGATGGCCGGTGGGCCGGATCAGATCTTTTGGAGGGCCTACGTTGAATGGGCCTGTACTAAAAGGTAGAAGGGGGCTGTACCTGATTTTTTTTCATATAATAAAGTACAGATATATATTGTAAATGTACTTTTTAAAGGTGAAAACTAACCCTGCCTCTGTTTTATTCTTTGTGAAGGAGGAAGTGTGTTGTTAGCATGCTAGTTACTAGCTTCCCCAATGGAAAAATTACCCTGGCCTCTGAAAGTTACGAAAAGCGCTTTTAAACTTACGATAAATAATTAGAATTCTGGTGAGAAAACACACGTGAAGAACTTCAAAGAATCTAGAATGAACCAATTCTGCTTTAGCACCTTTAATAAAATACCTTTATACACCAGTAGGTGGTACCAGTTAGACAAGGAATAGAATAGGAAATATTTGTGTAGCGTCTCAACGTCTTTGTTTTCTCTACCAACTTATACCTGCAAGAAATGTGCATTTCACTTCTGTTTGTGTGTCAGCTAGGGTCAGAAGCCCTCGTGTTTGAGCCGACCAGCTCTCCGTGATTAGGTCAGGAGCAGAGCTGTGTGTTGCGTGTTAGTTGTGTACGTACGCCGGTCTGTCCTCCAGGATCAGAGCCGTGGTGGAGAGCGGCTCAAAGTCCAGGTTCTTCCTCACGCTCTGACGTGGAGAAGTCGGGTTGCTTGCTCCAGCTCTGCCACTCTTTGTTTCATATTCCTGCACACAAAAGAGAATAAGACGCATGTTCACAAATACTGCAGATGTGTGTGTACTTTAATGTCAGTGATCCATGAGGATTTGCCAGATATTTTATGCCCCCCCTGTCACCACACGGCAAATTAATGTCATTGGAGAGGGCAAAAGTCCCAGAGAGTATTGAGCTTTAGGTGACATTTGAACCTCGTCTGGTCGGAGGGCTTTTACTGCATCCCTGTGGACATGTATACAGTAGCGTTTGTACTATAATAAAGCCTCCAACAGCAACACTACAAAGCACCTGTTTTTAAAGCCTCTTCCTTTCCAACACAGAGTAGAAAGAAGTAGGCGTGATCATGCCAGAATATGAGGTGGAGAAAAGCAACTTGAGGGCGTGGTCTGATGCATTCTGTGAATGGCCAGAATCGTAACTAATAAACTTCAAAACTAGTGCACTGGAGTCATGTTACTGTCCCTACATGGAGAAGATGATAAAATAACCTTCATCCTGTGCATAAATAACACATTATAGAATAATGAATACAGTCCAATTTGATGTGGTTACACTTTTCTCCTGCTCACGTTAACGGCACAGAGCCATTACACACTCAGCTCTTAAAGCTCTTTTCTGGACACCTCCACGTCCGGCTGGTACTGGTCTGGGCCAGACCGTGCCCCACCATCCCCCACAGTCACTATCCACCCAAAATCCTCATCCCAGTCTGCGTAAAGCTGACACAGACTGACAGCACAACACGAGACCTGCACGTGCCATCAGACTTTCGGCTCCGGCAAAGTCCACGCACACATCTCTCAGCACTGGGTGAACACAATCACAGGGGCTCAGAGGCCTGGCAACGGGACTCACCTGGGTTTCGTCCCGGTTTAGTCCGGGAGTAAAAGCCAGCTCTCAGAGTTGCATAAAACAAATAAAGGTGAATTAAATAAAGAAACAACGCTTCCAGGCAGCATTATTATTATTATTATTATTATTATTATTATTATTATTATTATTATTATTATTATTATTATTATTATTATTATTATTATTATTATTATTATTATTATTATTATTATTATTATTAGAATAAGAATAAGAATAAGAATAAGAATAAAAAACGGAAAACTATTGTATTCCTCACTTCTTTCTTTGCCTGATTCTTGACTGGCATTCAAAAGCACCTCCTGTGGGAGATGTTTGCACAGCTCTCAGTCATTGGTTCAAACTCTATCACCATATATGGACTGGCACCATCCCATTCCAGCGGCCAAGTTAGCCTCTTTACGCCACCGTTAAGGTCGCCAAGGTAGAAAAAGAGTGACCTGGAACCGTCCCCTGGAAAAAGCTCCCGTTCACGACAAGTCCGGGGGAAAAATACGGCGCTCCATCTTAGATTTGGCAATGTTTTTTAGATGGTAAAAAGCAGCTGAGGTTATTGAATTGATGAGGCCGTTAAAGTTCAAGTCTGAGTCCATTATCACCCCCAGATTTCTAACTTGATTTGTAGGTTTTACAGCGAGAGACTGGAGGTGACTGCTCATACTTTCTCTTTATTTGTTTGTTTTGACGATGATTTCAGTCTGCTTTGATTTCAGCTGGAGAAAGTTGTTTTGCATCCAAAAAGTGACATTTCAACCTAGCAAGCAGCGGATTGTCATTTACATGTTCTTATTTTAATTGGCTACGTGACATTTGAGAACTCTTCCTGTGTCACTAGGGGCCTTAATTTTTCAAACGATGTTTTTTTGCAACCAAGTACAGGATGTGCCTCAGCTGTAGGACAAACAAACATGCAGGAATCAAAATACAATTTTGAGTAAACTAATGATGAGGAAACACTGTTACAACAGGTTTAAAAGCTCATTTAAGTTCATCCAAAATTTCGTTTGAAATATTGTGTCAACGCTAATTGGGAGTATGATTAGTATTAGTAACGGTCCAAGAATAACCTCTGTTATTGTTATTCATAGTCATACTTTCATGTGACACCACACCTCCTTTGTCCTAAGCATTTTTCACTCACGGTTAAATGAGTGTGTGCTGAGTATGACATGGCTTCTGAGAAAGGTCATGTGACTAAGGTTAAGCCTAGGCCCTCAAAACAGGGTCACCAATCAGCTGACTCATGGTAAGACTGGAGCAGCTACAGCACCACTGACAAATGCTAAACTAAATCACGCTAAATACTATAAACTGATGATGCCAAGTTCCAGTTGACAACGGGAACAGAATACACAAGTGATTACGGTACCTTGAGGGTAAATTAGCAGTCCACTGTAAACAGGACAAGTGCAATATGAGCACTCAAAGTGCTGCTGGCCCCAAAATGGCCTCCGGTGGCTCTGAGCTGGTTAATAATGCAGGCTCAGAGCAATCAGCTTAACACCACAGCGTGGTGACAGCTCAGGCAGCAGAATCTATGCACACAACTAATACTCCTTTGTGCTCCTGCCGCTTGTGCTCACGACTGTTCACTGGTCCTCAGGGAGAACTTAGAATTATATTGGAGAATTAAAAACCACAGGAAGAGAGGCAAGTTTTGAATTGTAGCTGCAGCTAGGCAATTCATTTGGAGTTGATCACATGCTCAAGACTGACTCACAGCCAGATATATTCAGAAAGTTCATAGTTTAGGGGTTGATGTTATTCCATTTGGGACGCGGCAGAGTTGGTAGCACGGTCGCTTTGCATCAAGATCATCTTGAATTCCTGGACTGTGTGGAGTTTCCATATTTCCCCCCTGAGTCTGAGTGGGTTTCCCCAGCTGAACTGAACATTTTCACAGGTAAATCCTCCAGGTAGATACTCCTGAGCATAAACATCTAATGATTTTGGCCAGTCACAAGTTGTCCCAGTGACACTGAAGAACACATTCTAAATCATAAAATGATTTTTTTTTTAATGTAATGTTTCCGTCTCACGTAGAAAGGCAGATTTAAAAAATCTGAGACTTTAATCTGCATTCTGGGGTAGATAAACCAAGCAACATAAGTAGCATCATGCGGAGTCAAGGGCTAATAAAAAAGACTTACAGCCTCATTAAAACTACATTCACAAGGTCGTCTCGCACATTTCAAAAGGTTAGGTTAAACAATCATTTTCACCCTATTGTTTGCTTTAAGGTGAAAGACTGTTCACAGCAGGATGGACGCCTTTGAGCCAGTTCGGCTTTTCACATTCCGCCTGCCCACTTTTGCCTATTTTTGCAATGGATTTGCATTTCTGGTTGAGTGGGAATGCCCATCTGCAGTGCCTAGGCCCAATGTAGAGTTTAGGTCTCTCACTGATAGGTCACATGAATGAAAGCATGACCAAAGCAGTCAGCTTTCAAAGTGTATGTACTAGAACTAGCAGCACAAAAACGATTATTTATAAAAGGAGATCATCTTTTTACATTTTCTTTATTTTCTTAATCGTAGCCTCATCATGGTAAGGTGCATGTCATTTACATGTTTTTATTCTTGAAAAGTGGCCACAGGACATTTTAGAACTTGACATGTAGTTTAACAAATACTCATAAGTACAGGGATGTGGGCGGGGAAAGGGGGTAGGGTAAAACATACATTTTCTGAGCACTCGAGCTTCACTTGCAGTACAAGTCAGGTTTACTCAAACATGCAGGGATCAATCAAAAAACAAGGAAACACTGTCTCATTAAAGATGATCTTGCATAATAATAAGTTAAAATGGAATGTCATTAATCATAATACTAACATAGTAATTATTACAAATTCAGAGCAAATTTTGGCTTAAAATTGCCATTTCCTAAAGATCTTCTTATATAGTCTTGTGATTTTCCGTGCACTCTCCTCTTTCATGTCTTTGACTCTTTCGTGATTTTAATGCATTTTTTTACTGTTGTGGAAAGCACTTTAAATTGCCTTGCGTACAAATAACTTGCCTTGCAGATCTTGGGGATGTGTACAGACAAGCCTATAGATTGCGTACATAACATTCAGCTCTTGTGCTTATTTAAATGCTGCCAGTATTTTGTTTACACTACTGACCCTCTTATCCCCCCATCGAAGAGCATTGATTATTGTGAGTCTAAGAGAACAGGTACGATGCATGTGCAACCACCTGAGGTCTATTAAAGGCTGCTTGTACCCATGGAAACAGCATGGGCTTCATATCAGCGGTTATACACTGCGAGTGACATATTGTAAATTAGGCCTATTACTATTATGGTTTCTTGTTTTAATGATATTGATGTCCAAAATCCTCCAAAACATTCTTAAAGAGATAAAATTCTCTTTTTTAACACTACGTAACATTTCTATACCCGTGACGACCGATGCAATTTTTAACTATTATTTGTTGGCTTTATTGTTCCGGATTACTCATAAACAGCACGATTTGTATACAATGGGAAGTATAAGTTGTAGTTGTTGTAGAGCCAGTATGGTCACATACTTGTACAAACCAAAATATGGCTTGTAGAACTTGTCTTCTTGAAGCATCAACCCTTTCATTTTAATGGCTTTCAAAATGGCAATGACAGCAAATTAGTCACATGACTGAAACCATTGTTGCCATGGTAACCTATAGCAATTCAAATAAAAACTATTTATTTATGTAGCGTCCAAAATCACTAGCAGTTGACTCGAAGTGTTCATAGGGAATTAGCAAATGTCCCAAGCCTCAGAACAACTACCAAACCTTTTTGGGAAAAGTAGAAACCTCGAGGAGTTCCACAGTGAAGGAGAGCTCCGACTCCCATGGATGGGGAGGGACGTGCTTCTATTTGCAGACAGACTGTGGAGCCGGAAGCACTCAGGAGAGGCAGTTCATCGAGGCAGAAAAGCCGTTCGGCAGATGAACCACCTGCTGGAACCAACGTCCAGTTCCAGCCGCCATGTTGTGTGGGTTTTTTTCCATAATAAATACTGTGAGAATTGTACTTTTTTGTTTGTGCGCTTTGCCTAATGCTCATGTTCAACTAACCTAATGTGAAAATACCTTGACATTTTTTTTTTAAATTTTGGGGAATACATCCTTTATATCCTATATGTTTGACATCCTATAATAGTCATGAAAACAGAATAATGATTGAAACACTTAATTCATTAATCTTATTACCCTGTTGTACATTATTTTCAATTATAATTTTGATCTTTCTCCACTCACAAGATGGCCGTTGCGACTGCCACAACAACAGAACAATAACAGAACCCACGTTCTCTCTAGCCTATATTATAACTAAATGAACCTAACCACCCAAGCTGTCGTTGCCGAGTGACACATTCAACAGGAATAACCACTGTATTCCATCATAACCAGCTTCCCTGGCAACCTGCTCGGTCGCACCTGCTCTGCTTTCTGTGTGTGTTCCGCCCATTTCCTGTAGTGATGTAAGCGCTCCGTGCCGGCGCGGGGGTCTGGTTGGACGCTAATGGACTTGATGGTTTAAATACACAACAGAAACGCCGGCGGGCTATTTTGGGATGGTAATGCGATGAGTGTGCAGCTGGTAACAAAGTAATTATCACAAATTAGGTTCAAAATGCAGATTAGGAGCAGCCCGGTGGTCAGGAGTTTAATTTAAAGTGTTTATCATTTGAATGTTAGGTGATATGTGGTTAATCTTTAGCATTGTTAGTAAAGAGGCTTGAATCGCTGCTGTATTACCCCCTTTTATCAGACCTTTCAGCTTCCGAACCATCCCAATCGGCAGACTTTTTTGGGGCACAATGTCTAGGCTGTTCTCATAAATGAACTCCATCTCAAAGTTTAGCTCGTTTGTATCATGTCAAAGTATTTTTCATGAATCCATACTTCAATCTTCCAAGTGAATTCCTTCCTAGCAGCTCAAACTAGTACTACTTTTGTACAGCGGGGTGGACTTCTCTTACAGACACTGAGGGTGTGAAACAGCAACCCTGGAGTGGCGGTTACCACGGGGGGGCCACGCAGACCCACCGTGATTCAGGAATACGGCTCAGATTTGGCAGCTCACTCGACAGAATATCCACTGACAGGCAAAAAGGATTCGCTCTGTGCCACGCCACGCACTCGGACTATCCTCTGTTGAATGAGCCAAACGGACTTGAGCGGATGGTATGGTCAGAGTGATTATCAGTGGAAGCATTGTGATTAGATCTGCAGAGGTTCTAAAACGCGGGTTCAGTTCACAGTGTGCCTTGTACAACATGTCCATCATGAACTGCTAAACTAAGGTTTGTAAAGCTTTTGTAATTGAACCAATTCAATTTGTGAGTAGAATGTGATCGCGCTGTTCAGTGTTGTGCAGCCCTAAAAAGGACTTGACTGGGTCATTAGCGGAATTATAAATGAAATGTATAGAAAATTAAAACCTACACAGAATATTAGGGATGCACTGATATATCGGCACATTATCGCTCTGGTAATGAAAGAGTTATTTCACTGGTGCTGCCCAGTGGTTGAGTGGTTAAGGCGGCAGCACACATGCCAGGCTCCGTGTGCAGACAATATACTGCATGTCCTCCCTTCTCTCCCATTTTACGCTCAGCTGTCCTGTCTAATAAAGCCTATGGGCCAAACAATTCAAGTTACAGACTTTTAAAATTGGTAGAAAGGTTTTAGAACTCATTAAATATATATGCAACAAATTGTGACCCGCAACATTTTTTCCAGACTAGTTTTTCTCCTAGACTATCAGTTTAGACATGTTTACTCCAAATAAATTTAGTGTGGGAGGTTTAAAAGGAGGAAAAGAGCTCTTTTTCCCAAATTAAGTGTATTTTCTACATTTTCTGACTGGGTTCCATAATCTTAAAATAGATTTGATCTTTGATCAAGAACTTGCAAAGGAATTAAGAATTTAAAATAACCAAAGAGCGTATAGAAAAGATCTACCTGATATCGGTTATCGGCCCAAGCTTTCCCTAGAACATCAATTTCAGTATGGACCAAACATTTCCATGGCGGCGCACCACTGCAGAATATAGTGCATTTATCAATTCTCAAAATGCGTTAATTATTAACATTATTAGAAGCTCAATGTCAAAATGTTGAAGCTGTACTGTAGAATAATATTACAGTAGTAAAAAGCTGCTCCCTTTACTGTTAGAGGGTGCTGCTCGTCTCCATGAACATGTTATTGCTTTGCCTGGAATGTTCAAAGTTACACATTGTAACTGCTCGCTGTTAAAAATTAGCGGTTTGTCTGATATTTGGAATTTTGTTTTCATTTAATGCGCCAAATTCTCAATGATTCCAGACATAACGGAGATGAGAAGATGGGGAGAAAAGTTACATAATGCACCTTTAAATAATATTTGTAAGAGACTCCAATTCACAAAAAACACAGCAGGTCATCAATGCAAATGAAAGAAAAAAAATACCTCATTAAATCATGATCTCATTTAGACAGTTTTATCTTTTTAATTAGAAAAAAAAACCCACAACATAAGTTCCTCTTGTGCCTAAGCAAAGCCAACCACGCATATTATTGACCTGACCTACTCAAGGCACATTAGTCCTGCAACTGCGGAATTTCTATGGAATTCCCTCGACGTGCTCCAGAAACGGAATCACAGATGGACAGAGCTCAGCCGCACACTCACACACACGCACACACGAGCACACACGAGCACACACCCGCACGAGCACGCACACACACCCGCACGCACACGCACACACGTGCTTTGGTTGTGCCATGCTGGAAATATCTAGGTTAGCCATCAATCTGCCACTACATGATAGAAGACCCACTACAAAATAAATCTTTCAACAGCGGAAACGTATCGTCAACCGTGATCCCTGGTCTGAATCCCGGCCCACAATGTGCTGAATAAGCCTCATTATGTGAAATCCGATCCATCCTCTTTCTTCCACCTTTTTTCATTGTTTTTTTTTGGTGATGACTACAAACGTCCCCGATGCAGCCAGCCCTCGTCCAACTTACCATGAAAGCTGACGATTCCTCCGGTAGCGGTAGTGGTGGTTTAGCGGTACGGGGGCAGGGGGGTGGGGGGGTTAACGCCAAATCCACCTAGCCTATAGCGTCATCTCGTCCTCCCGATGGGGCTCACCTCCTGGCAACTGGACACCCTTAGCAGGAGGTGGAGAGGATGGAGGAGATGCAGCAGCAGCGGACAGAGGGACACACCCCGCGCCGGAGCCCAGATCGCGGCATGTTTGCTGCTAGAGCCCCCTCTCCTTCTGTCTGTCTCTCCCCTCCTCTGGGTCGTCTGTTCTGGTGAGGATGAGGGAACGGTGTGCGAGCGAGCGAGCGCTAGCTGTGACTGAGAGGAAGGACAGCGGCTCGGAGCGCGCGGACGTGGCCTGGGAGACTCGCCTAATCGAGCTCAGAGGAGTGGATCGGGTTGCAGACAGGAAAGGCAGAATAAGGGAGAATCTAGACGGAGAAGTGTGCTTCTGGCCAAGGCTCTGGAGCTTGAAACTCTCTAGTCTGCTTTAAAGGAGACAGACTGCCTTTTTCCAGGTACTTTATATTAAACTACAACATTGGTTCTTTATTGCAAATTGTTTTTTGGTTCATAGTTAACTACAGTATTGACCTAAAATGGCTTAGTAATAGAAAAAGGTCCATTGACTTCCTGTTCAAAACTGCAGAAATGGTAAGCCCCGCCTCTTCAGTGGTATTTCATTAGACAAGCACCAGATTGTTATTTTCATGTTTCTATTTTTGAAAAGTTGCTATGTGACATTTTAGAACCCTAGTCTTAATTTTTTTAACAATCACAGCAGACTCACAAAAGCCCGGGGATGTGGGCGGAGAGGATAGGGGGTAGGTGAAAACAGGACTTTTCTGAGTGCTCAAGCTTCAGTTGCAGGACAAAACAGGATTACCTTTGAGTAAACTAATGAGCCTTTGACCATGTTACAACAGTGTTTCCTCGTCATTCAAATTTATTTTGCATCAATTTGAACAAACTTTTCCTCAAAAGGTAAGTCCTAACGTTCAGGAATAACTTGAACGTGTTTAGAATAGTCGCATATACTGCCTGGTACTGATATGACTTCTCTAGTCCATTCATTTTGCTAAAAACCTGGATTTTGACATTTGGAAGCTGCGCAGCCAAATGATGTGGTTACACTTCGGCAAAAAACATAAAAAACGTTTTCTAAAATTTACCAATTAATCTATACCAGATTTGTTCATGTCATAAAGACTGAAGAAATATTGTCAAAGCTCTTCGTGTCAAAATGAGACTGCCATGTGCTGCAATTATAGAGCATTTGATTCTCTGCAAAGGAGGAAGTGCACTGTTAGCATGCTTGTTGTCGTTAGCGTTACCGTGACGTTAAACTCTGATCTGGCCTTTGAAAAGCGTTATGAAAAGCATTTATAAATTTATCACTCTGAATTATTAGGATGCTGGGAATGCATTAGGTCAGTGAGCATTTCACGTTTTTAGACAAAGTCAGCTCCAGATCCTTTCATGTCGAATTCGTGGCACTTGGTGAAACACAACTTTAATTGTTCATCTGCTGTGGCCCCGTATAATTTTGGTGCCCTTTGTCCAGCACAAGGTTAGATTTAAGAGAATGTTAATTACGTATATGTTTGAATTACTGCTAAATCCGGAGCGGGTTGATAATGATAATAATGCCTTGCACTTGTAAAGCGCTTTACAGGCTTGTCATGGCAAACACTAGTCATTCTTCATTCACTCCACGCTCTGGGGCGGTAAGCTACTTCTGCAGCCTTAGCTGCTCTGGGACAAGAAACTAACTTTAACATTGCTTCACGTTGTAATGTTTTCGAGGCTCTGGTGTTACTCACACGTGGTCACATGGTTGTCAGTCGTCAAAACAGCCCTGTGGTTTCATAGTTTGATGTCGGAAGGCCAACACAAACCCATCATTGATAATGCTTTACAGCTAAAGTGAGGGGCGGTACCAGCTTTCAGAATGTACCCGTTCTGTTCACAAACACTGGAAGGGTCTAAATGAATCACTAAAACGTATAATTATTTACATTTTCACTTGCCTCTCGGGGTTGGGACGAGCTTCTAGCCCCATTTTGGAATGATGCAGATTGTTTCAGCTTCCATTTTCTGATATATTTAGACAAAAAAGAGGACTTAACACAAGGGGGGGGCTACGTGTTGCAGGTGCAGGAGCAGTGGCACCTCTACACAACTTGGCACTTTGCATATGAACAGCACTTGTGTGCTCTTGATTCACCGGCGCTCAGAACGGTGTAAATAATCCGTGAAGGCGACGTTCTCCTTGGGACAGGCAGTATGTGTTGACAGCCTCACAATACGCTCAGCAAATAAAGACTGGAGCTCCAACAGCACCACCTTCACCCAGCAACGTCAGAGCAGGACAAAAGCTGAAACCTCAGCCTGGTTAGCCGACTCCACGGTTCAATATCAGGTTACACTGATAAGACCGGCCAACCATGCACAGACGCACTGCAAAAACGTACACCCATTACAGTTTGAATGACTTTTATTCAGATTTTCTATTTTTGACTGTTTCACTATTTTCTTCTTTAGTACGGGGTTGTCAAAAGTATTCAACAGGAGATACTACTCTACACTAAAGCTAGTATCAAAACAGGATACTCAGTGGAAAAAGAACTCACATAAGACAAAATGTGAACTTTTTAGAAGGGTCTTGTAATCAGAACTATAAGACCACACAGTGCTACTATTATTTTGTACTACTATTTTGATACTAATTGCTTTCTTTTCTTTAAATATGTTCGGGCCTTTATTAGACAGGACAGCTGTAGCGTGAAATGGGAAGTGTAGAGACATTCGGCAAATGGGAAGCGAACCCTTGACGGTGCGGTGGTAACAACCACACATGTGCAACACCAATAACTACTCCGCCACTACTTTCAAGTGCAATCTGAGAAACAAACAAGTCACATTATCTTACCATAATACTAAGTAAAGAAGAGTTAAAGCACCACTTTTTTTGTTGCCAAACAAGACACAAAACAGGCATGTTTTTCCTTTTTTGATGTTGATCTGTTGAATTGTCATTATCATAACTCTGGACTAGACAAACTACTCAATTCAAGGTCGTATTCTGCACAAGACATTTCAACTAATAACAATATGTTTGTATTGTGAAGCTGCAGGCACACACACTTGTATCGAAGTTCATGGAAGCCTGAGTGTAAACAGTGACAAATACAGGCTCAGTGTGTGCTCAAACAGCAGAGGAGAGGTTTCCGCTCAGACCGGGGACAATAGCAGGTCTGTGGCGGCTCTAATTACACGCTGCCATCTTGTCCCGGGTTTAGTTGAGCAGAGTGGAGCGCTGGTTCTGTTTAATTAGATGCTACTGTCTGCTTCCTTAATGACACAAGGAGATTTCAGTGTCCAGCTGGCCATTACACCCCCCGACCTGCCAACATGTCACACACAAGGGAGCAACAATAAGTCACACCACAGTCTAACCTCCCTGCCACTGCTCAGAGCAGGTTTCAAGGTATAGTTAAGGGGTAAATACTTTAACGTATTAAAGTACTGCTTCAATTCAAAAAATTTCATTTTCACAATACACAAACATTTGGTTTGGAGAAAACACTAAATTAAAAAGTCCCTTTACTATTAAGTGATTTTCAATTCGATACCATGTAATATGGGAAGCAATGCAAGATGGATCTGATGCCAATGAGTTTTGTATTGAAATGCATTGAACCTCCTCCATAAATCATTTTACCTACGTACAACGTATTTAAAAAACTATTTAAATACCAACTCGATCACTGGGGCAAAAACCACTTCAAGTACAGAGATTCTATACCATTCCAAAGGCCCTTTCTACCTGATTCACAAAAAGATATTTGAAGTATTTCACCAGTATATTTGGTGAAAAAACCATGCACTTGGTGTGACGTGCTGTAGCGTAGGCAGTGCTGTTTGTTTTTGCATGTCTAAACTTAGATCAGGTCGTTGTGGCCCGAGAGTCCACGAGTCGTCCGGGGACTGTGCAGCTACAGTCAGCTACAGATAATGAAGTCCGATTAGAAAGATTAGTAATGGCCTTCACTTATGCCTTCTTCTCTGTGTTGTTTCTGCAGTTTAAAGCAGAAAAATGTACACAAAGCCACGCAAAACTAACAGATCGGTCTTTACATCTAACAGCAAAGACATGATACGACATACTGAACAACGAACAAGTCACAGATGTTGATCAAATCACAAAGCATTCTGGGACAGGTGGAAAGCAATAATAAACATTATGCAACTTTTTTGCAAAACAACTTGATGTTTTATAAAGATCAAAAAGTTATTGAATGGCTTTTTTCTTCTTTCTAACTAGTGATGAATGAATTGATATGTATTTAAATGGTTACAGCTGTGAAACATTCAAATATATTAGAGCACTAAACATTTCTGCTTTTATACTTCCTTGTATTTGGAACCGTTTTATTCTTTAGAGAGTATTTTTGTAAATATTTTAAGGCCCTGTTTAAACAGAAGGACGTTTTCACAGCATTCTTTTCTCATATTTTGGGACGCTAATATTTAATGAGGTCGATGTGTGAGGGTGAAGGTCTGGTGTACTCTCGCTCCCCTTGTTCTGAACTCGAGCCTTGTACCGCAGCTCACCCACTGGCCTTAGATGCCTTTGCCACAAAGCAAACATGGAATGTACCTTTTGGATTTTCTTGGGGTCTTTGATGGGTCCTTCCCTCAGTGGAACTTTCCCAAAGAGCTTCCAGCCTGGATCCCTCTGCTCCGGCCGCGTGTCCTTCACTCTGCGGGCAAACAGGCTCCTGAGCACAAACACAAGTGAGAGGTGAGAAAGAGGTGAGGCCGGGGACAAACTAAATCACAACACTTGAGTCAGGGAGTAGTGTACTTCACAGTTAAGATATTTGACATAATAACCAAAAAAAGGATTAAGTCAATTACTCTGCACAAAGTGCACGAAGATGACAAAAAGGTTTGTCATCTCAAAACATTTAAAAATCTTTGCACTCCTTTCCTTCTCAGGGTTACCACAGTGATTTATGCCAGATGCCCTTGAAATAGCTGTGGCAGTTCCCCTCTGAAAGCCACATCTTGGAATGAAAAAGATTTTCTAATTGAATTTCAAACTGAAAAACCTTCACCATTTTCTGCTGTTCATTCAACCATCCATCGGAGCAGACGTCGGACGAGATTTAATTAAAAATCTGACAAGATTAGAGCAGGAAAATGCATATTTGAACAGGATGAAAGCCAATGTGACCAGACAAGGACATGTGTTGTAAACATTCAGCAACACAAACAGAACTCTTGAAAAACAACTCTTTAACATCATCCTTTGCGTCTTACCGCTGCCAAATCCTCACCAAACGTTGACTTTAGATTGTGATAAACCGCTGTATTTCCAATAATGGTAACTTTATATGTTGAACAGACCTAGCACTTCAGCATCAGTCGTTTCCCGTTTATTGACGCACTCGCGTCAAGATCAACAATGACATATTTCCAGAGCATGACACATCTCACATCAACCAAACATGTTAAGACACGAAAGTATGAAAGTAGAAAATGCTGACAATGAACTGGAAGTCATTTGTTTAATCTAGTTTTAGCCACATCTTACTGCACCACAAAGTTGGAGTTGCATTCCTTTTTTTTGTGAATTGTGGGTATTGGAAGCATGATTAAAAAGTATAATTCAGGTACAAATCAGATTTAATTTAATTATTAGTTACGTTTGGGTGATGTCAGTGGCTCAGGTGGCAGAGCTCTGCCTCTGGACCCAGAGTCAGGCCCAGAGCATGCACACCACCATTTGAAGAAGCATTCCAACCCGCTCTAAAGCGAACCGGTCTAAGGGTCAGGGCCAGTCGAAACGTGGATCATGGCTACAGCTGAGCAGCAATCTATATAAGGCCGAGTGTTATGCAGGATCATTAAGGGCCAAGGATTGTGAAACAATTCAAAGATGACATTTACAATTGAGTGATTATAAGGGAAATAAAAAAATTTGACATATGGTATAAGTTCATGGTATCTGAAGATAAATGCTGAGAACATTTCCTACGAAGTCATAGGAGCAAAACCAGGGGACAAGACAAAGAGACAACATTTTGGCTACTTTATCCCGAAAAAGGAAAATTAATAATTCAAATGTGCATTTATATTTTAAAAAACGAATTTCTGTCAGATGGAGAAGCTAAGTTTTATTGCAATATATTTAGTTTGTTGCGATATCGAGTATTGGTGTTGCCAGTATTGTGATATCGATACATTTGCAATATATTGTGCAGCTCAAAATAAAGTGTACAGTCTTGATATGGTCAAATGGGTTTCATCTTTCATGAGGTTAAATTCTGCTTTAACATCTGAATGGGTTTATGGTACTTATTCTTCATCTCCTTCCATCCCTCCTTAAATCATTGCATCAACATATTTTTACATATTTTCCATTTCTGTCCAGACGTTTACTGACGATGTTGCCTAAAGGTAACAGCCAGTCAGTTTTGCCGGGAAACAGTAGTAGTTGAATTCCAGTATGCATCCATTGCAACAACACTGCTAAGTTAAGAGGAGGAGGTGTCACTTCTTATGTTATAGTGGTTGATTTTACGTCAGCCTGCATATTTTCCACTTGTTACTGAAAGTACAACAGGCCAACAGGGAGGTTCCATTAACTTATTTTAAACACAGATAAGAACACGGGTGCAGTGTTCCAATTCTAAACTTTCAGGTTAAAACGTTCAGAGAGCTGCAAAGCACACGCCTAAGTCCTAAAGGCTGAAATGGGAATGGAGAATTGCCAAGTTTATAAGAATGATTAAATGTCAATAAACTAAACTAAAAACTACACACACAAACACTGATTTTATAGTGCTAATGTTCACCTGGTGTCTCCGATATGGCTTGGAAGTGAGATGAATTTGCACGTTTTACAAGACACATTTCAAAAATGTTTTCAGCATTTAAAAAGAGCACCGATAAAGAAAATGGAAAGAAAATCTCCACAGACGGAAAAGGTCAAAGAGTTACCCAAAGAGCTGTTGATATCTCACAACACTCGACAATGGCAATGAACTTCAACAACCTCATCAGTAGTTTTTGGTGGAGATAGGGAAGAAGAAAATACGCCGTCATTGTAGACATTTGATCAGATTAGACGCAGTACAAACATGTGGCCGTTCTAGTACAAAAGACTACAGTACGGTAATCAGAGAAACACAAAAAACACGAAAACTGCCATGGGAGGCTGTTGTGTTGTGCAGTTATGTATTTTTATTGCCCATTTATGGCTTTGTAACCTCCACTTTACTAGTCGTAGATCGCATAATCAACTATTATACAAGAACATGGTAAATCATAAACCAATGTGATGAACTTTAGTAAACTTGAATGCTATGACAAGTCTCTTTCACAAAATGTCAATTCGATATCGTGTTTACTCACTACGAACCACAATTCCTCAAAAAAGTAGAAGTGCAATTTGCATCAAAGAGTGCCTCAACGTGACTGAAACCTGGCAGAGCTGGTCGAGTGCTCCTGCGCAACGACAAACCGGGCGCTCTATTGCGTTGCTGTGGTCGGTCCTGTACAGATACAGTGATGAGATGTCAGAGTGGCTTAATCAGTATGCTATAGCAAACAGACGGGACACCTGGCAGAGAAAAGCCAAACAAGCTCACACAGGCTGAAGCGTTGTCATCGTCAAAAAACACGTGAGGGCAAGAAAAGGCCGCTCTGGGCTGTGGCTTTTACAGAACTGGGCAGCAGAGGACCAAGTAAACCAGCAGTAAAGGTTTACCATTTTATATGGCCGACAATGGAATGTGTCTCACAATGTTGTTATCATCAGGAGTATAGATATTAAGTGAATCTTTCTAAGCGCATCAACATTTAACAAATCAATGAAATATTGACTGCTAAATTATCTTCAGGGTTAAGTTGGGACAAACCCTTGGAGAAAAAACAACAAGGCCAACAGATTTCATACAATAAGCATGCCAGATAATTTGGTCACTGAAAAGGACACAGAACCTTTTATCTTCTGAATGCTTTGCTAAACACTATTATTTATCCAGGCTTACTTATAATACAGACACTTTTATTGCTGGGAATCTATGCTCTATGGGGAATTGAACCTCTGACCTCCTGGGGACCAAAAGGCAGAGAAACTAACCATAGTGGGAGTTAATGCAGACTTTAATAGAGCTGCGACCTGCCAAAAAGGGTGTTAATTCAAAGCCTTAAAATCTGCATAACACTGATTTAACAAAATGCAATACTTACCTGTTAGCAATCGTAATCTACTTTCCTACCTGTCAATGTAGAGAACCAGCGAAGGAACTGCCATGTTGCTGTCAATCCCAGTAAACAAACGGTATGAAACTCCAGCCAGAAATGCTCCTTAAATCAATCCTCCAAGCGAACTAGTGCCATTGCCTCATTGAGCAGACTGAGCAGCGCTGAGAAAGAACACGGCTCGCGCAACGGTCCCTCCCACTCACTCAGAGCAGAAAACAAGCAGAGAGCGAAGGAGGGAAGGAATAAGTAACTTGTGTGTGCCAAAGGAGAGAGGTTAGAGTGGCCGTTGAGTGCAAGGCAATGTCCGCCGCTGCACAGCTTAGTCACGTGTACATGTGGACATATTATGCACAATCACGTTTAATGAGCTTTTAGCCTTGTTTACTCCAGGGATCTCCAATTATATTTTCCAGGGGGGCAAAGTGCCAAAGGGCCAAAGGGCTAAGGTCTGGCAAACTATGGTCTCCTTTAAAGTACACCTGAAGGTTCTCCTGTTTTTCTAATTATGACATAGTTCGGTGGCATAGAACCTGTGGTAAATATTTATCATAGTTTTGAAAAATAAGAGTTTAAAATGACAGGAAGTAGTGCTGAGTTCTAAATGGAATCCCTGTGATGTCATCAATGTGCGACATGCCATTGAAAACACAGGAGACAATTTACACTTAACTGATACACTTTTCTGACAGTTTAAATGATCATCAAACAAAATAATCACTTATATCATATCTATTGTGTAACTTATATGGACTTGTTTACATTATGGTTGCTTACCAACAGTTGTGGAATTACCTATGTCATGTGTGTGCATGTGTCCAACCAGGAGGTACTTATAAACTTTACAAAAAGGGTAAAACTAGGAGAAAAATAGGCAAAATGAAAATGAAATATGACGGTGTTCCCTACGTTTTAGTGAAAAGCGTTGTCTAACCAGTCATATGGACTTAAAGCTTGAAAGTTACCAAGGAAAGAGGTGATTTCAGAAAGGAACCGAATGGGATCAAACTTGCATTGTTAGAGTAGGTAGGAGAGATTAGAACATAACGTAATCAAATTAATAATGCCAAATGAGCAGCAATCACTGCTCCTGAGGAGATGCCCCAGCGGCATTGAAGGATGGGTCAAATGCAGAGAACACATTTCCCTACGGCGACAATAAAAGCTAATGCAATCACATCTAAATACTTAACTAAGCGAGAAAATGACAAGTCTGATGAATACCGAAAGCATTAGCAGTCATCACACTAGAAATATCTACAAACTGAACCTTGAGTGACAAAAATTGGACAAGAAATTAGACCTGTGAAAACAGTCAAAAAAACAGGATAAATGTGTAAAACAGGAACAATAAGTGCCTGCATTCCATTGCAGTCACTCAATTATCAGAATTCCCAATTTTATCTCATCTTAGCATGGAACTGTAGGGTAAGGAACTGTTGTGGGTTGTTAGAAGATAAAGTACACATGTAGTTTGAGTGATTTGCATACAGGCACAGTCAAACACCAGCTGCCGAGCATTCAGTGGGTAAAGGAGAAGTGGCAATGTTGTGTGTGTGCAGTGAAAGTGATATATAGCCTCCAGTTGGCTCAATTTCAGGAGTTTTGAGCATTCTGATAATAGAGCATTTTAGAGCTTGGCGGCAGTCGATGTTGATGGGTGTTTTCATCTATTTCATCTAGCCTTTTCTCCCTTTCTCTTACAGCGTTGCCACAGTGTACCAGGCATATGATGATTTGGCCGATTTTTATGCCAGATGCCGTTCCTGTTGCAACAAGGCACAAATCTTGCCCAAGAACACAACAACTTTTTCAAAAGAAAATTAAGTAATTCCATCCAGTGGACATAGGTTTTGAAAAGGTTTTTGAGACACGTCTGAACACATGAGCAAAGACTTTAAAATGTCTTGTGTGGAATTGCCAAAATTAGTAAATGTATAATGTAAATTTCAAAATGTAGAAAATGGTTTTAGTTAACTTAAGTACACAATGGGGAGTAAGTGGGAAGGCGATAAAGATCTTTAATGTTAAAGTAGTTTTTATTATGAAATTGAAGAGAACTACATATTATGCATCGATCATATATTCGCCATTATACAATGCATTGATCTTGTATTCACTATTAGACAATGTTATGCTGCTCTTTGGGCTGTGGTGCTGTGTTTTTCCACTCTGACCCCAAGGTTTGACCAGTCTCAAGTTACACGAGCAGACAAAGAGAAAAAGGTGGAGACCATGATGGAGGTCAGATGGGCACTGGGCCAATCACGGCCCTACCACAAGGACTTACTTTAGGCTCATGCATATTCATTTTCTGTGTCTATAATACTGGCAAAACTGTGGCTGTCCCGTTACTTTTCCGGAATATGAAGACGGGAGTAGCGATTGTTAGACACCCGAAAAGTCCAGACGTCTGCATGGATGACTTTGTTAGGAGAATAAAAGAATGCGTAATTGAAACTCATGAATCTTGGTCATATCATCTATGGCTGGTATGTATTAGTAACTGATAGAGTAGATCTTGTTGACTTTCACTCCTCTTCCAGTTTCTGAACACGCAGATGTCCGAGTTAAATAGAACTGGGCATATTTCTTCAAAATGAATGAATGTACTATAAGTATGCCTTATGCCAGGGGTCTCCAAACTATAGCCCTCGAAGGCATTTCTAAAACACACCTAAATGTAGCAGTCTACTTTGATTTGTCACTTTCTAAACGTTAGCATTACAAGCATTTTCCCCATCAAATCCATTGTTGCCCGCCCTCTTCTTGTACAAAACATAATTTGTCAATTAGCCGTCAATCAAACGATTGTGCTGCTGTCTCAGCCAAGCTTGGTTACGGCGCTGTGACCTGCAGCCATCCATGTGCAGCAGCATGAGGCTGCAAAGAAGCCAAAAACATAGTTTTTATGAAGAGTGGGAATCTGACTTTTTATTCACACGTCCACGGCAACAGTGTGTCTGATCTGCAGATCCAGCAGGCTGTGGGTAAGCGATGTTAGGGGCCAGCATGTTAACACAGAGACACAAACCATTCACTCTCACATTCATTCACTAGGGCCAATGAGCTGCCCATTTACCTAACACATGTTTAGAACCAGGAAAAAACACATGCGCAGGTAGATCAGTATTTTATTTGATCTTGAGCTGCCTCATTCATGGAGAAAGATGCAAAAGAGTGAATGAATGGATGAACAAACTAACGTCAACACAGCGACACACGTCAGCGTGCACAGTGAAGTTTCACTCGTTCTTGCAAAAGACAAATGTTAAAAATGTACCTTCAACATAAAACATGTTGTAGGGAAAAAAAAGGGGGGGTTTCTATTCATAAATAAAATACCATCATGCAGCCAGAATACAGGAAATCACTTATGATTTCTTTAAAGTTTTCTGGGTTGACCCCCAGACCCACCTGTGGTGCCTCTGCCTATTGACCTTATTCCGCCCCGCCCACTTTCCCCTCTTTTCCCACGTGATCGCCACTTCCGTTGTAATCTCACTTCCGGTCCAGCGGGAACTCTGTTGGTTTAAATGGAGAACGAGGGAAAAGTCTCACCGCTAAAACATGCTATAAAGTAGATTGATTTGTGTAAAATGTCCAATGTTCATGTGACCAACACGTCAACACTGCTCTGATTCCTTGAGCAGACCAAAAGCGGCTTTTTAGTCTGAAGAACTTATTTTCATTCAAGGTTGAGAGAAAACTAACATAACCAGGAGGATTACGTGGCGTATTGCGGCGCTCAGATGGGCTTCTGGAGTAAGGTGAACAGACAAATAAGCTGTGAACCATGTCAAACCATGTCCTACCATGGCCAAAGTTTGTATCATATATTGAGATAAATGCTCAGACAATAGAAATTACATTTTGTTCCGGCCAAAATAAGCTATAAAATGATTGGAACACGAGTAGCTCACAGCGGTTTTGTTTTAGTGAAAGTAGCTCCCAGAGGCAAAAAGGTTAGAGACCCCTGCTGTTGGAAGGGTTGAGGAGGTTGGAGACCCCGGCTGTTTGTACATGGTATGTATTGCTTTGTACACACTGTTGCGCTCATGCATCTCTTCAATGTTTTCTTTGATTAATGCTCCTGTAAATGGTGCCTGTGAAATAAACTAAGTAAACTGAACTGAATAATGCTGAGATGACTTTTTGATAAAGTTTACTACAGGGTGAAAATAACATGTTTTTTATCATGTATTGTAAATTACTTGATTAATTTTGTTGACATTAGGGTCACAAAAAATACAGCAGGGATTTTGGATCTTGTTTGGCATTTTAGTAAAGATGATCTTACTGAAAGTGAGAGTAAGAATTTAACTTCCACCTCATCTTTTGGAGCTAAATCTTAAATAAATGAGGTTTAGAATTAGATGAACAAATCCTTGTGTACGTTACTTAAAATCTCATTGCTTCTACTATTGTAAAGATTGGTATGTGTAGGGGCCACTTTAACGGCTGATCTTTACGTCTCTGTGGGAGTGAAATGCACTTGGAGAAAACTGCCTTTTTTCAAGTTACTATATTTATAGCTATCAATGCTGGTTAAATTAAGTAATAAAACATCTTTATGTGCAGATTTGACAATGTTGTGGTTCCCAGGGGAAAGTTTATATGTTGAGAGAGCAAACCGATCCAGAAAAGAAAGTTCCACTGTCAAACTATTTTCCAAAATCTATTTCCCCTTCATTTTGTTGCAATGAGTAAAAAGTAAAACCGCCAAATCAAAATGTGTCCATCCCAAGTCAGAAGTGCTGCCTTGCTTGTACAGCCCTGTAGTGAGTTTAGGGGCGGTTAATACTGCTCTGCATTACACAGCCTGCAGCATTACATCACATAAGGGGCTTTGGGAAACATTGGCTAAAACCAGAGTGCTAAACCACAATTGAGTAACTTCTCTTTGTACTTGCCTGTTGAACAAACTGGCCAGTGGCCCCGGCTTCTTCTCCGGCCTCACCGGGCTCCACGTGGTCTCCGGAGACGACGTGAGCGTCACGTCTGAAAAGTGCGCCGAGCCGCTGTTGTCCGTTTCTAGGGTCACGATGGCGCTTGAATCGGACGTCACAGTGAAATTGAGTATGTCTTCGTTGGAAACCGACAGGTCCGTGCTCACGCTGGACACGCTGCATACCGAAATATCGTCACTTCGGTTCAAGGCCCCCGAGGTGTTTGTGGAAAGTCTAATAGCGGGACTGAAAAGACGGGAATCAAAGCTGCTGCGGGGGAAAGTTGATGATTTGTGAATGCCGTTGCTGTCGTCGTCTAGCGCTAAAGTGGCGGGCGAATCGTAATTTGTGGCTTGGTGGTTGTGAGCGAGGATTTCTGGAGGGTGGATTTCTAAAGTGGGAATGCCAGAGTCTTGGGAGGTCAAGCTGTGGCTGTCCGGGTCAGAGGAGTAGTTCTTGTTGCAGAAGAAGTGGTGGGCGGAGCAGTGGGCTGGGCTGATGGAACAGGGGGCGGGGTTACAGTGATGCGGGGCGATGTGGAGGTCGGAGATGGGGAGCTCGGTGACGTGGTGGTGCTTTAGTTCGGAGCCGTTCTGGACTGTGACACCTCCAGCGTCACCTGGAGGAGACAAAAGTTTGGTTTTTTGTTTTGTTTTTTCAAGTATTTTATAAAAACAAACTCAGCAAAAGACATGACAGAAAAAAATAAATCAAATATTTTGAATAGACAGTTACATGCATTGTTCAAAACTGTGTTCAAAGGTTATTCTATTTGAAATCAATAAAGCAAATCCCCTTTTATGTCGTTTTTAAAGTTCAGCTCTTTAGATGTAGACAGCACACAGGGGGCTCACCAATTATAAAGCGTTTTATTCTCAGAAAAACTGGTATTTGTCGTCAGTGTTACCATGATGGTAAACTCTACTCTGGCCTCAGAGTTGTGAAAAACACTTTGCACACTCATCGTGGTGAATATTTAGGATGCTAATATGCAAAGGATTTTGAAAGCTGGGGTACATGACTTTTTCTTGTAACTGAGTAAATTCAGTAACCCCCACCCACATCGTAAAAGCAGCACTTTATTAGATGCAGACAGCCCTCAGCGGTCTGATTATGTCAGAAAGTACTCGATGCTAACCCAAACGCAAAGGCTGAAAGCAGTGCTCTGGTTGAATGAGCTTTAGCAAAAGCCCTTTTAAAGACATGCACGTGCCTAAAAATCTATGTTTACAAATATTAATGTGCCAAAGGGTTTGTGAGCGATTGATTTAAATACGCATTTCCTCCTTTGATGGTTTCAAAATCAGATGCCCAAGTTTGAGAGGGGATTTGAGAACTTTCTCCATCCACTGTATCTGTCAGGAGCAGAGCAGCACTTCTGGTCCTTCTCTGGATTTGGAGTCAGGATTTTGATCAGAAGGTGATCAAAACACAAGACCACCACTTTACCTCCATATTAGGATTTGTGTTTCCATTGTGTAGTCTTGAGTGCATCCAGTCTTACACTGCTCCCGTACACAACATTACAGACCATGCCTAACCAGACTTAATACCAAGACTATAAATCTGTCTTAACACAGGGTTGGGGTTATGGTTTCTTGCTAAGAGCTAAAAGACCACAGGCATGTTCTATGCCACTGTTTTGTCAATATTGGGTGGAGATGAAGGTGGAGCCAGTGACTGACCCTGCCAATAATGATACAAAGTATGCATTTATTTATAAAACATCAAACAATACATCATGTTCATGTTTTGCATAGGGCTAAGCACCATTCATGATTATTACTTTGCAACTATACTTTTTTTTTTCTTTTTTTTTTTGGAAACCAGAGCAATATGTAGGGCCTGCGCAAATGTTGCTGATTTCCCCCAAAATATATTAACTGAAGTTACAAAAAATTGAATAAAAGGAATTCAGATACAGTGCAATGCTCAGATCTTGCAGAATTCTCCCCACTATTGTAAAGAAAAAGTACATGATAAACAATGAGCCCCAAAATGTAGAGTTCCATCTTTTATTTATTCAACAATAACATGTTGGCCTATGATGGAGATTGAAGGCCTCCTGCTGATGCACTAAAAAGGGAACATATCGTCCTCAGATGAGTCTAACATTTAAGAGAAGCCTGAAACAATAAACAGATAAACAAGAATCCCGTGCTTTTCAGAACATGTTTGTAGAGGTCTAAATGTCTAATCGGGCAGAAAATGCGAAAATGTTGTGATGAAGCCTTAGTATACAGTACAACGTGATAAAAGGGCTTGTATCAGATATATGAGGGATGCCATGGAGGTGAAAGCTAATCCCACAGTAACTAGGCAGTAACTGGACTCTGCAGTAACCTGAACACCGCTGCATCATTCTCTGGAAACTCAGGCTGGACGGCACACACTCGAGTGTTTCACAAGTGTAATGTACAAGTTAATTTAAAAGTGTGCGCAAATTCTTGATTCTAGTTTAATTCGATGCTTCCCAGTTATAGGAGTGAGTATGCTGGTTCCACATAGTCTATTTGTCCTAAAAAGTCTAAAAAGTACCTGATAAAAATAACAAATTATAAATAATCAAGATTGTTTAGGCTGGTACCAATCCATCAACCACATTTATGTCAAAGCCTCACTAGCAGTCATTGTTGAGTGTGTAAATCTTTTTGGGTTTTATCTTAGATTATAATTATTTTGTAAAACTGTAATCAGAGCTAAATGCTAACTAACTTTAGATTGAGATTTCTGACGTGCTTTTAGTAACAATCTAAACATTCTATTGACATGTTATTGGCAGATAAATCCCATGAATAACATGAAATAAACATGTTATATAATTTAATATGGGGATTGGCTTTACCATTCTTTTATACGTGAACATTTGATTTGACGTCAACCTGGTTAGCCTCGGGCGACATTCTAGGCAAAGCAATAGCATTTCTACAGAGACAAACAGGTGGCGTAGCCTCCACATGAAAACCACAGAGTGCCTTTAAAAGAAATAGAATTATTTTGTGTTGAAAATTACATTACATTTTGTATGTGTGTATATATATATTTATTATATTATACGGTATTGTAAAGTGTTTTTATTATCACTGTGGTATCCAAACTGTGTTCTTTAGTATGGAAATAAAAAAACATTTGTATCACAGCAACACTTAAGCCAAAGTAATACAGTTAAGTGGAAGTTATCTTCCCAAACTAGAAAAGACTCTGCTCCCCCAGTTCTCTAAAATCTTAGAAAAACTGTTTGACAAGAAACACAATTAATCATTCAAACCTACCAAAAAAACTAGAAAAAAGGTATGACATACAGGGAGGGGCTTGGAACGGGATCAAAAGATATTTGACAGTTTGTTAAGATGGGGGAGTTCATATAGACTTGTTTGGGAATTGATTCAGGGTGTCAAAACTGAAAATGACTTTATTTGCGTACCGCTCAGTGGTCTAGTAGACAGCACACGTGCTCTCCATGTGACTGCCGCAGCGTCATGTGTTTGAATCCGGCTCGCATACATTTTCTGCAATGTCTTTCTGCAGTCTCATCCCCCTTTCACACTACACTGTCCTGTCTAATAAAGCCTACGGACCAAAAAATCCAGATGATACTAACATGATTTCCATCCAGATCTAATCAAGGACTAAGCCTGGCCCATGAGTCAGGTCTAAGCCAGGACAAAATCGGCACTAAACGAAGTCAAAAGAAGAACTGGTTTGAAAATGTGACGGCTCAATCCCTTCTACATGGAAGCTTTCCAAATGATTGACATATACAATATAGAAAAATCCTAAAAATAACCTCCTGTGCGAGGTATAAAGAATGCGGGAGAGCAGATTCCTCTGTTCAAAGTCTATACAGATTTAATGCTTGCATGCTGAGAGGATTATTAATCATAGTTCATGTCAAAGATATCATGAAAGTCCAAATGGCTGACACATTTACTGGAGCTTAACCTCTGACCTCCGGTGGTCATGTGATGGGGTGAACTTTGTACCATAACAGTGCACCGGCTCGTCCCAGTGCCATGAATGAATACAACTCACCACCATATTTATAGCCGCTGTTCAAATAAACCTCCCCATTGTCTTGTGCTCACGTGTGTGTGTGCAATAAAGCAATATTTTAAAAGGTGCACTTTGTAAATTACTTGTCACCATGGAGATCTTGCTTTGCCTGGAAAGTGCCTTTACAGTATTGTATGCCCTTATCCCAATTTGATTCAGTGATTGGTGTTTATATGTATAAAAACATGAATTCCGCGCTCGTCAATGACGCAGTGGTTTAAGGCGCTACACTTGTGTGGGTGCTACAGCCACAGTGGGTTTGATTCCCAGCCCAACCATTTGTCGAATGTCTGTGCAGTACCTTCTCTAAATCCCTATTCCAGCTGTCGGGTTTTTTTTTTTTTAAAAAGCATTCTTACTGGCAATAGCTAGGTTTAATGCCGTACTGTGGAACATTCCAGAGACTAGATAATATTTTCGTGGGGGCAATACAATACAGCTAATCCATGGCATTTGAGAGAATACAAGTATCCTTTAATGTTGGCAGCGTGCTGAACTAACATTTTAGATAATATTGTGAATGTTGGTTTGAAAATATGCAAAACATTCCATATCGAGTATATCAGTTATAGTTTAAAAAAAAAAAGAAATATGGTGATATTTCAGAAATGTTGTGATTGATTTTATAGACATTTTCCATCTGTCTCAAAATTAATTCTCAACTAAAATGTTTAAAAGGGTTTAAAACACATTTCTGTTGGATTGACATAATATCGTCTGAATATCTTTACTCGGATACTCAGGTGGTGAAGGACTTTGTATGGTTGCAGAAACCCATTTGGATGATCTGGAACATCAAGGTTGGTGAAATAGGTTGTGCTGGACTTCACGCGGGGTGGGCATGAAAGGGGAGCGGCTGAGTTGGTTTTGAGCCAGGCGGCCTTTGGGCAGGGTTTGAGCACAAAGACAGAGATGGCAGAGTGATACGGTTTAAAAGGAGCCATTTACGGAAATGTGTTTACTTTGCTAATGTGTATGCCCCAACGGAAAGTGATGTCATGTCGCTCTGTGCCTTGTTCTAGTGGTTTGAATTTTTGTTTGTATCTTATTAAATAAAAAATTAATTAAACTGAACTTCCATAAACCTAGAACTTTGACTATAGCAAGCTGAATCTGCTATAGCTATCTGCTTGTGCACACTGGGGAGTGCCTTTCTGAACATAAAACAAACAGAAGAGCAGCCACATAACATGGACACATTTATGGCCTTTTGATTTTTGAAAGTAAAGTTCACAAACTAACTTTTCACTTATAATTAAATAATAACAAATGATACAAATAATGAACACGAAGGACCAAAGTCACTGGGATAGGCTCCATATTCGCCCATCCCTGGTTCAGATGTCCTGATAAAAGCATAGAGCCTATTTTTTTTATTTCATTTATTTTTTAGTATTTATTTGAAGGGACAATGTACAGAGACATTACGTTCCACCCAAGAAGTAGCAGTCCCTGATATGCAGGAATTAATTATGCAACAAAAAGAACAGGTCTCGTTTTGGGCTATTTTTCAAGGCTTGGCCGCTTAGAAGGTGTGGCAATCCCGTTGCTGTGCCAAGAACGTGCTACACAGTATGTGTTTAAATTTACAGATCTTTTTTTTCTTTTTTTTTCTTTCAATTACAGTTGTCTTTATTGCAAAGAAAATACCTTGAAAAACATGCATCAGTGAGCAGGCTCGCTCCTTCACAGATCTCGCATTCGAAAATGAGTCGTTATTGACCGCTTTGTTTAAAAAAACAAAAAAAAACGCAAATGTAACTTTTCTAATCAAGTGTCCACCTGCTTGTTGCCATGGAGATGTTATTGCTTGCCTGGAACGTCTCACAGTATGCATTTCACTTAAACTCAGATCAGTGATGCATGTTTTTCAAGGTATTTTCTTTGCAATAAAAACACCTGTAACCGAGTTAAAGTTAAAAACGCATACTGTGAGACTTTCAGGCAAGCAATAACATCTCCATGGAAACAAGCAGGCGGACACCCCATCAAAAAAGTTACATAGTGCCTTTTATTTTATTTATTTTTTTAAAAAGCTGTCATTGACGACATCCGAATGAGAGTTCTGTGTAATTTCCCCCGGCGGGCCTAATCTCCGCACGTACATGTCACGTAGAAACCGGTAGAATAAGAGCGTGTACGCACCACCGCGCGGGGGTCCTCGCGGCTCGCCTGGACCGTGGCTCGTGCTCGCCATGGCGCCACTCGCTGCTCACGCTTCTCCCGCTGCTCCCGGCTCTCTCGCTCCCTCCGCCGCGGCTCCACGCTACAGGTGCGAGGCCGGTACCCGCTGTTCGGAGCGCTCCATGCGGACAAGCTGAGACTTCACCTACCGCTCGCGACTGGCACCTGCTCCGTCAGCCTCCGCGGCGCTGCTTACTGTACACAAACGGCACCAGTATCCGTCAGGAGCCGGGCCAGAAGCTTGTTGTCGAAGAGGCGGGTAAACCCAAACATCTCAAATGCCGCTTAAATGCCAACTCACTCACTCAATTTTGCATTTTCTTTTTACCTCAAAGCTCTCGAATTACAACTGAAAACGAAGATTAAAAGCGTTCACATCATACGAAAAGGAGGACTTAAATATCTCGGTGTGTGTTTGAAGGTTGAAGACGCAAAGAATAGAAGTTTATCCGGTGTCGTTTACATCTCGTACCTGTCCGACCTGCCTCGACTCTTCCGCCGCCATTTTGAAACAAACTTCTGTGAAAAGTGCTTTGTAATCGAGTCAAGAATGCGCCTCTTGTCGATGGATTCACCTGTCACCGTGTGACACAAAAAGGCATTATTAATCGTCAATTAAAAATACTTGAATTTCACGCATTTCCTTTTAAGTATTATTGATTAATATATATATATTTGTAAATGTATTATCTGCTATTAACATATTTCATTTTTACAACCAAATGCGGAAATTAACTGATATCCAATTTTCACTTATTGCTTATTTATAACTGGCCTTTTTAATATATTTTACATTTATCGTTTGCTCATGTCGACTTACTTTTCTGAAATAGTAAATCTACTTCAATTGGAAGTTCTATAGTTTGCCTTCCACTCCTGCCATCTAGTGTCAACACAAGGAACCAAAACCATCAAATAAATCAGTTTAGCACATTATTCATCAGAAAAAGGGCACTTGAAGGCAAAAAAGATGGAATTTTGTTTATATCTTTATTAGATGTTAAAGAAATCCACAATGGAACAAAAATAATTTACTTGTGGTGTACATGAAATTAGAACACTGCTTTTAGGAACAGATGTTTCAAGGAACAGAGATGGGAGATTGAAGGAACCTCATCTAAATGGAAAAGTAAAGACAAACTTGTTCGTCTGTGTTGGATGTACCACCTCTGAGTGTCAAACCTTACGTTCCCTGTATACAATTTCAACACAGGCATTTAGTGGAAGAATTAAAATGTTGCAAGGTGATGAATTTGCCACTCTAGTCCAACTGCTTAGTAAATTTTGCCATTTGACTGACTGAACCACACACACACACACACACACACACAATCATTTCAAAATGTCGATCATATTTCGTCTCATCAAAATATTCATCCAAACCAAAATGGAGTGTGACATTTGCATGCTGCATGTTTGAGACATTCCACAGAGGGTGTTTATCTTCCATTGTCTCTCACTCAAAAGTACATGCAAGCTGTCCCAGATGACTTGTAATTTCACTTTTTTTATTTTTATTTTTTACATGCGCCAAGGTATTGCATAGGACTCGGGGTCAAATTCCCCCTCGCACTGTAATATGCAGCCTACGTTGCTTTCCCCCCCCCCTCCTCAGAACTACAGGTCTAAATGATGGACAATTTTTGCCGTCATCAACTACTTCTCTCCAAAAACAGATTTTTTTTTTTTAATTAATGGGGGGAAAAAATGAAAAAACCAATGCACCGTCACAGGAATGAATGTGAATGTAAAACTAGGACTATATGCATGTACAAAGTTCCTGAGTGCTTTATGCAGTAAGAACAGATAATTGTTCCGACATGGTCAGATCTGGACTCAAACCAAAGGCTCCATCTTGCAGCCACAAATCGTCTAAATTTGAGAATTCACAAAACAATGAGTCATTACTATTTGTGGTTTTCAAACAGTCCTGCATATGGAAAATAATTCAAAACCACACCAAAAATGTATCTTTTTTTTAATTGTAAATTGGACAGTTTTTCCACGTCTCCCACAAACTTGAACCAACAAAAAGCCCCCGTGACAGTGCATTGGAATAATGTCAGATTACTGCTCAATGAGGAAAAGTGATTTTTACCTGTGCTTTCATCTATGTTGTAACAATGCAGTGTCAGCTTTTTCATAACTGTGTTCCGTTCCATTTGGAACACAATTGTTTTACTATTTTAGATGGAAGCAGGAGGAAATGCATTCATATGCAGAACTCTTGACGGACCATTCAATAGCAAAATAGGGGTGCATCTGCACAAGTGTAAATGTGTCTGTACACATATTTACCAGCTATACAACTCTCAACCATGGTCTGAACAATTTGAACTCCGAAACACACAAAATGATGCTATAATAATAATGTAAACCAAAAGTTAAAAAACAAAACACACCCCCATATGGGAAGCAAAGGAAACTTCAGATTTGGACTGCCTCCACTATTTGTACATTTTGAATTGCCTTAAAAACAAAAATCAGTCAATGGTGACTTCTGTAAAAGGGGTCATTAATTCAGTTTAAAAACTTAGGTTACTAAATAGTACCAGTTGCTACAGAGTTTTCTATGTGTTTTTCCCCTTTGCCCACACAGAGTTCTGAAACATAGAACTTTGTGGATTTTATAAATACTCAATTGTCTTTTCCACACCAACCATTATGTAGTGAGCATGTGCATAGCACACCCACTTTAGCTGTGTACTTTAGTATTTCACATTGCTTGGTGACATTTGAAGTTCCTTGGATGGCACTCAGTTTGAATGAAAGTTTTCTTTTAAATTAAAGTAGTTTTAATTTAGTTGTAATTCAATTATTTTTTTTTTATTAAAGCATAGTCAGATCCTAAAACAAGACCCAAGCCATCTTAAGCTAGTGAGATGGACAACAAAAAACACTTGCTACGCCATCTACTCGAATTTGCAACAATAACTCCAAAGATGTATTAAAACATAGCACCAATAGTCTGTACCATAGAAATGATGGGAAGTAAAATAATTGAAACTTTCATTTAGCATTGTAAAACAAATCTTCACAAATGGCTTATTTTGTCCCAAAACAGAATGTTCTAATTTTACAGCATTGCATTTTAAATAGATTAGTATTTTGCCAACAACATATTTTATCTTTTGTTTTTGTAATTTTTTTGGGTGTAATTTTTATTGTTTAGTCTTACAAACCATACTATGCTACTAGCTTATTAAAGACTATCACCATTCAAAAATCAGACTCATTGATGATCACTTATCACACTAGGGGATTTAGGGATAGTTTGAGAGAATGCTGAACTCATTCTCAACCTCACAGTCAAAAAGGCAATCAAACCATTGAACTTAAAATTTGAAAATCTCAAGAACTTCAACCTGCTCTTTTCTTTCTGAGCACGAGGTGGAGAATGCATTGTGTTTTTCCCCACATAGATTCAGCACAAGAAGAGTGCAACTGTACGGACACACATGCACAACCATTCAGACAACCAACTACCAAAATCCTAGTTCAAAAGTAAAAATGGTGGGAAATTAACTGACAAGGACAGAACAGAAGATTGCCCCTAACAACCAACTGTGATGTCTGAATGAGGACCAGTGTAGAGAAAACAATAACTATTTAAAAAAAAATAAAAAATAAAAAAAATGGATGTCCCACACAATGTTTCACTCAAACACATAACACATTTTTGTATTCCTATTTTCACTCACTTTTTGATCTGATTGTTGATTACACAAGGATTACGTTAGTCAAAGAAAGCCCAGCAAGGTATTGCAAGGTTTTAGACAGAGTGTCTCAGAATATTAGGATATTCATTCTGAGACGACCCTACACCTTTGCTGGTAGAAATCCAGTCTCAAAATGCCCAGCTCAGCAACAACAGGCATCTTCAGCAGTGGGTGAGATTTCAAATGTTGCTGCTCCCTAAGGACACAAGAACAGAAAATGTTAACTATTTGGGTTCCATTTTTGTTGTTGTGAAACAAAAACAAATCTGACATTTCAATTGAAACTTTGAATTATAAATACAGCATTTTAAAGAAGGTTTGGAGCGCGGATTCATTCATTCATTCGGACTGTACCAACAGCATGACCCAAGCTCAGGTGAAATGACCCGTGCTCATGTGCTGCCCCCGCACCAGGTGAAAACAATTTCCTCAAAGGCCTGGCACCAGAACTGCAGCGGGTCATTGCCGCAGACAAATGAAGAGGCCTGGAGGTGTGCGCTTCATGGCCCTAAGAGACCGAGCAGAATTCGCTTTCAAAATGTGGACACTTTACTCGATCTCTGTTTATAGATCACAAGTCAAGTTTACAAGCAAATATGTGCCGTTTTCAGCCTATCATCTCTTTGCTGGACACCTCCACCTTCCTCCCGGTCTGGGCCTGAGAGACTGGGCCATGGAGACTTCCCTGTGGTAAGCTTAGAAAAGAACATCTAACTGGGAAACTGGATCAATCACCCCACCTCCTTTATCGACATCCCGCCCAAGCTCGGGCCCCCCTGTTGGTACAGCCCAAAACCAACTTCTGTGTTGCGCAAAATGAATTGAACTAAATGAAACTGCGCACCAAATCTTTCAAATTTAGTATTTTTAATCAAAAAGATATTTTTAAAACGAAAAATCCGATCGTATGTTTTTGTTTCATGAACTAAAGCAAAAAAATTGAAAATTAAATATTTTTTGCCTTTTAAATTTAAAATCAATAGACCCAATGCAACACGGACCTATTTGACTTTTTCAATATACTAAGAATTCAAAGTCAAAATCTTACATTTAGATTATGTCAAGATACACCCCAACAAGCTAAACTGTAAACATTAAGAATTTTCACACAACAGTTCCATGAACAGTCTCCATTATCCCCAGTCCCCATTTAGTCACAGGAACCACCAAGTCCTCCATGTGTGTGTTAAAACAGTAACAGAGGCTGAAAGTGGGTCTAACTGACAATGACATTAGAACATTTGGATATTAAATTATGAACTCTAAACCTGCATATAAAACATGATGCACGCGACACACAAAAGGCTCAAGCAAACAATGAAATTAACAATTAAACATAATTATTCAGGTTATTCAAAATATTTTAATTACTACTTACCAATTAAGAATTGTATTTTTGTGTTAAATGTATTCATCTTTTGCATCAAAATTGTCAGCAGTCAAGTCAGGAAATGAAAAACAATTCTAATAAAGTTAATGTTTTAAATGTACTTGTTTTAACATAAAAGTTTCCTGGTACAACTGGAAAGTACCAGCAAATGGGGAGTGCCAGGAACTGAAAATGTTCCCTACAGTGGGAAAACAGCTAATGCAAAGGAGTACTTCCCTTTCATGGTTTTCATTTTCAGAACAATATGTGAGAGACATAAGTTACCTGTACACTGAGATCCAGGGAAAATTGGGGAACAGAGTTTGTTCTGCCACCAGCGCTCTTCCTGGTGACTGCCAGTTCCTCCTTGCCCTCCTATATTTAACAAGGGGAACTGAAAATAATTCAGGAATGTGGTTATTGAATGTATAGAACATACACACCATTAACACAGTCACAACAAGGAGTACCCACCTCTGGCAGACCTCCAACAAAGTCATAAGCAATCCCATATTTTGGGATGTGACTGGTTGGAGCACACAGGCTGGACTGCTTTTCTCCTGAAGATTCCGCTTTATCCATCTTCAAAACTGAGGCGTCTACGTGCCCACTTCCAGTTGCAGCAGCTGTGGTAAAGTCTGAGCAGATGTCCTGCTCAGCAATGGGCAAGAGGGTGCTGGAGCCCTCCTGAGAATCCAAAGAGGTCTGGGCACTTTTCTCCATGCCAGACTTTTTTAATCTTGGTAAGAATTTACCAGATTCCAGTTCTGACTTGCCATAATAAGGGCCCTCACATTCAGCATCTTCCTCCAGAGGTTTGAGATCTGCCTGTGGATCATCAAAGACATCCACCGGAGCCAGGACGGGAAAGCTCATCTCCTCTTTGTCCGTTTCAGCCTCTGAATCACTCACTTCTCCAGGAGACAGCTCAGAGGCCGAGATGGGGCGGAAATGAGTGCGAGGGGAAATGCGGATGGCCCTGTACTGTGTTCGATTGATCCCATAGATGCGCGGTTGGAGGGCTTCATTCTCTGAGTCGGAGCAGAGAATGGACTTGGGCTTAAAGCCTGGACTGAATGAAGCTATGTCTTCGGGCTCAAAAGAACACTCTACATGGAGGACTTGGGAGAAGGGATTATTTAGGTTGAAGGGTGCAAAAGGGTATCCCAAACCCTGTTCCTCAGCGTACAGCCCGCCACATGTTCCAAGCAAATCTTCATGGAAGATGAAAGAAAATCCCTTATTTATGGCATCACCTCCTCCTCGAATGGCCTGGTCACTGTGGCCAAAAGACACTAGAGGCCTCCACAGGGGCCGGTGTCCCGGGGCAAAGCAGCTGCTTGTGTTCATGAAGACATCTGTGCCAGTGATGGTAAGCATGTCTGAGCCTGAAGCAGCCGCAGCAGCACACTGGAGCAGACTGGGCTGGCCTGAAGTTGGCGGTACCACAGCCCAGCTCTTATCAGAGCTTAGAGTCTTCAACTCTCCATAAACGCCTCCTAAGATGAAAGATGAGTTCTCTCTGTCAGTGTGGACATCCCAGGGTTTGGACGGCGTCATATAATCCCCAGAGTTATTGATTTTGGAGAGTTTGTTTTTGGCCAAGTCTTGCTCATCTTTGTTCCCCTCCCACAAGTGATACTCTGAACGCTGTACAGCTTTTTTTCTGAGCTCCCTGAAGCGGAGTTCCTTTAGCTTGTACCTCCACACAACTGCAACAAAAAGCACTGGACTCTTCTGAAAACAGTCCCTCGCTTGCCTTTTCTGTTTTTTGCCTTGACCTTACAGAGTCTCCATCTCCTATCGCAGTCCAAATGTCCTTGATTATCCCTGAGCTGTAGTCGTCACTCTGTTGGTTTGTGTCAGAAAACATGCCACCACTGTACTGCTTACTGTCATCCTCTTCCAAAGCTATGCCACAAACAGATTCTAATTTAGATTTTTTGGTATGACTGGGTGCAGCACTGACCTTTACCGCCTCACGTTTTTGGCTAGAGTGTTCTTGTAAAAAATCCAAGATTTCGTCCTCTAGATATGTACCAGAAATAGGTGGCATTATACAATCAATTTCCTCATTTCCAATTTGAGCAGCGTCTTCAGCCAGAGTGTTGCCCTGCTCATTGTCAGAGCGAGTCTCCTCTGAATGCGACCATGGACTACAAGTTCGTGTTGAAAGGTTCGAACAGTGTTCCGTTTCGTCAAAGGCACTATTTTTGGTCCATATTAGCAAACGAGACTGTTTGGTAGAATGTGGATCGAGACAGCTACTCGAATCTGTGTTTTCGTGACCAGCTGTGAGTGCATCGCGGGGAAAGGAAAGTGTGGGGCTGTCATACTGCAACTCAAACAGGGAGAAGCAGGATGTGTTTAAACCGGAAACTTCACTGGTGGCTTCAGGGACGCATGGCTCTTCTGGGTTTGCAGAGAACTTGCTCAGAGTAAAAGAAACGCTGTCAAGAAGAGGAGACAGTCGAATGGGAGAGTCTTCAATATAGCTCTCTCCATCAATATCATCTGAAGTAGATGGTGAATAACATCCCCAGACTTGAGCCAGGTTTTCTATATCCTGCATTAAGAATCCAACAGAACCTGAAGCATCTTGTGAATCTGCCCTTATTGCACTTTCCCCTTGCTGCTCAAGGCCATCTAACGCTAAACATTCTGCCTCTATGTCTCTTTGCTCTTTACTTTTTTGTCGAATCATACTTAAGATTCGACTCTCCTGTATTGAGTCTGAGGCACTAGTATCCAATATGGATTGATAAATATCAACTTCATAGAAGTGAGTGAATTCTGGCAGATGCTTATCATCTAAATTTGTACTATCCTCTGGCTGAGGGCAGCTTGAGGTCCCAGTGAATTCAGCAGTTACGTCTTCTGCTTCGCCAGGCCCTTCCACAAAATGCCCATCCACAAATGAGCCAGCAGCTAAATATGCTGTCTGGTAGCTCTCATCAGCAATACAGATACCCTGGAATCTTTTGGGGAGCCCATCTATATCAGCCAACATGGCAAACCCTTCTGGGGAGTCTACCTTGCTTCGATACTTTGTTTCTAACTTGCTTTGTCTGCTGCTGAAAGGTATAAAATAATCTGTGATGGGCTCAGTGTACCACAGAGGCTCCTCCATGTATTCTTTTCGGCCCTCCAGTCCAAATTCCTTTGCATCCACCCAGCCTGGATCTTTGCGGATCTCTTTCAGCGGTCTTTTCCCCCTTTTGTAAAGCTGCGGTTGTTTGGCAGCGCCCCCGTTAGCCCCACAGCTGCTCCCCGTGTTTCTTCTCTCATCCTTCTCTGAGACCTTCAACTGCATCTTAGCTTGCCCACTGTTGCGGGTTCTCCTATTTTTTATAGCCTCCCTGGACTTGTGTCGGACCCTGACTGCTTTGCTCCTGGATGTCTTAGACTCTCCCTGGTTGCCACTGGAACTGGAGCCTGCCTCACTGGAGCCAGATGACCATGATCTGGGCCTGTGCTTGCCCTCAGATCTGTGTCTGATCTGCCTCTTTGAACGTTCCTCTGCTGCTGTCCCACTCTGGTATCGGTTCTCCTTCTCCTTTTTGGTTCGTCGTAGTTGACCTTTCTCAGCTGTGTTCACGGGACCACTTGCCTCCAAATTTTGTTCTTTTGCTGCCTCACCATCACTGTTACAATCTTTTGGGGAGGAAGTGTCTGTGCTGGTCTGCGGTGCTGCTGATGATGAACTTGAATATGCACAGGCCTTTGTTTTATTCCATACTGTCATGATCTCTTGGAGACAGACTGGTTTCTCTGACAACGGGGGAAAGGCTTCATAATACCTGCAAACATCAAATAAACAGGCAGTTAAGCAGCCATGTTCAGCAATAATAAAAATGCAAATAATGCAAAGCTCTTACATTTCCACCTGGTCCTTTGAGGAGGGGGAGTCAGCACGCTCTGGTGATTGAGCGCCATCAGATTTCTTTTGAATCTGCTTGGTTTCTGCAAAACAACAATGTCCATTTATTCATACTATTGGCCGGGTCTGTTTAGGTTATATGCAAATCATAGAGTAAGTTTACATGTGCAAGAATTGAGCAGCATTGGTTATTGAGCAGTATCGCGGTTATGATGGTATTCTGGATATGATGTTTACCGGTACATGTGCTCAGAGAAACCAGGATACTAATCCCTGTTTACATGCGTAATCAGAGTAATCTGGATATTTAAAGCGGTAACTATGGAAACTGTGGCACAGATATGGCAAGGAGCTTAACACTACTTTGATAACTTAGGATTTTTAGCATGTTTCAAACAGCCAAAAGGACAAGATGCCTTCAAATAAGAACATGAAACTGTAGAGAACGGTCACAGCCAGAGTTTCAGTTCAGTCCGAGAACACCACACAGACCATCTTAGAAATTAGTTTGCTGTTAAAAGTTGCCAATATCGCCCTGATTACTTTATTGTATCATGGTGATAAGATACAGCAATACAAATAAGAAAGCCCTGGTGAAAGTAGTCATTTTGAAAAAATTGGCTGCTCTTGCCAAATTTGTTCCTGTAGTGCACACATTCTCAGTATAGCGCTCATGTTGAGAAATCAAGATACTGCGTTTACATGCCTTACATGAGAAGGCAGCTTCTTCCTGTACAGTCTGGTGTTATAATGGCTATCATTTTTGTTAGATCTCGATTATACAAAATGTACCACAAACGATTACGATTGAAATTTGTTAACATTACGGTTTTTGTCCCAATCCTACTATTATGTCTAAAATACTTAGTACTGGCTGCTGTTCTGCTGTGACCACATCAGTGCACTCCACATAGTCCACAAAGACATACCCCTGCACCCGTTCTCAGGACCCTTGCACCCCAGTGCATTCTAGGTGCGAAAAATTTGATAAAAACTATTAAAGAACTCATTTATTTCAACTGTTAGACTGTTTTTGACATCTCTTATTGCAGATTTCCTCATTCATCATCCTCCTCACATGTCATGACGAGCATATCTAGTTTTCAATCTCGTATTATATGTTTGTAACTTCTACTTTAAGAAGATGCTAAGAAAACCCATTCATAGTAAAAAAGAGCCTTGCAGAACACTTTCAACATGACCAGCGTCATTATATAATTAAGCGTTAGATTTCCCTATTAAATGGGCTTCAGCCTCCTGTTATTTGCAACATTGTGGATTGTTTTTCCCCGTTCAAGAGACATAATATTTCGTTTTAACTTGTTAATCGTTATGGCAAGTTCAGTACTAATGTCTCCTTAATGTGAACCCTATAGATTCCTAGAGGTGGAAAATGTATTTAAATTTAAAAAATCTATATTTAAATAAAAATGTATAATATATAAAAAGCAAAATAATTTATATACACGTAAAAGAATAAAAAGAGCCAAACCTTTCTGTTTGTTCTGGATGTCCTTTAGTTTAGAACAGAGCTCCTCAACCAAGCTTTCAATTCCAGAGTTCTGAAGAAAAAAAAGACAATTAGACAACCAATACCAGTCAGGACGCTTTCCTTAAAAAAAGAGTGATCTTCAAAGGATCTAAATATACTCAAAATTAGTCTCTTTTTTTTATTAGAAACTCTGCAAAAAATAACAAATAAACAAGTGCAGGGGATATATTTATATATGCCCAGTCATGAAAAGTGATGTGAATGTTTTAGAGCATAATACAAATGTGAACACGGTTCAGAGAACTTGACCCCAAATTAAACCAAAAGGAATGAAAGGAATGAGGTTGAGTCAAGCTAGCAGACTGTAAAACTCATAGCACACTCACCAGTGCCTGAGCTAAGTACGGTAAGTATAGTCTCTCAAAATATTTTTCAAATTGGATAAAATATTGTTTGTTGTAAGCCCCAAAGTTCATATACGCACAAAACTGGCATTTACGATCAACACGAGTCATGTACTAAACACCGTAAATAACTGTTGACATGAAAAAGAAAAAGTTCAACCAAAGACGGAATTTGAAAACCCAACCAAGCTGGGAGACTACAACATCCACACATCAAGGTCTTACCATTCCAACTCAGTACAAACACAAATATCTCCCAGGCTGGGTTTTTTCTTGCATCATTGTACTAACGCTGGTCAGCTGACAGCAGAACCTCACTGGTGCAATCCCGTGTAGTGTGTACTGGTTAAAAAATAGACCCAAGTCTAGTCTCTTGAGAGAGCACTCTTCAAACCCTTCCCCCAACCACCAAGCTAGTTCCACCTGCTGTCATTCCAGAGCCCAGTGTCCCCCCTCTCCTCCTCACACATATTAAATATGAGCGTTATCAAGAAACTCGTTACACCACATCTTTGCATCAACATACAATGATCTGACTCCCACACACAGTGACGGTACCATAAACTATAAACAGAAGAAAATATTCATCAATTCTATCGACTTTGTTCGAGCAAAACCACGAGTTTTGATCAATTATCTGTGCTGGCACTACCTAGTAACTTTTCTACAGCGCTATCACAGAAAACATCAGGCACCCAATCTTTGTGTAAAACGAAATCCATATTTTGGGTACTTGTGGCAACACTCATCTGAAATTGACCAGAGTGGGCCTTCAGAACGGTAATGCCATCTTTTCAGACATAACGCTAAACTCACAAAACATTAGCCAACAGTTGGGCCAACTTAAGCAACCAACCAGCTACATTTAACTATTGTAAGATTTCGAAGTGCACCAATACGTTTAGGAGCGTGTTGCCCAAATATACCTCCAGACTCTCTGCCCATGCACAGCTGCCCATAATAATTGAACATATCAGATCCAAATATAACAAAAAATATTTTTGCATCAATAATTGTCTCTTGTGTTTAGGCCTATTTGGATAGGATTCATTTTACCCGGAGACGTCTGCAAAATTGAAATTACCGCACGAAGTCAGAGGTTTTTTGTGTGTGCATTCGGACAGTATAAGAGATTCTTATTTTTTCTGACTTTATTACAGAAATAGCGGAGAGCTAAACACACTGAAATATGACAATAACCATTTAATGAATTCATGCAATTGTTTTTAGTGTACTTCCGGCTCACATTTGCCGCAGTTTGTTTTGGGCTTTTTAACTTTTTGATTGTAGAAAAAAAAAAAGAAGATAATTGAATTGCAAAATTGTTGGTAGAGAATTAATAGTCATAATTTAGATCGAACGTGGACGCAAAATGGGCCATAGAGACATTTTGAATCAATCTGCATTAAATTCACCAACTAAAAACGGCTCAAATCACAGACATGAGCATCCGCACAGGACTAGATTTACCAGAGGACCTCTAAGTTTGCTACAATACAGTAGGTACAATTCAGGGGAATCTTGACATGCCTTTTTACAGAGCTTTTGATACAATTAGGAGCAAGATAGCAAAAGGATATCAACTGATGACACTTGCATGTGACTATGAATTTTACTGTTGAGAAATGTTGCTCCTTTATGCAGTATATCAATTACATAGGTATCGCCACTAGTAAAACTTGTTTTCAGTTATTATTACCAATATCTCAAGGCTGTGGAGGGCATGGATAATTTCTCTATCCTCTAAGGGGGGCGCACCAGGAAAAGTTTGAGCAGCACTGTCCTAAACAGTTGCAAAGAATCTGACGGTATATTCCAAACATAATTAAACAGATGAATAATCTACATTTGAATCCTGCATTTGTCATTATACTAACGGACTAAATGTCACAAGCATTGTGTCGGACTTACTTCATCGGAAGCAGAGCGGAGGCATTGGACAGCAGCTTGTTTCTTCATTTCCTCCAAACTCAAGTCAGTCACACCTTTCTTCTTGCTCTTGCCCCACTTCTTCCCAGCTCCCTTCTCCCAGCCCAAGAAGATGTCATTCTCCTGTTGACAGCATTTCAATGGAGGAAGCGTTATTAACTACAGTACACATTTACTCACACTGCAGAACTGACAGAAAATGTAAATTATTTATCGAACAAACAAACCTGGTCCTGCAAGTCATAGTCATAACTATCATGCAGGAGGAGGCTGAGGACATAGCGGGTGTAGATCATGGCGTCAATCCCGCACTTCTCCAGCTCCTGGCCGAGCCAGCTCTGCACTGGCCCCAGCGACTGGAGCAGCGACATCTCAGAGGCAGGCAGGGGGCTCACAAGGGGGAAAGGGCAGGAGGTGTGTTCAGGAGGAGCAGGGCCAGCCGAATCGGTGCTCATGGGACGCATGGGACCTCAGGTGTTGGCCATTCTCAGATACAGCTGCTTCATTTTCAGTTATGGTTTTGGTGGCGCAGGAGGGAAGAGAATGGGGGGCAGAGGCAGGGCAGTCACTCCAATAAGGTGCAATGAAGGGGCTCTATATAAGGAGGCATAGGGGATTTTTGTTGTAGGGTTTTTTTTGTTTTTTTTTATTTATTTATTTTTTATTTTGTTTTTTTATTGCTTTGAGCAAAATGGAGATCTTTAGTCGGCAGGCATGGCTTAAGCTGCTGAGACAGTTCAGCTGCTGAAGAGAACACAAAGTGTTTGGTCTCAGTCACAGGAGGCCATTTTACTTCTCCAGCACAACCTAAAAGAGAAAAAGGAAAAAAAAGTATTTAGTCAGTATGTATAGATTTGAAAAGTTAGCTTAAATGTTATGTGAGAAGATATTGATATATTTGAAATGACCAAAAAGACATTTCAAATATTGGCAATTCCAAAGGCACCATATAATTCACAACATGCACACATGGAAGTGCATTCTATAAGTGTCACCGTTTTCTTGTATGCATTCCAATACAATGACACAAACAGCATAGTTTAACTTGGCTGAATGTACCACCATTAGAACAATCAGCCAACAGCGTTTTAGCGTGTTCAGAGAGTCCACAAGCCAAACACACACTGTCAATAAGGCATCAGGGATTTTAGGTTCGAACGTGACAAGCAAATGGAGCCTGCCCTGCGAAGAGCTGATTGGCTGGCCCGCGCATCACACAACATTGGAATCATGTGTGTAACCCGTTGTGTCGCGAAAAGGACAAACAAAAATGCCATTCACTTAATATGTTATGATAACCAAAACTACATTTGTAACATGCCAGTTACCGTTTGTAATACATACACAAATCTGTGTTGGCTCAAACCAGCTGTTTCACGGAGTGCGCATGCCAGCTCCGCATTCGACAGGCTATTTAAAGCCAATTCCAATTCAGTTATTCAAATCATAATAGGAAGGATTTTATTTATTTTTTGTAAATGTCTATATACTAAAGTTTAATGCCTATATGCCTTTTGTACAACATTGGCTGAATTCAACAAACTGCTCAGCGGCTTTAAATTAGGGCAATTGAATGCGGCATTACTAAACAGGGCAAAACTGACTTGTACCAAGTACTGACACGCATCAGTGTGGTACAGGTGCGATACAAGGCAACTGACAGACACCGTTATATTCATTTATTTGGTTTTCTTGCCCCACACTTCAGCCAAATGACAAGGTTAGCCTATAGCCGACCTTTAGCGTTAGCTTCGAGGCTAAGCTAGTCCAAGAAGTGGCTAGCAATGAGAAGCTTGGCCAAGCTTGAATTTTGTGTCTAGATAGAGGAAATCGAAATGTATAAAACGGTATTTCTGGAAACAAGCTTAGTCATCGAACAAACGTTAAGTTTGATTCCCACGAGTGACTAAGTATTGCTTGAACGCAGTATTGCAGCTTCCGACTGGTCTTCATTTAACTTAGCCAGCGGCCAACAAGGCGTTAGGCAGGGCCAAAACCTCCAGGCAGAACCATGGCAATGTTTGTTTCCGATGCGGCGACATGTATTGTATGAAGCGAAGTGGTCGTGGCTAGGTTTAGCATTCACAGCCGCCGCTGGTATGGCCATGGGGAGGAGGAGCGGCTCCGGCGGACGATCGTAGTTACACTGTCAGACGTTTTGCCTTCAAAAGTGTGCGCCATATCGTCATACAGTCAAACGGTAACTCCAACCGCAGCTCAAACGACAACAAACTTACTATACCGTAATTTAAAGTGCTATTACATTTGAGCTGAACTTACCTTCGGCGGGCTGAAGTAACGCGGAGCGGCGAAAGGGGAGCGGTTATTTTCCTCCCGCTGCCGATCCGAGCTCCAGCTCTGGAATCCGCTGCGGTAGCATAGCGTATCATGGACGCCGACAGAAATGGCGCTGTTTTCACGTCTACAGCTTCGTTATGACTTCGATGCAACTGGCGACATCCTGGTTCAAACAGGACGAAGGTCATTCATAGCCAGCACTGGTTTACTGGGATCCAAAATGGCTGCACAGAAAAGCCAGTTTCACTCATGGAGAACTTCACCAATGTGTCACCCTCCGCGTTCGTATCCAGGCAACAAGACAAACCTCCTCCGCTCAAAAATGGGGGGATCCTTCCGCTGCTGATTACATCAGAACGCGCCTAGTTCTCACAATTGTATACAAAGGCAATAGGCCTACTCCAAATGATTATATTAGGCCTACTCCAAATTATTATATTAGTCATACATTTATTGGTACTAGTACCAATGGATATGAATCAGTAATTACTATGCAGATAGACTATATAGGTCTATAGCTTAATAGTGACCACCTCAAATTTAGGACAAGTCATGCTGTGTTGGGACAGACATAAGTAATTTAAGTTTATAGATAATAAATGCTATTATACCATGTTATGTTTGCACGGAAATAGCAGTCGCTCATCCCATTAAAACCCCAAAAGCCATTTGTGAGGAATATTTATATGATCATGTTTTGTAGACCCTTTTAAATTCAATTCAGGTGGCATAAACGAAAAAGTGTAAGATGAGGGACAGAGGGCTAAATGGTTGTGCAGGACAATCAAAGAGGGACAGGTCACCTATTGGCTACTACATACTGGCTAAGGCTAAAATCCATCTCATTTAAAAGTGCACTATGTAACTTTTCCGTCACCAGCTGTTTGGTGTTATTGCTTGTCTGGAATGTTCCATGGCATGGAATTAAACCTAAAGATTTGAAGACAAGCAGGTGGTGCCACCAGGCCAGGTAAGTCAGATCTGTGGAGAAGTGACCCCACTCACAAAGAATGCATGTTTTAGGAGGATATTTTTTAGCAATAAAAACGCTTGAACATTCCAGGCAAAGCAATATCACCACCATGGAGACAAGGTATAATGGACCCTCCACCAGAAAAGTTACATAGTGCACTTTTAATAACGTAGATCAATTAATCCACTGTGTCAATGCCAAATAATGGGAATAGGCATTTTGTAATAGGAGTTTAGGCACATAAACTAGCACTGGGCTTGTGGACAACAAGTAGAATAACTGCTTAACTGACCTACAACGGATAATAAGGCAGCGTTAAGTTTGTTATTTTTCGTTTCTTGGGCAAACTTAATTTCGAACACAATTTAACTTTAGCCCTCGATGGCTTTGGAAAAATGTAGGCTATCAAACTGTACTTATATTAGGTGCTAAATGGAGCGCTGAGCTGTTTCCAATATTAGACTCAACTTGTGCTATTCATAGGCTACAACGCTGTACAGTAAGTCAGTTGAACCAGCAACCTTTTCCCAGTTTGACGTATAGATTTTCAGTCCCAGTTACAAAATACTGTTTATTGATTAAAATGAAATGTGTTAAGTATTGTGTTACATGATCCAATCAGAGTATTTTATTCTGAATATTTACATTACTCAATACGTTGAGTTGAATTGTATTATAATGTAAACAATTACAACATATTTAAACCGCTTTATGCCTATGATAGGGTCATACAATTTTCTTTTTATTTTTAAGTATTATTTGTCCATATGCTTCAGTGGACAGTACAGTTTAGCCTTGAATGAGTATGAGAGAGGCAAAGACATTCAGCAAATTGTCGGAGTCGGAATCGAATTCACGACGCTGAATCCTTATGGACTGAAGTGCAATGCATTAATAGCCTATTGATTTTATATAGAAAACACACTTCTAAGAAACCACAGATTTAGTAATTCTATTCCTTTTTTTTTCAGACTCCATCTCCTTTGCCTGGTGTTAAGGGGAAGTCATTTAACGGCAGATGGCACAGTTTAAAAGATGTCCTGTAATCCTCTTGTGAAGCGCCTGTAAGTAGTTTGGGGGGAGGGGCCATTTCACTTGTGGAGAAAGCACAAAGGTCGGTTTAGGTCTGTTTGTTGATGCTTAGAGTCAACTGTGAATATAAAACTAGGGATGATGTGCCATGTCATTACCTGGACTAAACCAGGGTTAAAGTAGCACAAAAACTAGGACTAAACCAGAACAATTGGTATCAAGTCTTTCCATAGTCTACATGACTAAGGAGAAATCTGAAGTTGCGTCATACTCTATGTTGTGTTGATGGAGTTATCTTAGGTGAAGTGCGCTGTTCTGAGGGGAGGGTGGGGTGTTGGGTCACTGAGGTGAGTTCGCCACGTGGAGCAGCTGTAGTTGTTTATGTCTTAAGTGTGCTAGTATAACCTTTCTCTTCAGACTGGGCCGAGTGCATGACAATGTATCATGTGACAATGTATCATGTGAGAATGCAAGGCACAGAGTCACGTAAGGCATCTTGGTTTCAATGGTTGCACAAGATAATTTTCTTTTGATTTGAAATGGAATATCAAAAGATCTACCTGCTTAGTGGTGGGTTTGCTTTTCTTTGTTTATTAGCAAGATCATGAAATCTATTTTCTTCTCTGTATTGGGCCGGGTCGCAGAGGCAACAGTCTAAGTAAGCAGAGGTGCCCAGACTTCTCTTTCCATCTCCACTGGAAGAATCCTGAGCTGTTCCCAGGTCACAGACAGACATAGTACAGCGTGTCCTGGGTGTTCCCTAGTTCTTCAATCAATCCAAACTTTTATTGTCCCCATTCACCTTATTCCACCCCGCCCACTTTTGCTTCCTTTTACCACGGATCAGCACTTCCGTTGTATTGGCGCTTCCGGTCGAACAAAATCACCGTTTACTAAGTGGAGAACGAGGGAAAAGTCTTGTTACGAGAATATGCTATAAAGTAGATTGACTTGTCAAAATGTCCAATGTTCATGTGACCGAGCCACCTCAGCTGCTCAATGGGGAGGAGCAGCGAGCGCTATCCAGGTGACTCAGCTCCTCACCCAAATATAATCAAATTGTCATATTTGCATTGTTCTAGTTTCAGCAATGCTGTAAATGTAATGTATTTGGTGTGGTTTGCATTTAAAACATTTTTAAAAGAAGTAGTTTTGTGGAAAAGTGCTTTTCATTGATTGAGCAACTGATTACAGATATACATGGAATTATGTTTTGTTTTTTTTTTTAATGGGGAATTACCATTTGCTTACAACAGTTTGCAGATCTTTTCATGTTTTTTTCAATCTCTTTGTGTTTGGATGTTTGTTTATGTCACTATTGTGTTTCTATACTGTTAGAAACCCAGGTAGTCTGATCTCAGAGCTGTGGAAGCAGCCGTGGCCGGGACTTGTTGTGTTGAGTAATGTTTTCTTTCCTGTGCTGTTGCGTAATCCGTGGCTCCCAGCCTCTGTGCCGCCACAGCTAACCTGCAGCCATTAAAAGATCAAAGAGCACATGGAGGAAGGCTGCACACGTTCTGCTGCACAGAATGGTGTTACTGGAACACTTCACATTTGCAAAGGCTGTCAGGATGCAGATATTTGTGATGGAAACGTGTTCAGGTGCAATAAGTTTACCCCTCTACAAAAAAAAGTGTTGGGTTCTAAGCCCACGAGGGTGTTTTCTGTGGAATCTGAATCCCTTACATCAGGCTTTCCCCATCAATTTATAACTTGCATTGGCTAATCTTCAAGCTACGTGTAACAAGATTGTGGCTCACATCTGCAGAAGCCGTCCTCACCTCTCCTTACTCCTCCTCACTCCTCCTCACCTTTCCTCACCCCTCCTCACTCCTCCTCACTCCTTCTTACACATTTGGCTTTTTGGTAATTTTCAGAGATGTTGAGAATGTGCTGCCCAGTGGTCAAGGGGTTGGGCCGGCTGCAGTGTTGGGAGTTTGAGTCCCAGTTTTGACAGTTTTCTGCATGTCTTCCCTTCTCTCTCATCCCCATTTCACGGTTGTCCTGTCTAATAAAGCCTACAGGCCAAAATCCCACAAAAAAACTTAAATAATTATAATAAAATGGGTTTTGAAAATTACCCCAAAATACCAGTAGAAAGAGCAAGGCCTGCATATGTTGGAGTGAGGCAGTGGTGGAAAGTAACATCTTAAGTAATATTTTTAGGTATCTGAACTGAATACTTTTTACTTTTACTTCACTAGATTTGAGAACAGTAATCTGTTATTTCTACTTCATTACATTTTCAACTGGACTGAAAAGTGAAAAGTACTTTTATTATGTTTTGAGGTTTATTTTTTAGCTCGTTTATGGTGCCATTCTGCCTGTTTTGAGTTCAACTCAACCAAAAAAATACATGAAAATGACTTGAGAAATAAGATTCAGTCGCTATCGTTTAGATAACGTTAGATGCATTATGAAAGGAAATATAATATTATTATTTGTTTTTCATTCATTGTCTTAAACAGGAAACAGCTGATGCTAACGTGTGCTAGCTTTTTGTTTTTGCTCAGCATGTCAGCTGAACATGTAAACACCATTGGAAATACGGTGGTTTATCAAATGATCAAGTCAATGTTTTTGGAGAAATTGTTAGGGTCCGCTATGAATCGATTTAGAATGCATACAAGGGCCGATGTGGTTAAAATAAACCACTGGAGACACTTTCAAATCGCACCAATCCGCTACAAAGTGAGCCAGTGGAAACAAGCCTATAGGTACATTGCATCAAAGTTGCTATAGTGGCAGCACCATGGAAACGACCAGAGCAAGTGAAGGTGCATACATCATAACATTGCAGCTAATATTCTGGCAGGGTAAGCAATTTGTGCTCTAGTGTTTGAGACTGACTAAATATGAAGCACAAAAACAAAACAACAAACAAAAACAAAGCAAACCACACTCTCAGTTGCTAAGCTAGTCACTGCTCTGTGTTCCTGATTGAGCTAACATCGGATGATAAGCCGTCCAAAGTCCCGTGGTCATGTGTTTATTGCGTCTGTGTGGCTGCACTTCACAGCACAGAGAGGCCCTGTCTGCAGCTACATCTCGGTAAGGACGTCACCAGCGAAGGGCCAAAGAAAGATTTTATCACATGGCCATAGTGTGTGCACAGAAGGGCCCTTAGCAGCTGCAGCGTCACTGGGCCCTTTATGCAAAAACATTGGCTCAGCAACTGTCATGTAAGCTAACGTTACAAGATTACTGATCAAGGAACATATACTCATGATATAGTGACATTATTATATCTATAGAAGTATCTTTAGAATAAATATAGTGATGTATTTATTCAGAATACATACATATGAACATAAATTCATCATAAATTGACAGATTTTTTTTTTATTTCTGTCTATTCTTTTTATATTTTCAAAACAAAAAGAAACAGAGAGCAAAAATACCAGTCTGGTATCTGTCCCCTTTTGTTCGTGTTCCATCTGTCCCAATACAGAGAAGAACTCAATGTCCCAATAAATATATATATATATATATATATATATATATATATATATATATATATATATATATATATATATATATATATATACCATCCATACATACATACATCTTCCGCTTTATCCGGGGCCGGGTCGCGGGGGCAGCAGTCTAAGCAGGGACTCCCAGACCTCCCTATCCCCAGACACTTCCTCCAACTCCTCCGGGAGGATCCCGAGGCGTTCCCAGGCCAGCCGAGAGACATAGTCCCTCCAGCGTGTCCTGGGTCTTCCCCGGGGCCTCTTCCCGGTGGGACATGCCCGAAACACCTCCCTAGGGAGGCGCCCAGGAGGCATCCGGAACAGATGCCGGAGCAACCTCAGCTGGCTCCTCTCGACGTGGAGGAGCAGCGGCTCCTCCGAGCTCCTCCCGTGTGACTGAGCTCCTCACCCTATCTCTAAGGGAGCGCCCAGCCACCCTGCGGACGAAACTAATTTTGACCGCTTGTATCCGCGATCTTGTCCTTTCGGTCACTACCCAAAGCTCATGACCATAGGTGAGGGTAGGAACGTAGATTGACCGGAAAATCGAGAGCTTTGTCTTTCGACTCAGCTCCTTCTTTACCACAACGGTCCGATGCAGCGACCGCATCACTGTGGATGCTGCACTGATCCGCCTGTCAATCTCACGCTCCATCCTTCCCTCACTCGTGAACAAGACCCCGAGATACTTGAACTCCTGCACTCGGGGCAAGGACTCCCCACCCACCCGGAGAGGGCAAGCCGCCTTTCTCCGGTTGAGAACCATGGCCTCAGATTTGGAGGTGCTGATTCTCATCCCAGCTGCTGGGGAATGTGCCTCATTGATCTCAGTCTAGTATTTATGAGCATCAGGACAGTACACATGATAGTAATACTTGACTGCGACATTTTCTCCAATAACTAGTATTTCCTTCCCTGTGAAAAAAGTTTTAAGGGATATCCATGTAACACAACACATATCATATCAAGCTTCGAAATTCGGGATACGTTTTGTATTGTGAGGTACGAGGTAATACCCAGCCCTAGAAGTTTGAAGTTTTTTTATATGGCATGCATTCATACCAGTAAGAGCCATTCATCAATATTATCATTTACTTTGTGAGTGAATTGCATCATGTCCTTGTGTGTTTGTTTCGAAAGAAATGTCACTAGATTACCATCATAGCTTAATCACCTTAGAGTCACCGCTGTCATGTGTTATCTATGCAAACAAAATAGTGATAAGATGTTCTATCTAGAAGAGTCTGCCTGACTTCCATGTATGACATCCACGTAAACGTGCACTCGCTTTGCTGCTGCCGAAATAAATCTTGAAAATCCCAGTTTTACCCACAAAATTCCAAGAAAAGAGGTGCAAGAGATGACCAAAACAGGAAAAGAATAAAGTCTGGTAACGCTACGGGAAGTAAATAACTGACGGTCTCGGGTGGAAAACAGACCGCCTCACAAGCAAACGAGGCTAACATGGCTAGTAGGACCGAGGCTAACATGGCTAGCGAGCCTGAGGCTAATATGGCTAGCAGGCCCGACCCAGCTGCTGGAAGCTCGCTCCTTTGTTGTTTTCCTTAATGCATGCCCTTTTGATTTCATGTATGTTGTTTTTATTATTGTTCATCGTTTGATGTTGCACCTTAATGCCGAAACAAGTTTTGTTCAATTGCAATAAACCGTCTGATTCTGATTCCTTGCTTATAAACAAAGCATCCCCGAAGTGGGGTCTCATAATTTGCACTTTTTCGAGGGCGGAGGGGAGATCACCTTACACCAATTGGCCATACAAAGCATGAAGTTAAAAGTGAAAAGTGAAAGATCAGAAGTGTTACAAGTAGCATCCCTCAATGTGAATGGCATAATGAACCCAATAAAACAATCAAAAATGTTAACAAAAATGAAAAAAGAAAGAATAGTCAAGAGACACATTTGAACGACACTGACCATCAAAAACTAACAACATTTTGCTATTACATTTTTTTACTATTCATCATACAGAGGCAAACACAAGAGGGGAGTTGCAATATTGATTCCAAACGGAATAGCTTTTGGACAGCGTTTTAAATGTAAGGACAAAGAAGGCAGATATGTACTGGTTAAAGGGAATGATAATGGAAAGATTTTATTGTTACTGTTGAACGTGTATGCTCCACCAGGGAGTGGTATCACTTTCTATACTGGTATTATGGACCTGATTGTGAACCACTCTGAGGGAACCGTAATCCGCCACAGGCAGATATAGGCACAATAGACCTAAGTGATCATGCGCCTATCTACATTACTGTAGACCTAGAGGAAAGACGAAGAAACACACTTTGGAGGGTCAATGCCAGCTTGCTTGATGATCCTTTGTTTAAGGAAAACATTTCAAGCAACATTAAGATTTATCTAGAGAAAAATGATACTGGGGAAACTTCCCCGCCCATCCTCTGGGATGCTTCTAAAGCAGTTTTGAGCGGAAAAGTTATAGCCATAGCCTCCAAAAAAAGAAACAAAGGGTGAAAAATCTGAATAATCTGCAAGAAAATTTTAAATTGTTGGCGGAAAATCATGCCAAAAAGGGGAGTCTCAAAAGGCTACAAGAAATTAAAAGGATAAGAGGAGAAATTAATGATCTGACTTATTTAATATATATTAAATATTTAATAAATATTTAATAAATATTAAATATTTAAGAAAATGCTCTTTACCAAACAAAGATATTATGAGATTGGATCATCACTTTCTTAATTACTTTCTTGTAAACTTAGAAAACAAGCTAAAAGAAAAACAATTTAAATACGGAACAGGCAAAGTGATGTAATCTTAACCAAATTTAGGAGCTGAAATAACAGTTTTGGAAATACATAGTGCAATCAAAAGATTAAAGCAATAAATCCCCGTGGACTGACTGTTTCACCTCAGAGTGGTATAAAGCTTTAAAAGATACACTTACTCCTTTCCTTTTGGCAACTTTAACTGGACACCTAAGAAAACTCAGACTCCTCCTAGTTGGAAGGAAGCCATCATATCCCTGATACCAAAATAAGAGAAGGATCGACTTGTGCCTCATACAGACCCATTTCTATTCTGAATGTGGACCTCAATCATGTCCAAAAGAATGGAACAAATACCCCCAAACTTAATCCATAATGATCAAACAGGGTTTATTAACAAACGACAAACACAAGATAACATAAGATGATCTTTCCACATAATGAACCATATACAAAAACAACAAAACAAAGCTATAATAATTAGTTTGGATGCTGATAAGGCTTTTGATTCTATTTGCTGGCCATATTTATTTAAAGTGCTAAACAAATTTCAAATTGATTACTTAATTTTGAAATTAATTGGGGCTATACGATGGTCAAGAATTAAAATCAATGGTCATCTGACAGATTCTCTGACTCTGGAAAGGGGGGTGAGGCAAGGATGTGCCTGGTTCCCCCTCTTGTTTGCTGTGTATTTGGAACCATTGGCCCAGTATATTAGACAATCAAAAACAATTAACGGTGTTACAACTGATGGGATGGAGCATAAAATATCCTGCTATGCAGATGATGTTCTGTTTTATTTGACCAAACCAGAAATGTCTATACCCAATGTGATGCATTTTCTTCAAAAAAATTGGTCCAATGACTTGCATCCCCATCTGACCTTTAAAAGGAATCTCCTAGATATTTCTGTGTGGTCCTCCATAGAGACCCGTCAGTAATCTGGAGAAAAATTATACCCCTCTTTTCACTACTATAAAAAAAAGATCTTGAAAAATGGAATCTTATACCATACTTAAGTCTGTCTAAGGGTTGAAACTATAAAAATGAATGTTTTGCCCAGGTTTCTCTACCTGTTCCAGACTCTTCCGGTTTCCATCCCCAAACGTTTGTTTAATGAGTGGAATAAAGCAATCTCAAGATTCATATGGCAGGGGAAAAAAACCTGTTATGATTAAAAACTTTTTTTTTAAATGAATGACAACAAAATATTACAAACATTAACATAACAATACAAAATAAAAACAAACAACAAATTACCCCACCCTCCACCTCACATTCACACACAAAAACTCACAAACTAAAACGAAACTAAATAACATTGATACATCAGAAGAAAATGGACAAAAGGAAAAAAATAAAAAATAATTAAAATTAAACACTAGTATTTCAATGTGTTTTAGTAGGCCATGTAATTTTTATTTATTTTCAATGTATTTATGTAATAATGTATTATTTCAATGAATTATCTTTATTTTGTTGTTATTAATATATTTTATTAAATATTAACCTGGGTGGACCCTTCATCCCCTCCTCCTGCTGAGCTCCACAGCTGCAGCTCATCTCCAATCACCACCTACTACTTCTCCAGCGAGCTGACCAGTCTCCGGTGCCAGAACGTTCCGTCATGTTGTGTGGTGCATATACGCTCAAGCTACTTTTCCATTTTGGTATTTTGTCATTCTTGATACTCAACTGCATTTGTTTTCCCGTTTGCTCTAGTGCCTCTCATGCGACCAGCTCCTGTTCCTGTCTACTCCGGCCCACCTATCAGCCTGCCCCCACACACTCCTCTGCTGTGCCGATGGATCCACTCAGCCCCTCTCGAAACCAACTCCCCGTTCCAAGATGATTTTGTTTTCTGTCTGAATAAACTTTGATTCTGCCTTTTTGGGTCCTCCAGTCTTCTTCCTAACATCATCATTATTATGCATATACATTGTCTTTCGTCATTTTAGTTTCTCCTTTGGTCCATCGCAGTTTACATTTTATTTTAATTTAGTTTATAATATTGATGTTATAAAATTACCATTTTAATTATTGTCATAATTATCTGTAATAGTGTGTTAATATATTGCTTCTATTTTACGTATTGCATAGCCAGTACATGCATGCATTTCCAAATACAAAATTATAACCCATGTACAGTGTTAATTTTGTTCCAACCGTTTTAGAATTTTCTTTTTTTTTCACTATCCGTTTCAACCATATACGCTTCCAAAGTTAAATATCTGCAATTCAAAACTTTACAGTTATCAAAAGAAAAGGAGGCTGGGGCGTACCTTGTTTGAAAAATTACTTTATTTCAGCTCAGATCAGAGCCCTGCTGTGCTGGTGTGACCCGGAATATGTAGCTCAATGGAAAAATATTGAGATTAAAGTTGAGCCGTAGGTTCCTGTACAGGCCTGACTGGTAGATGATAGACTGTTGAGTAATTTGGGGGAGGTAATCAAAACATATAGCTAAACAAAGAGATTAAAATCTTAAATTGGTTTGCTTACAATCAAAATTTCCCACCTAACAGCACATACTCAAGATTCAAAGTCTGGACAAGAAAAGGTATAAAGGTCTTTTACTGGATTGTAAAGGGGAATCATCTGAAGAGCTTTGATGTGTTGAAAGGAAACAGGACTTTTATAGGCATTTACAAATAAGGAGCTATTATAACCAAGAAATTAAAAAGATGAACAACATAGCCTTTTGACTGAAATATTTATTAAAGCATATAAATCTGAACTTTCAAGGGGATTAATATCAAAATAATACAAATATTTTAACAATTTCACTCTATTGATTACACTAAGGGTGGATGGGAAAGAGAGGGTCACTTTGTTTTGGCTGATGATGATTGGGAAAGTAAATACAGCTCAGTGGAGAACCACAAAATCACATGTTTGGAGGGAGTTCTGTTGGAAAATTGTGTCTCGCTTCGTTGTCAAAGTGTCAAAGTGCCCATTACTCACAGGGAAATGCAGACTGTTGGAGAAGCTGTGGCAGCCAAAAGGCAAACCACTATTATGTGTTTTGGGATTGTCCTGTTGTTCACAAGTTTTGGACTGAGATAAAAAAAATCCTTACAATTTATGACGTCACCATCCCACTGGATTTCAGACCTATGTATTTGGGGCTGAGGACTCCTGCCATGGACACAATTGGCGGTTATCTCTGGAACATCCTCCTGGCAGCAGCAAAAATGGCTCTCACAAAAAAAATGGAGGACAGAAAATGCACCGACAATCAAGGACTGGACTAACATTTTAATGCCCATTCGTAAAATGGAAAAAATTACATTTGGACCTAACTTGAAAATGGAAAAATTAAAAAAAAAATTGTAAAATGGGATGTTTTTTTTAGGGTTTTCTAGGCCATTTTCAATCATTTGTTGGATGTCTTCTGTTTTTAATTTGAGTCTGCTCTTTCTCTGGTGGTGTTTCTTTTTTACTGTGTTTGTTTTTATGTGTTCCTGAATTTTAAAAATAAAAACATTTAAATACATATTTTTTAAAAAGAGTGTGTCTTTGTATTGTTCCTCATACATATGTGTGTGTGGCTTCTAGAATATAAACAAGCTGCAATGGCGTTTTCCGTTTGTATTAACACACAAATCAAGACTAAATAACTTGGTTATTAGGCCTGACCGCCACAAGCTAGCGAGAGGCCTATTAGTTCCACAAGGCCGTGCACGGCTGCGTAAGTGAAGAGAAGCGCTCGCCCGCTTTCAAACACTCACTAACACACTCCTCCACTCATGCACGTCCCGTGCATTCTAATTAGTAGTAAGAAAATGTAACATTATCGTCGTAAACTGGCGAAGCCCACTGAAAATTAACGAAAGTGCCCATCAGTGACCAGGGACCCACACCATGACGTATCATCATCCCATGCCTGCATCACATTGTCGCCCCTGGCCTGACCAGTGAAAACACCGATGCCGAGATAAGAAGCCATTTCTTGAGAGATAAGAAATGGCCCAAAAAAAATCGGATCTTAGAGTGATGAAATTTGGCGTGGAGGTAGATGGTGAAAAGAGAAGTAAAAAATATTATTACGGCAATGCCGTCCCCACCAGCAAATGTCAGCCATATTGGATCAAAATTTGCTTAGCATGATTCAGGAGTTTTTCCAAATGTCGTACTTGTACAAATTCCTCTTAGGGCGTTAACTCGAAAAAGCTGAATTTTGGTGAAAATGGTGATGAGGAGTGGGACATCAAAAGTTATCCAAATTATTTTGATATCTTTCACGGTGTCTGTGCGCAAACTATTGCTAGAAACTCAGAAATTTCTCCCATTTTAAATTTGCTGCCATTTGCGCATACAAAGTCCGATTTGCATCAAATTTGAATCAGTTGTTAAACCCTTTGCCCTCAACCTACTTGAAGTGGTTGAGGGCAAAGGCGTCTTGATCAAATAATCCAATCAGACCCATGTCATATTTGTTACGGCGTAGCCGTAGCGATGACTGAAACCTCCCATGTTATTCCAATGGGAAAATTTCAAAAAGATTACCTTTTGACTGGGGACCACAAAAAGGAGTGGGCCATCAAAAGTTATTCAACTTCTTCTTAAAAAAAACTATGGTCTTTGTGCGGCGCAGCCGCAAACCTTTCACAAAATATTGCCATTTTCGGTACACAATAATGCCCCTATTTGTAAAGCAAAGCGGAGAAAGCGCAATAGTGCCACAAATTCGGCAGTAGGTGTAATAAAAGGAGGAAAATTGCGTTGTGGGAGGCGGCGTGTTGAGGGCCGATCATTGCCGCTTGCGGCTATATTTATTATTGTTATTAGTACGATTTTCTGGCCCAAAGCCTTATTTGACAGGACACACCTGGGAAACACCTTAAAGTGCATACGATAGGTTAGACTCCACATATCACTAAAATGTAATGTTCATGATCCAGTTTGGTGGTTTATAATGTTACTTCCTGGTTGAACATGAGCAGCAGATTTGTATGTGAACATTCCTTCACACACAAATGAATGGTGAAGCCAATTTCTATATAAAAATTTTATCTTGTTTTTTATTTGGTTTCCTCACCAGTAAAATGTAAAAGAGGATGTTCAGTGGTCACTAGATGCTTACAAGAAACACTCAAGATCTGAAATCTCAACTTAAAGTCAGTTAGCCTTTAGCTCAGATGACAGTTTTACATAATTATGATCTAAAGTTTACACTCTCAAACAATGACTATTAACAAGGCTCTGCTGAGAAGGTGATCGGCTGCAGACTTCCATCTCTGCAGGACCTGTGCGTCTCCAGGGCTCTGGGACGAGCAGGTCGGATCACAGCTGATCCTTCTCACCCTGGACATGGACTATTTGAACCACTCCCTTCAGGCAGTAGGCCACGGTCCATCCGGACCAGAACCTCCCGCCACAAAAACAGTTTCTTCGCCTCTGCCGTTGGACTCATGAACAGTTAACACCTGCCACTTTAACAATTAATTGCATGGCTCATTTTCTGACCAACTGTAAATTGTGTATATTTTCAGACCAAGTCTATTTTATTTTATGTTATTTTATGCATGTCTTTTTTTATATATATTTTGCTACTATTATTATTCATTGTTGTATGTTGCACCTTAATGCCAAAGCAAATGACTAGTTTGTGAATTCTGTTCACTGACTGACAGTTTGTGAAGAAAATTTGAAACGTGTTGAAAATGACAGGAAGTAGAGCAGTGTTCTAATGCTGCATTCCAGGCAACGGAAAAGTCGGTTTATTCATCATGAGTTCTGACTTCAGAGCGTTCCAACCGAATTAACTCATACGTAACAATTAATTCAACAAAAGAAAAGGTGTTTTTATTTATTTTTATTTGTCAAATAATAATTTCTGTGACATTTGGGCCCAGTGTACTACATGGTTGCTAGGTAAAAGTTATTAACAGAATTTCCTAGTGTGATGATGACATGATTTACAATCAGGAAGTAAAATTGCTAAACTGAATATAATTATCTTAAGTGTGTTTTAGTAAAATTTGTTGTCATAGGCATTTGTGTCGGTCACGTGTGAATTTCCCCTTTGCATTATTGATTACACACGCAGAGGGATTCTGTTTCAGCTCAACTAAGCAGTCATTTTATTTTTTATTCACAAACTGTCACTTGGCTGATGTAAAACTATGATAAATATTCACCACAGGGATTAAACCGCACCCTCCTTTGTCATGTCAAAGGCCAAATGCACTTCAGTGCCATAAACTACTATAGGCTATAAACTTTAGGTTCCATATGTTTTCTCATGTAACATAGAATTGTTTTCATTACTACATAATGCATGTAATAGATTCAAATATTGGAAGAGCTTGACTACACCTTCCTCTTATCTTTCAGATAGCTGTAGACTATCTTACATTACTTCCATAAACTCACCTTTTTATCATATCTCAATATATTTAGGTCAAATGTTACTCGTCTGAGGTCAACTGCAGTTTGCTGATAAGGAGTCACCTTATCAGCCGGGAATTCTAAACCAACAAGCATTTACCCCTACAAACTGGATGACACGTGTTAGCTGTAACAATGTAAGGCATGACAAGAACTCAGATGTTGGATCATGCGAGAATAGTTTGTTCATGTGTGTAGACTGGTCCATCCAGGAAGACAGGTTTAGGGGACAGGACAGCGGAGGACATAATGACACGCCCAGAGACAGCCTTTGTTTGGCAAATCCAGCTCGCTGTCTCCAATACAAAACCTACTGAGTCATACTGTCTCATGCAGTCAGCAAATATTTTCTGAACTGTGGAATGAAGCAGGAGAGATTAGTGTGGGAGATATGTTGTGTACAGTGCAAATGTAGATTTATTAAATGGGTGTAGATAATAATGTATTAATTATAATAATTTTTATATTTATATATATTTTTACAATTGTGAAAGTAAAGTATTATGTTTTAGTTTTATATGGCGCTCAAAAGTGGAGAAGCACTTCACAATTCCGGGAATGGGCTATGCTAAAATCCAAGTACATTTTCTTGTTTTGTTGAAATTTCAATTTAAATAAAATAAACATTTTTTAAACATTTTGTTGAAATACATTTTTAAAACGTAGGCAGATTTATTAACCACAATCTTCTTCATATTGTGTGATAGTTTTCAATAAACCTGCTGGAGGCAGGCTACTTTATTCTCTGCTGAGGATATTGTAGAACCATTTTCTATTTGATATACACTATTTGCCAATTTAAACCATTTGAACTGCAAATTTGATTTAATTCATATTCCACACCTAGGCCTACTAGCTATCCTGAACCATCCGTTAGACTTGAGAAATTAGTCTTGCTTATGGTAAAATAGGGAAAAGGACAATCGATCTTTGTCAAGCTAACCACATAATTCTATGCTAATCAAGCACAGTGAACATTTATGTTAGTTTCCCAATTACAATGACATCTGGTTCTTCTGGACAAACTCTCAACATTCCCGTTCTTTGATGTGGTTAGCGTCACATATTCTCTTGAACTGTAGCACAAGAATTAGCTTTCACTTTTATACAACGCATTGTGTAACAACATTCTCTGTAAAGATGTTACCCAGCTGTCGACAGTAGAGTGGATACATCACAAATACGTCAAATGGACATGGATAAAACAGTATTATCCCTACCCATAGCAGATACGTTTTTGGTTTAATAAAATATGCAATAAATGAAACAACGTCAATTTTAAACATGTAGAAATTGTTTTGTGATGGGCACATGGCTCTGGTGGCAAATGGCAATTCTAGGTTACGTTGCTAATTTAGGCTACATTAACTTAATTTGTAATATGGACAGTTTGTAGGTCTTGTTTATTACGTTTTAACTGTGTCCCCAGAGGCAAGTATTTTTGATGTAGTCTTACAAAAACATTGGACATTAAGCTAAAGGTGTTTGAACATTGAACAGAGGCATGCGGCGTGTGCTTAAGAGGAGGTGCAGCGTGGTGTGCGTTCAGGAGGAGGTGCAGTGTGGTGTGCGTTCAGGAGGAGGTGCAGCGTGGTGTGCGTTCAGGAGGAGGTGCAGTGTGGTGTGCGTTCAGGAGGAGGTGCAGCGTGGTGTGCGTTCAGGAGGAGGGTAGCAGCGTGGTGTGCGTTCAGGAGGAGGTGCAGCGTGTGTGTGCGTTCAGGAGGAGGTGCAGCGTGTGTGTGCGTTCAGGAGGGAGGTGCAGCGTGGTGTGCGTTCAGGAGGAGGTGCAGCGTGGTGGTGCGGTTCAGGGAGGAGGTGCAGCGTGGTGTGCGTTCAGGAGGAGGTGCAGCGTGGTGTGCGTTCAGGAGAAGTGCAGCGTGGTGTGGCTTCAGGAGGAGGTGCAGCGTGGTGTGCGTTCAGGAGGAGGTGCAGCGTGGTGTGCGTCCAGGAGGAGGTGCAGCGTGGTGTGCGTTCAGGGGAGGAGTGCAGTGTGGTGGTGCGTTCAGGAGGAGGTGCCATGAGGCGTGTGGTGTGCGTTAAGGATGAGATGCCATACGCAACTGGAGCACTGGTATTATGTGTCCCTGTCCGCGTGAAGCAGCAGCGCGACCGGGAGACAGTTGAGGAGCATCCAGGTCTACGGATCAGGGCCTTGAGATAAGTCATCAATGGTGCCGTCATCACTGGAGCAGCATCAGCAGTGTCTGAAACAGTACCACCAGAGGGGATTGTTAAAAGGAGAAAAACAGTCGACAGGTGAACTAAAATATTAAATATTGTTGATAGGGAAAGAAGGAGGAAGCAGAGGATAATCCCTGGGTCTATCTCGCCCAGGTGGATGGAGGTGGGGGCCACATGTTCCCAAAATAAGCGTCCAATCTCAATATATGTCTGCTCCCACAGACTTGTATTTCCTAGTGTATTGTTGTATCAACATCTGCAGCAACCCAGTTTCAGTTTGTGATTGTAGTCCTTTTTTAAAAGAGTCAGAGCACAGGCTAAATAGAGCTTGGTTAGTTTAGAATATAGGGTAGAGTTGGAAACATGTGTGGGTAAATAGTTAATTTATGTTTTATTTTTTAAGGATTTTTTGTTCCGTTGGCTTTATTATTTTTTTCATGTTGAACATCAATATTTAATATTGAACAAGCTCCCTAAACCTGAATTACCTGATGTGCAAACTACAAAAGAAGGAAGTACTGTATATATTTTCAATCCAACTAGTTCCTAGCACTCACAAATCACTTTACACACCGTTAATAAATATGCCTTCATTTTTGGGCATGTACACTGCCTTAGATCAGCTTTTTTCAGAAGGCAAAGTGAAACTGAGCAGGAACAGTCTGCGTAAAACTGTCTTCAGAATGTTGTCCAACCACATGTTAGTCCAACCACTTGATATCCATAACCTGGTCACCTTCACATCCAACAAAACATAGCAACTGGTGAAACAAAAACAGACAAAAAGCCCATGAGGTTTACACAATCACAATATATTCCACTGCTGATTCTGTTCGTTTGTATCAGGATATATTTATTGCCATTGTCAATGAACAAATTCACAAACATAGGAACGTGACTGGTGACAGATGCGACATGAGAGACATGCATAAAGAGCACCGGCCACAGGGGCGGCTCGCTTTCGCGCAGCGCCTACTCGGTACTTGAACTCTTGGAAAATGAAAAACAGTTCAGCAATAAGCATACAATGATAAACAACACATATTGAGTACATTACACGAGGTCAACGTGATGGATATTTTCAGTGGATATTGGGGGATGGGACACAAACAAGATAACACAAAGATTAGATGTGGGATGTGCAGACGGTGGAGTGAAGGACGAATCTTGTTTTGTGTAAGTGTTGTGCCTTCAGCACGGCCTTGAACGCCTGTTGCTCCCCAGCCCGGGCCCAGATAAGGAAAGGGAGAGAGATACAAGGGCACAGCAGCGAAGAGAGAAATAAGTACTTTTATACATTTTGTTGATCAATGATTACGATCAAATAGTCCAATCGTTTCTGGTCTCTGTGTGCGATCAGCTTGATTCATTGAGTTACTCCGTCCGACAGCGAAAAGTTCCCATTTCCTTTGATTGAATCCCCAAAGTCTTTTGCATCTCATGGTCCAAATAAGATGTTACGGTTCAGATCAGTAGTTGCACCGTGCTGTGCTCAGTTCTGTTCGAGTCCTTTCATTCTTTACACTCAAATACACAAACCTTTTGATGTTGATGCGTCAGGACAGTTGTGGGTGAATTTTTCTGTCTTCCCATTCTTCCGATAGACCAAGGCGACTCCGAGCCAATTAGGAGGAATCCCGCTATCATAAATCCAATACAAATAGGTCCTCCACATCTTCAATGAGCAAGGGCTCGATGCATAGAACCTGCCAGTTCTTCCAATAGTCCCGAACAAACCCGCTGGGGACGTCCCGTCGGGACAGGTTGCTTCTCCGGGGAAGCTCTCTGGGAAAAAACTTTATCCAATGCACTCAGAGACCAATCAATTAGATTCATTATTTCGGAGAACAACAGGTGATCCAGCGCACTGTGATTTAGAGAGAAAAACGAGACAAAAAAAACACAACGAGAGAGGCAAAAGTAGCAGGCAGCAGCGGGAGCAGAGGAAAACACGTCCGCACAGGAGGGAGGAGTGGACAAGACAGTAGTCCTGAAACTAGCCTTAATTTTATGCTCAGATCAAGTAGATTACTGGACAGAAAGGATATTAATATATGCCTCATAAATAATGGTGCCCACACATTTCATTTTATTTATTTATACAGGGAAAACCCATCAAGAAATGTTGTCTTTTTCATGTGTACCCCGTTAAAACACAACACAAAAACACAGGATACTAAAGCATAAAGAAAGCATTCAATAAAATTAACCAATACATAAAAACACATTATGAGACAAAGTGCGAGTAGTCCTTGACCAGTGCTTTAAAATCATTAAAAGGTAAAATGATTCAATTAAAAAAAGTTTTGTTCCACAGGAAGGGAGCAAAGTAGTTGAAAGCCTTTTTTCATGTCTCTTTGTTAATACGATGGTTCTGTAAGATAAAAATGTCCTGAGACCTCAAGCGGTGACAACTTGACCTGAGGTGAAACAAACTTGATAAATAATCAGGCAAAATGTCAACTAGAGCCTTATACACAAACAAAAGGCAGTGCTGTTCTCTTTTTGCATCCAATGATTGCCATTCTACTTTAGAATATAATTGACAGTGGTGAGTTCTGTATCCTTCTCCTGTTATGAACCGTAGAGCTGAGTATCCAAGCTTGTTCATTGTTGAAAATAAGAATTTAGGAAGGTGAGACATCCAAAGAAAAACAAAGTTAAGGCACACAAGTCCAAAATAAAAGTCACATTTATTAAACCAACTTTTTCACACAACTAATATGTATAACTTGGTGTAATCCCTCATTCGTCCAGGAGTGTTCCAATGTAGAAAAATTCAGTTCTATCATCTGGACTATGATTTTAGAAACACTCCCTTTATCAGGAGGTCTCGCCCGGTGGGCAGGGCCTACAGAGAGTAGGATATAAAACCTGAGTTCCCAGACTTGATTTGCAGATTGAGAATGATTCTTGGATGAGAGTCAAAATGACTCTCTGTGATGATACCTCTGAATTTTTCTACAATACTATGTATAACCTTATCTCTCAAAACACAAGCATACCAGTAAGTATTTGAACATCCCACTTACAAATTATGGAGGATCTGAAATTTTCATCGTAGGTGCATTTCCACTGTGAGAGACCAAAAACAAAGAAACAAAATCAGGAAATCACATTGTATGATTTTTAAATAATCTATTTGTATATTATTGCTGCAAATAAGTATTTGAACACACAATCAGCAAGAATTCTGGCTCTCAAAGACCTGTTAGTCTGCCTTTAAAAAGTCCACCTCTGCTCCACTTATTAATCTAAATTAGTAGCACTTGTTTTAGAACTCGTTAGCTGCATAAAGACACCTGCCTACCCCACAATCAGTCAGACTCCAACTACTACCATTGGCAAGGCCAAAGAGCTGTCAGAAGGCTGGAAGGGCTTCGGGGCAATTGCCAAGCAGCTTGGTGAAAAAGATCAACTGTTGGAGCAATTGTTAGAAAATGGAAGAGGCTAAAGATGTCTCTCACAGTGGAAATGCACCTACGATGAAAATGTCAGACTCCTCCATAATTACTAAGTGGGAGAACTTGAACAATCAAATCTTACTTTCCTCATTGTATGTGGGTTAACAATAAGCTACATATTACTTAAAATGTTAATGATTGAGATCTAGTGATATAGTGACTGCTGTTGCTACGAGCCCAATAGTAAGACATACTATGAAGTCATGCTAGTTTTACCAACAAATAATCTTGACAATTTTAAAAGCAAAATTAAGTCATTTAATTCAAAATACATTCCTAAAGAGTAAACCATCATTTCATATAGTTGAAGATATATTAGACAACAGTAATGACAGAAAATTAATAGGATTTCAATCTTAAATTGACTTTTCGAAATTAACAAAAAATCAATGCACACATAGCCTAATCCTGGCTTACATTAATATATTTTTTATTGATTGTCGAGGCTATCTCATGTTCCCTGTCTCTGTTTACAGGAATGACACAGCAGGAAAATTCTCCACGGTCATTTATAACCTCCCCAGGCCCGTCATCACTCTAGCCCCATGAACCCGCTGACATCCCATATGACTGTGCTCTCAGGGCCAGCTCCGGAAGACAAAGGGCCACAGTGTGCACCTCTTGTACCCCAGCGCCGCAGCTCCGAGCCTGGCCATGGCACGAGATGAGCCGTCGGACACTGTCACCCGCTTGGCTCATATGACCGTGGAGGAATCAGAATCAGAATCAGAAAGGGTTTATTGCCATTGTCAATTAACAAAACTTACAAACTTGTCTCGGCATTAAGGTGCAACATAAAACACTGATCAATAATAAAAACAACATATAGGAAATCAAAAGGGCATGCATTAACAAACAATTTAAAATGACTATAGTATTAAATAAAAATAAAAATAGGCATTACTATGTACACAAGAATTAGAGTTAAATTTACAGTTGTAGTGCAGAAAGTGACAGTGCAGTGAGTGATGAATAGTTTCAGTTAAAGTGGCAGATGCTTAAGAAGTGTTCATGAGTCAAACGACAGAGGGAAAGAAACTATTCTTGTGGCGGGAGGTTCTGGTCTGGATGGACCGTAGCCTCTTGCCTGAGGGGAGTGGTTCAAATAGACCATATCCAGGGTGAGAAGGGTCAGCTGTGATCCGACCTGCTCGTCCTAGAGCCCTGGAGACGTACAGCAGTTTGTGTACAGGGAGAAGAGCAGAGGAGAAAGTACACAGCCCTGTGGAGCTCCTGTGCTGATAGTCCGAGTGTTTGAGACATTCTTCCGACATTCTTCCCAGCCACACGCACTGCCTCCGATCCGTCAGGAAGTCAGTGAGCCACCTGCAGGTGGAGTTAGGTACATTGAGCTGGGAGAGCTTGTCCTGGAGCAGAGCAGGGAGGATGGTGTTGAATGCAGAGCTGAAGTCCATAAACAGGATCCTGGCGTAGGTTCTTGGGGAGTCCAGATGCTGCAGGATGAAGTGGAGTGTGGCTGCATGAGTGTGTTTGTGAGAGCAAGAGTAAGCTCAAACAAGTCATGCTTTAAGGACGTTTAGAAGGTCTTAAAGTTGACCAATTGCTCTACTTGTGCAATGAGAGGTTTACTGTATGTTAACAGCAATGTAGGTTTGACATTCACATGAGACCAAAGCTGAGAAGCTCATTGGTGTCTCTCTTTCTTTCCTGCTTGACATCTATACTCAGAGATGTTAAGCAGCAAGGAGAGCTAGCGATTTATAAAATACCTTTGGTGATCCATCTCACTGCCTTTTCTCGTGTCTTCCCTCAGGCAAGTGATACAGGAGCATAGCCTCCAGAACCAACGACTAACACAAAGCATCTTCATTTTCCAAATAATCACGACTAAGTACTCAAATGTGGATGGTAGAAGTTAGGTGAAAACAGGAATTTTTCTGAGAATCATCAAAACACAACGTGAGTAAACTAAGGACACTGTTGTAACAAGGTCAAAAGCTCATTACATTTATTTTTTATTGGGCCAAATATATTTATTTTCTAATGAAAATGAATGGAATGAATGAACGTAAACGTACAAACAATATGACCATTCATACATTCACACTGTAGCTCACGACAAGAGCTTCTCTGGACTATTCCTCTAAACCTCAACAGATGAGAGAGAGGAGAGGAGAGAGTGAGAGAGAGAGGGGGGAGGAGAGAAAGAGAGGAGAGAGAAGAGGAGAGAGAGAGAAGAGGAAAGAAGAGAGGGGGAAGGGCGAGCAAGAGAAGGAAAGAGCAAGAGAGAGGGGGTGAGAGAGGGGAGAGAGCGAGAAAAGGGGTGAGAGACCAAGAGAGAGGAAGAGAGAGAATGGAGCGAGATTGAGAGAGGGGACAGAGAGAGGGAGAGAGAGGGGGAGGGGAGAGAGGAGGAGAGAGGGGAGGGAGATGGGGGGGAGAGAGTGAGAGAGAGGAGGGGAGGAGAGAGAAGGGGAGGGAGAGGGAGGGGAGAGGGGAAGAGAGAGAGAGAGCTTAATGACTTCTCAAGCCGATTAGAGCAGAACATGTGCCTGCTGCAGATCAGGCCAGAGTGAACATAAACACATAAACATGTGACCACTTCAATAACTAACATGTGACTTTATAAAAACGGAACAGCAAACATTGTATTACTTTATTGAAGATAAGATGCTTTGAACATGTACTGTGACTGTTCGCATAGTATGTAGTGTAATAGTTATGTACTTTTCAATTTGAACATTTTAAAACTTTAAAAAAACCCTTATTTTTAGCTATGTCTGGGAAATCCCTCAGTTGTTCACGATTCATAAAGAAAGTTGAATTCTGTCACCTGGAAAACAACTTTTGTCCAGTTTTCTCAAGCTTATTCTGTCTACTGTTTTATTCGATTTGACAGATAATGGATTTGATGTATTATTTATTATCTAATCCAATCAACTTTATTTATAGAGCATTTTAAAAACAACACCGTTGACCAAAGTGCTGTTCACAAATTAAACAAGACACACAACAACAGCACCAAGCAAGAAATAAAAGAGTTTTAAGAATGATTTAAAAAGCAGCCACTGAAAAGCCTGATCCACTCTGAGTTTTCTATATATTCCTTGTGTTATATGACATTTATTACTCAGCTAAAGTTACTCAGGGCAATGGCTCTGTTTTTAAATCAGCCTTATAGACACACTGAACCATGATTTAATATTTTCTGTACATTTACATGTCTTAACAGTCAGGTTCCCAAAAAACCTTTCCATACTGTCAAAACAACACGATATCAACAAATTAATTAATTGTGTGTATTTTATGTATCAATTCATGTATTTATTTGTATTTATTTGAAATAGGACAACATAAACATACACGAGATAGCGCATTTCATCATTGCGCTAAGGCAGCTAAAAAGCATAAAAAATCTGTTCATATTACAAAGAAAACAGATTATTTGCTGTAAAAAACAAAAAAAAGTCAGAAGTTGAAAAAGCACAAGAAAAAAAAAAAGAGACACTAGTGATCAATACCAAAATATCAATTCTGACAGAAGTATCAAAATAATAGCTACATTGATTATATTTTTAGGTTTTCAGCACATAGATTACTTTGCAAGCAGAGATTGAAAGAAAATAATGAAGGCCAAGGTATTTTTAGATAGAGTTTCAATTCATTTTAGTACAAAACTCACTGATATCGGTATAGCATCGATATTTGTGATATTTGCCATTGTATTACTTGATATCGGAACTAATCAAAAGTCCAACCATTTGATACATTTAGTCTCCTCAAATTATGTTGTGCTTTTTTAGTGCTTGTTCCAATGTTTGCGTTTCTCACATGACTATGCGACGATCCTTCAAGAAATGTTTCCGCGCCAAAGCGTCCAAAACAGCACATTTCAGGACCAGGCGTTCCCAGGCATACGTACTTTGTCCAGTAGAGGGCGGTACATGCTCAGTGTCTAAGTGTAAGTGGTTCAGTGGGCCAGGCTTGTCTCTTTTGGCCCTGACTGACTGTTCATGTGATCACGTTCATCCACTCACACTCACGTCTCTAGTTATCAGGCAATTTTGGGTTTTTATAAACAAATGCAAATTTATTAATATAATGTTTTAAAATTCAGAGTGCACATTAAAAATAAATAAATCAGTGTTCACCGTTTTAAAAAATTGTTTGAATGCAGTATTCAATATTATATTATTATTATTATTATTATAATATTATTATTATTATTATTATTATTATTATTATTATTATTATTATTATTATTATCTATTATTATTATTATATTATTTATATTATTATTATTATTAATTTATGTTTTCATTATTTCTAAATTAAAACAAACAAAATCAAACAGGGCAAGACCAGAAAGAACAAAATAAGTTTAAAAAAAAAAATAAAAAATGATGAAGAGAGGAGAGCCAAAGAAAAGAATGAAGGCACACACATCTAAAATATATATCCATCTTCCTACCAAAGTTACATCTTTAATGCAAATCTAAATCTACAAGCAAGATAATGTTTGCCTGATCTGACCTGCAACATGCGCTGCATGGTGACGTCACATGCTTGTTTCCATGGAAAATAGTATAAACCTGGTGTGGAACTTTTAGCAAAGCAATCTTCATGAGACAAGCATATGCGCCATTAAATAGAATAAGCTACAGAAAAATACATTATTATAATAAAATAAAAATAAATGAATAGAATATAAAATTCAAACTAAATAATAAGTCATATAAAAACTCATCAGCTCCATTCGTATTGTTTAAGATTAGAGACCTTTTGTGCATTCAGCATTGTCTTTCGAACAATGTCTGGAACAAATGGCCCGTGGCAGGCAAATTCACACCACAAACATCACACTTTGGCAACGGTGGTTTGCGGTCACAGATGGCGCCCATGTTTCCTGGGTGGCACTGGTCAAAGGGTGGGTCAAATGCAGGAATTGATATTTCCTCATGCGGTACCTTATCTTACCTGTATTACTCTATCGGTACGTTTCTATAGGGCAGCTATTGTGATGTATAACTAGTACAAAGTTAGTGAATGTACAAAATACCTATCTATACATTTTATTTACTTTTTACCTCAGTAAATGTTGCTATGGTATGTTTACTTTAGAGTGGTCTGTTTGGAATAATTGTTAAAATGGGTTCCTAAATAGTTTAATATACATTTAGTGATACCACAGTGGTGGAAGAAAGAACTCAAAGAAACAGAAGTAGAAGCAAAAACATAACTTAAAAGTTATGTATTACAATAGAATGTCTTATTTTAAAATATTGCAGTAAAAAAAAAAAAAAAAACTAAACATATTCAACACATATTTTGAGTACCATGAAAGTGTCAAATGTACTGATTATTTATCAAGAATTGTGCCATTGTGCCAATTTTTCATTTTGATCTATATATTTTTGCTTGCTCAAAGCCTTCAACTTAAAATCTTTAGTCAGCATTTCACCGTATATAAACGCAGCAAACCGTACTTTTCAGTCCAGTAATACTTGCTCTCAAATGTAGTAAAGTAAAAGTAAAAAGTATCCACTATAAAATGTAATATACAGATTTTATATTAGTTAAGTTCTTAATTTTGTATCTTTCCACCTTTAGTGATACATTTACTTAATTTTTGCTCATGTAATTGCACTTTTAATAAAAGTATTAGCTGTTCTAGTTATATGTATATAACTATTACTACTACTCCTTCTGCTACTACTGTTGCTTTGTGCTACTTCCAGTATAAATATGCTCGCAGTTACTGCTCTATAGTGCATACTAATATTGACAACTATTAAAATGACTTCTTCTACTTCTATGGAAACATTTGATATTGTCTTCATGAATGTTTCTCCCTGACTACACTAACCCTTTATTTACTTCATTTTATTTTCATTTTACAGTTCTCTTAACCGGCTTGCTCTCACACCACAAACTCTTTGCAAACCTCCATCTTGGTTTCCATGACTGTGACCACACACACCAACCTTTTCATGCACGCTCAGCCTACGCTTTGACCGCTCCTTCAGACAAACACCACTTTCTCATGGCCAATGTTTCCGTCACTCCATCTGTTAACACACAAATTGAATTTCTTTTTGCAAATGTGAGAGAGAGTGAATCAAGCAGATTTGAATAGAATGCAAAGCTACGGCTCCAGCTTTGTTTGCGCACAGCCTATGTGGCCAGGTGGTCCAGGTTTTCAAAAGGAGAGGAAGCATTATGTGTAGGTCATGTTTCCACTGACCCGCGGCTCCCGTGCGGTCTGCGTTTCCATGCTCAGGACCTGACTTGCAGAGTCTGCTATGTGAGCAACTGACTTCACCTGAACTTAACTAATGTTTTCTTAATAAATAAAATCTTAATGAGTTACATAAGATCTGTAAGATATGGCTACAGCGACAGTAAACAGGAAAATCTGCACTTCTGGTTTATTATTAGCTTTTTTCACTTTTATATGCCTCTACACTCTAAACTCTTTATGAGGTTTGTATCATGTTAAAAATGCATAGGCTGAAATTTGGGTCCTGATGCAAGTGTTACGCGTCGATAAACAGGAAACACCTGATGCTAACTTGCACTAGCTTTGTTTTGCTAAGCATGTGGACTCAAGCCTCGGGACAGTCCACTAGCCTCCTGTTCAGCCAATGGTCATTGTCATGCTCAGTCCACCGAACATGTACAGTAGCACTCTTCTCCCTTGTACGCTTGTGTACCACATGACTGCTCTGACCAATCAGAGCAAGAGCTGTTAGATGCTAGAGTGGAGCAGCGCTGGACAAAACTAAAGATTAATTAAAAAACTGTTTTTAAGAAAATGGATTTTCAACAGAGAATAAGCAAGCTTATTACATGGGTTATTTGGTGCTCAGACCCCGGCCGAAGACATTGCGATTATGGGCGTGCCATAATAGAACTATATTAGATGTCTCCCCCCACGGCCTTGGACCTTTGTAAGTAGACTGTGCTTTTCAATAACCCTTGTATAGAACTCTGAGCAACTATCATGAAAGTTCATCCGTGTGATGAGCCGTGCCTTCAGAGTGCCTTCCATGCGGTTTCTCTCATCAGTCCAAGTGTTGTTCATAATGGAGAAAATGCGCTTTACTAAGACATTTTTGTCTTCAGGAAGATAAATGGCAAATAATGCAGATAATGCTAACGTTTTTGTATAGAACATGGCCTTGGTTGGAATGTGTTAACATTTCAGCCCAGCGCTCATCTGCACGTTCCATTCTTCAATCTTGTCAGATGTGTAGGTTTTGACTGAGGTGACTTCATCAAACAGCTCGGTTTCATGGATTGCAGCTTAGAGGAAACTTACCTCAGGGAAGACTCAACCTCAACCTACTCTGGGATGTGTTCTAGCAGTGTCCAGGAGAGGCACGTCACCTCACAGAATTAGATCTCCACTCCTGTAGATATGAGATGCAGCAGTCATAGAAGCTCAAGACACCTTGCATGAATACCTCCACTTGATGGCGCTCTTGGATGTTCATCACAAGATTTTTTTTACCTGAATAAAATAACATTTCACATTACAAAAAGAATAAATAAATCAAATAAATAAATAATCACATTTATGCAGCGCTTTTCTAATATTATTAGATTTGTTTTCTTGTTTTTCTGGTTTAATTTGGGGTTTGTACAAGTTTAAACCTGGTTTGCTGGTTTTTCTGACTTAGTCCTTATTTAATTCTGCTTTAGACTTGGTTTGGACCTGGTTTAGACCTGGTTTGATTCTGGGTTTGACTTGGTTCCGACCTGGGTTGTAGCCTATCCGGCCCAGAGACCATGGCCCCCCGAGAATCTGGCCCTCAGGAAAATTAAGTTGAATAGCCCTGCTTTATATATATTAACGACTATTTAATTACTTTTACTATTATAAAAACATTACTTAAAACCATAAGAAGCTTATAATTGAATATAATGTATATAGAAAAACAGCATATTATGTTTGTACATTTTAACTCACCTTTAATGCCAATGCTTTTCTTGCAGAGTGGACCGACACAGTGCTGAGTGGACAGCTGAGTTCCTCTCTTTCTTTTTAATGGCGTCATTAATGGTGTAAATAAAAAGTGCAAACTGACTGTGCATGAACCACATCCAGGCTTTGCACACTTGGTCAGGTTTTTTCTTGAGACCTGAAGAAAGACTGAAGTGCAGGACAGAGCTTCAGCAAAAGCTTTCAATCAAATCATCTTAACAGGTCAAGTTACATTTTAACATAGGACCCCTTATTTGATAGAAGCTTCACAAATCTTGCATCCATTGAACTTGAGAGTGTCTGCTTGAATTTCTTCAGGATGTCCAAATACTCTTCAGAGCTGGCAAACTAATTGCACTGGTGTCTGAGATTGATTTCACTAACCCAAAGCGCCTTGAGACCCAATACTATCCATGAGTTTCATTGAAAAACAAAACAAAAAACCTCACACTTAAACACAATTTGCATCACAATTTGAAAAGCAGTGTACTAAGAAACCCATTTAAACAACCTAGAACATTAAAAATTAACAACACTTTGTTATGTAGTAGAAAAAGATTCGGTTGTAGTCATCTGGACTCACATTTCGACTCTCATCCAAGAGTTATTCTCAATCTGTGAAACAAGTCTGAGAACTCAGGTCTTTAACCTACTCTGTGAAAGTCCTTCCCGCAGGGCAGATACAGGGAATTATTGGTTTGAAACTAACTGAGATGGGCTTTCACTCCCTCCTCCTTGAGTACTCGATTAGCATCAGAATGCCTCGGGCGTCTCCATGGTTTCAGCAGACCATTATGAACAACTGGAAGGTTGAATCTTAAACCTCCATTACGATTTAAGGATTCTCTTTTTTAACAAAGATAGCCTCCTTAACTCCTCTTTCAAACCATATTTTCTCCTGCTCAGAATCTCCACCTCACATTCTTCAATAGAGTGGTTTATGGCTTTAAGATGAAGATGCACGGTGCTCTGGGGTCCTGAACTCGTGTGTCTTGTGCTGATAAAGCCTCTTGTGAAGTGGCTTTTTTCCCTCTTTGCACACCATTGTGCATTAAACCATCTCACATCACATGGAGTGGAGGTAGCACCTGACACAGGGAGTTCACGCCTTCAGGTCATGGTCCAGATCGGCCAGACCATCAGCGCCAATCCTGTGGGTAACTGTCAGGTCAGCGCTGAGAGAGAGAAGAGGGAGTGAGAGACATATTGGTCTTTTTGGCCTTTGTCAGAAATATATTTTAGGCCTAATTAAGAGCTCTGGGAAGTTTCACCTGGGTGCTGAGAGATTTAGTTTGGTGCTCGGGCCCCTCAGCAGCCGTGGGAATGGAGTCTATGGACAACAGAGTGTGATATTTCAAACAAAAAAGAAAATGTTGAATTTCAATAGAAATAGAAAACCTACATATGTTAATAATAAATTAGAACAACTGAAACAGGGGTCATTGCTTCCTTGAGGGTCTATGAACATGGGCGCTGGTAAAAAATAATGACAATAAAAATGCATAAATGAAAACAAACATCAGTCTATGTATGTTTTATTATTTATTATATTTTAGAAGATATAAAGAACACAAATAGTGGCTGCCAAAATTGTTAATGCATTGATTAGATTAAGATATTATTCCCCTTGAAAGTTTTGATTTATAAACTTTCAGTCAGAGGGTTACAGTACTTGTTGCTGTTTGCCGTGTATGTTGTGTATTAACATCTTTATAAAGTGGTAGAAAGCCCACTATGGCCATGTACACACGTAGGCAGGTAACGCATATCTGTCGGCATTTGTTTTATAAAAAGTATTGCGTACACACATAATCGTTTTAAATACATGTCCGTCCACTCAAACCCGTATAATTGCGCTCTTGAGCGCGGTCATAAACATGTCAGACCAATAGTTGACAGTGTTTGCCTAAAAGTTAGACCCAATCCATCCAATGAGAGCGCGCCTTTTCTTGTCGTTCCTTCTGCAGAACATGAAGCATGGCGCCAGATTTCGCGACTGGCATGTCTTTGATGGCAGTATAGATGACTGTAAAGCACTCCTTCTGTGCTCCACAACAAGAAGCAGTAGTTGGGTTTGCAAAATCGAGCAAGAAAAAACACTTGTACAAACAAAAGCAACACACTTCTCAAATGATCCACGTTGTCCACTGTCAGGCATAAACAAGGACATATATGTGACGTGTATTCAATAATTGTAGCAGACGTTTTGGAACTTGAAACGCTGTTTATCCATGTCCACACTCAAACACAAAGCTTACCAAAATCTTCACTTTGGTCGGAGTTTTCCAAAAGCATCGTTTTAAAATACATAATCCTGTGGTTATGTGTGGAGGACAAGTCAAATTGTATAAAATAGATGCTTTTTATCAGATACCCGGCTAGGTGTGTACGTGGCTTAAAGTGGACAGGTCATTACAGTGTGTTCTACATAAACGAAATACTTCTGTGCTGTCTTTCCAGGGAGCTGAAAACCCACTCAAACTGATGGAGCTTTTCAACATCATGGACCAGGACGGGGACCAGAAGGTGGACTTCCCTGAGTTTATGACTGCTCTGGGCTTCGTCGCCTGCATCTGCCACAACCGGCTGTGTGAGATTCCCATCATCTGCCACGAAGGAAGATAAAAATACATTATTTCTCAGGTGCAGATCCGTTGTCACCAGTTTAGTGCTTTCAGTAACTTTTGCCATTGTCCATTTCATTACGTTGCATATATTTCAATGCTCAGTGTGGGCTACATTTTTAAAAGACTGCTGCAGGTCAGAGAACTCCAAAACATGCATGATACTGTGCATGTGACCTAGTGACAGCTGCGTTTGTTCTGAAGAACTAAAGAAGAACTTACAATTTTTTTTGGCAGCTACTGTAGGCTACTATGTTTTAAATATCATTGACTCAAATAGACCAAATGACATTTCTTGCTTCAGACCTGCTTTAGTCCTGTTTTAGTCCAGCTTTAGTCTGTTGTAGACCTGTTTTAGTCCTGCTTTGGTTCAGCTTTAGTTTAGTTTTAGACCTGCTTTAGACCTACTTTAGTGCTGCTTTAGTCCTGTTTTAGTCCTGTTTATCCATGTTTTTCTTCTTCTTCATATTCTTTAGATATGGTGTGTTTTAGTCTTGGTTTAAACCTGGTCTTGGTCCAGATCTGCTTTGCACTAGTCATGTCAGGTTTCTGGTAAACACTGGGTTTCAGTGCTTTTGTCTGTTTTACTATGTAATATTGTTATGTTTTTACTTCTCTGAACCTAAAGTTCTGTGTTGATTTCTGTTGTTGAATTGTGCCACTGTGAGTTGTTTGTGGATCTTATAGAGATGAAACATAAAATTGTGGTGGGATTTTGTAGTCCGGCCCCCGGACCTTAGCCCTTCGAAAAATCTGGCCCCTGGAAAATAGAATTGGAGAGCCCTGATCTATACTGTACTATACTGTACCCTAACCCTCACTTTGTCTCACAACTGGCCCATGGACCGCCCTTTGGCATCTCTTTCAATTTTATAACAGTATTTTATTCCAAGGTGATATCTGTGTGCTCTCTCTCATCTACATCATCTACAATGATTCACTTCATTGTCATATAATCTGTTTGCTCTGCTAAGCAGAGGTTTAGAAAAAAAATGCATCCCTCTGTGAAAAAAGTTTGGATATTCAATTTCAGAATCAGAATCAAGAAAGGTTTATTGCCATTGTCATTGAACACAGTTTGCAAACATAGGAACTTGTATCTGCGTTAAGGTGCAACGCAAAACAATGAATAATAAAATAATAATAATAGCAATGACAATAGAGTCAAATATGGTATGTATAAATTAAGAATTTATTAATAAAACAAGGTAAAAATAAACTTCTCAGTATGTACACAGATATTTACACAAAAATGTACATATGGAAATAGTTCAAAAGTGAACAGTGCGTGAATAGTATTGGTTGAGTATTGTTAAAGTGGCATGTGTTAAGTGTTCATAAGTCCAAAGGAAGAAACTGTTCTTGTGGCAGGAAGTTCTGGTCCGGATGGACCGTAGCCTCCTGCCTGAGGGGAGTGGCTCAAATAGTCCATGTCCAGGGTGAAAAGTTATGTGACCTGCTCGTCCAGAGCCTGGAGACGTACAAGTCCTGCAGAGATGGAAGTCTGCAGCCGATCACCTTCTCAGCAGAACGCACGATGCGCTGTAGTCTCTGTTTGTCCCTGGCTGTGGCTCCAGCGTACCACACGGTGATGGAGGAGGTGAGGATGGACTCAATGATGGCCGTGTAGAACTGCACCATAATCTGCACTGGCAGCTTGCTTTCCACAGCTGCCACAGGAAGTACATCCTCTACTGGGCCTTCTTGATGAGGGAGCTGATGGTGGGCTCCCACTTGAGGTCCTGGGTGATGGTGGTGCCGAGGAAGTGGAAGGAGTCTACGGTGGTGATGGGGGACTGGGGAGCTGTGACAAGTCCTCAAGTCCACGGTCATCTCCATTGTCTTCTGGGCATTGAGCTCCAGGTTGTTACCAGGACACCAGCAGGTCCATCTCCCTCCTGTAGAAAGACTCATCCCCGTCCGAGATGAGCCCGATGAGGGTGGTGTCATCCGCAAACTTGATCAGTTTTACGGAGTCGTGGCTGAAGGTGCAGCAATTTGTGTACAGGGAGAAGAGCAGAGGAGAAAGTACACAGCCCTGTGGAGTTCCTGTGCTGAGACATTCTTCCCCAGCCGCACGCACTGCCGATGCATTATGAAGTCAGTGATCCACCTGCAGGTGGAGTCAGGCACATTGAGCTGGGAGAGCTTGTTCTAGAGCAGAGCAGGGAGGATGGTGTTGAAAGCAGAGCTGAAGTCCACAACCAGGATCCTGGTGTAGGTCCAGATGCTGCAAGATGAAGTGGAGTGCCAGGTTGATGGCGTAATCTACAAACCTGTTGGCTCTGTAGGCGAACTGAAGGGGGTCCAGCTGGGAGGAGGTGAAGGACTTGAGGTGGGGCAAGACCAGGCTCTCAAATGACTTCATGACTACAGACGTCAGCACCACAGGCCTGTAGTCATTGAGTCCAGTGATTTGGGGCTTCTTGGTGAGTGGGACGATGATGGATGACTTGAAGCAGGCTGGGATGTGGCATGAGAGGGGTGTAAAAATGTCTGTGAAGACGGGAGTCAGCATGGGGGGCCCTAGGCTTGTGGTTGTTAGGAAGCCGGAGCCCTCTCTACACAGAGGCGGGGTTGTTGTCAGAGAACTGCATATTGCACTTAGATCTAGCTCACTTAGATAGCTTAATTTATCAATTCATACTGTAATATCAATACCGTACTGGGAACCAAAACAAACTACATGATCACAGATGCAGAGGTGATTCAATTAGAGATCCTGCCATTAGTTAGAAATAGTGTATGGCTGATCATTTCCCTGCTCAACCCCTATTTAGGTATTTGATCCTGTTTTGCAGTGCTTATCTGATGAAACACAAACTCTTAATCTGGAGTGCTTGGCCTACACAAACAGGCTCTGGTTCTACCAGTGTTACGTGGGACTGTGCTGGTGGTATTCTGAAAGCAAATTTTCTTTGACGGTACGTGGTGTGAGAAAGTTGAGAACTGCTTGTCAAATGCAAACTGTGATGGTACAATTTTGACACAAGTTTTAGAAAATAAAAGAACATATGTCTTCAAGTTCAAACATGTTACAAAAATCCGTAGAAATACCAGGAGTCCATGTTGCATAACCAATGACTAAGAATCTGACAACACCAGTCATAGTCAAAGCGCAGGCCAATCCCTTAGTTAAAGATTTGGCGATGCTACAGTATCTGCCTTGTGATGTAGAGACAACCTCATTGCCCTCTTGTAGATTTTCTTTTAGTTTGTCAACTCCCTCGATGCCTTGGACAATTTGTTTTTGAAGTTCAACATTCACTGTCTTCAGCTTAACCACCTCCACTGTTAGAAAGTTATTCTGGTCCCTCAATGTCTCCTGAGTTTTTTCAAATTTGTCAACTGTTGCCAGCAAGTCTACATTAGAACTACATTTTTCACCCAGTTGTTGTTTAAGCTCCAGGTTTGTTTGCCCACAATTTAGATTGTCACATTGCTCTTCAACCAAATTCTCTAAATCCCTAATAATTTTACTATGCCTCTCAATGAGTTCATCTTTATCTTGAAGAGAGATGTGTGCTTCTTCAATTTTGTGGTGTAGTTCTTTAATTTGTGATGTCAGCTTATTAAATGCCAGGATGTTTTTCTCAAACAAAGAATGTTCCTTGGATCTAAGGTAATCAATCACAGCATTATGCTCAGCCAGCTCTGCTGAAAGACTATTATTTGTGTGGGTCAAGTATTCTATTTGAGAGTTTTGTTTCAAAATGGTTAGACGTGCCTTAACAAATTGATCCTGAAAATCACATATCTGTGATTTTAGTCGATCTACTTCCTTATTGAGTTCCTGTTTCTTAATTTGAAGTTGATCAATGGCAACTTGCTCCTCATCCAGTTTGTCCAAGGGCTTGTTAGTCCCCAGAGTTTCCTCGCGGTCTGTTTCCAAGTTGTTTTCCACAAGCTCTGTCTCTTTATGCAGATTTTCTTCTTTCTTTATAGAGAGACTTGAACATGCGTCAGCCTGATTTTGCATCTGCTCCTCTAACCGCTGTTCGAGTTGATGCTGCAGTTCTGTGATCATTTTTGTGCATTCCTCTAGCTGTCTATATGTTGCCTGCTCTAACTCTGCTACCTTAGCTTGTTGTTGGTCAATGACTGCCTCTTTTTCCCTGAGAATGTGTTGTTTCTGCTGGACTGTCTTCAAGTTAGACTTTATGTAATCAATATCCCTCTTCATTTGCTGAACTGCATACATAAACGCCTTGTGTGTTGCATGCATGTCTTCAATGGTCTTTTCCTGTTGAGTATCTTCACCAGAAGTAATTTGCTCTGAGCTAAGACTTTCTGTGTCAATGTTCGTCTCATCCGCAGAATTTTTAAAAGCAAACAATTCACTTCTTAACTCTTCTGTTGTGTCGAAGGTTTCCTGGAAACCACTAGCCTCTAATCTTAACATCTCAAATTTAGCCTGCTCCCTTTTTATGGCCTGATCCAGTTGATCCACATTACAGTGCGGAGTCTCTTTCTGGTCTGTCAAAGAGTTGATTTCTTGCAACAAATGTTTACAATATTTGTCTACAGTAGTGCTGCCCATAGGACTACAAACTGCTTCTAAAGACTGCTCCGCTACCTCAAGTCTTTTCTTCAAATCACTGATCTCTGAGTTTTTCTGCTCAGTCTCTGTCTGTTGGTTTGCTGTGGCCTGGTGAAGCTGAGTCATAAATTGACTGCATTCAGCCTCTCTATCACTGAGTTGGCCCTTCAGATTTTTATTCTCTCTCGAAAATGCACCATTTTCCAAAGTTAAACTCATATTTCGTTCTTCCACAGCAGCATTCTCTAACTTTAGCTTCGATACCAAATCTTCCAGTGCAATCCTTTCCACAAATTGCTCACGTATTTGGTCAGCTTGTTTTGATGTGGTCCTATTGAGCTGTTCAAGTTGGGCCATAAGTTCAGAATGCATAACCTGCATAACGTTTCCATTTAGAGCTTCTTTCATGCCTTTGACCTGTTCCTGTAATTCAACATTGGTTTCATTCTGTTTGAAATACTCTCCTTGCAATTTTCTATACTTCTCGAACTCAGACAACTGCACAGCTTGTAATTGTTGTTTATGATCATTCAGGGCCTTCCTTGTGCTTTTGAGCTGTTCCTTTAACTCAGCTGTCTGACTGCTGTACGTTTCCTGTAGCTCTTTAGACTTTTCTAACTCTGATCTTGTGCTGTCTAAATGTTGACATAATTCGTAAAAATGATTTGTCCCTATTTTTTCTCTCTCTGGCCAGTTTTGTTCACGTTCCTGTGTAAGCTCATCCACTTTGACGCTCAGTTGTGAAATCTGGTTCCGCGCTGACTCCTTTTCTTGTTTAAGTCTGTCAACATAATTTGTGAGACTGCTGTTCATCTCACGCAAATCTTTTATTTCAGCATCGTTGGCCTTCTTTAACTCATTCATTTCCCAGTTTTGTTTTTCGCAACTTTCAACTTTAGACACCAAGCTGGCAATTTCCTCTTGCTTGAGTTGAAGCCGAAGTTTATACGGCTTTATGGTCTCCTCAATTTCCCATATTTTTTCCTGTAGGTCACCGATTTCCTGTTGTTCAGTGGTTTTGGAGTCATCTGTGAACATTTGGTTTTGTGTGCAATCTTCTCTCATCCTCTCAATTTGATCCTTGAGCAAGTTGTTCTGAGGAAGCACAGACAATGTATCTGGACTGGATGGTTTAGCCATTACCTGATAGAGATGTTCTAATTCCACCTGTTGTGTGCCAAGCGTCTTTTTTAAAATTTCATTCTCTAATGACACAAAATGATTCTGATCTGAAAGCTTTGTTCTTTCAGCTGTCATAGTGTGTATAATTAAACTGAGCTCCACAGTTTGGTTGTAGCACTCAGTGATACTTTCCTTGGCCACGTCCAAAACAGAGTTTTTAACATCACACCAAAAGTGAAGGTTATCGGAGCTGTCAAAGGAGTCATCCCTTTTACCATGTGTAGTTGACATGATGAAGTTGTTTAAAATATAATTCCTACCTTTTAATGATTTTGTTAATGTGGTCGTTTAAGTATCCTGCGTTTAAATGTGTTGGGTTTGCTTGTGAGTACTCTCACCCACACTTGTGTTGTGTAGAGGCCCATCTTTGTGACATCGTGAAGCTCTGATAAAATCAACATGGCTTTGGGACATCACCTTGGTTACAATCATGTGACATTATAACAGTTAAAGAGCTGGAATTCCAATGACATCACACAGTTCCATCTTTCTTGTTGTTGTTGTTGTTGTTGTTGTTGTTGTTGTTGCTACTTTTAACAACAGACGAAAGGTGCATTTATCACCACCTACTGTAGTTGTACGTCTTTAAAGTATGTGTTTTATGCTATACTGTACACACAAAAAAAGAGAGAGAGAAAAAAAATTGTAATAGAAAGAGAGAGAGAGAGATAATAGTCTGTTGTTGCAGTTACTTTTGTGGCGTCAAAACATTCTAGAATCCCTATTGGCTGTTTTCATATTCTACAATGGGATCGTGTCATATGGCCACATGGGGGATTTTCCTATTGATTACATTGTACTAAATAACCTAAAGATGAATGCATAACAAACAAGTGTTGTTGTTTTTTTTACAATATTCAAAGAAATAACAGAAAAATTATGACATTTTATAGCAGTTCCAATACTTTTCTTTTTCTTTCTTATTTTTTAGAGAGAGGGGAGGATATGCAGTAAAAGTCGGAGTCGGGAATCGAACTCACGACACTGTGGCCGGCTGCACTAGGAGCCTGGCATACGTGTGCTGTATGTTAATAGTACCACATGCTTCCACCATTCAATGAGATAGTAAAAATTTGCAATTTTGACGACGAATCCCGCAAAAACGACAAAACCAAGGAATACCTGAAGCAATGCCAAGAATCAAACAAATTATCTACAAAACGAATTTTAAATAACAAAAATTTAATAGAAATTGCAACCTGTGAAGCATACCAAAAAACTGGAAAAAATATGTAATGTAATGCACTACAATTAAAACCCATAAACCATCCTTCCCTTATATATTTTCTTGTTTGTTTCACACACACTTCAAATAGTACTGATGGGGAACCAATGAGGCCTCACAGACAGTCACAGTCATTTGCCCATCACTATAGAAAAGATATTGCCCCATAGATATTGTCCCATAGATATTGCGCAATTTGTTATAATTGTTCAGTTAAATAGTGTCTTCCGCTTCCCTCCAGTGAGACCAGCAGTTTCCAATGAAAGTGCAAATTATCTTTAAAAGTGTTGTGTGCTAATAAAGTGCTCGAATAATGGTGCTTAAGCGTGTTACTTCTGGTAACACGCTTAAGCAGTTTGTTACACATGCTCAACACAAGTGTGTATTTGGAGTGGGCTTTGCAGTGTCTCTGCATCTTTCTGAGAATATTGGTTAAGAACACATTCTCATACCATTCATTCAAAGTTCTTGTTTTATTTTCCTTTTGGTTTATAATAAATACTAAAGTTAAGTTTTATGTGATTTTTCTTTGCCAGTTATAACTGAGAACTGATATCTTTGATAATTTGTGAACCATTTTTGCATGTATAGCAAAGTTGACTGACGTGTACAATTCTTTTTAACTAGCTGTAAGCAAAAAACCAATGCCAACAACGCCACCTGAGCTATTGGCTCAGGACCAATTTAAGGCCTGCAAGACTGGATCGATCTAAAATAAGGCAGCCGAAGAAATGCAAACTCACAGATGAAGTGGAGGAATCCTCAAGCGGGGAATGGAAAACAGCCTGCCTAAAGTACCCCCATATTGGCTGACGAACAGCATATCAAGTGGAGCACCGACTGGTGGACTGGATGAGAATCACATTGCTGTGGAGTGATTGAACAGAAGACGCTAGGGTCGGGAGGTGGGAGATGAAGGGCTTGCCCCGGGGATGATCTGCATGGTGAAGTTGAGGACCAAAGAGCTGTCTGTTTGTAGCATGAGAAGACGTTCCTGAGAAGAGAGCTCCGGTTTAGCTTCAGGTTGGTGCCTGGGAACTCGGGTGCCCGGCGGCGGCATCCAGCGCCCTCCGGGGGCTCTGGAGGCGGCATCCAAAGGCAGACCTGGCAACTCGATACCCGAGGAGAAAAGCGTGGGACCTCAGTGCAGCGTTGACACCATCGACCACAACATTCTATTACGACTAAATCCGGTACCAGTTTGCTAATGTAAACCAGAGCTCCTCACTCTGTTCTAAAGTAACCTACGGTGTGCCACAGGTTCAGTTCTCGGTCCAATTCTGTTTACTCTTTATATGCTGCCGTTAGGTAACATTATCAGAAAGCATAGCATTAACTTCCACTGCTATGCAGATGACACACAGCTGTATTTATCAATGAAACCCGATCAGACCGATCAAGCAGACAGACTTGGTGCTTGTGTGAAGGATATAAAAACCTAGATGACACTTAATTATCTGCTTCTTAACCCTGAAAAAACCGAGGTCATTGTACTAGGCCCTAAACATCTACGAGATGCTTTATCTGAGCAGATCGTCACACTGGGCAACGTCAGTGTAGCCTCCAGCTCCACTGTAAGAAACCTTGGAGTCTTATTTGACCAAGAGCTCTCATTCAAAGCACACATAAATCAAGCCTGTAAAACAGCCTATTTCCAACTGCGTAATGTAGCTAAAATCTGAAAAATCTTGCCTAAAAGCGATGCTGAACATCTAGATTAGACTACTGTAACTCCCTGCTCGCAGTGTGTCCTAAAAGCTCTACTATATAGCTTTTAACTGGTTCAAAATGCAGCGGCAAGATTACTAACAGGAACTAAATGAAGAGAGCACATTACGCCGGTGCTCGAGTCTCTTCACTGGCTCCCTGTTGAGTTTAGAATCAAATTCAAAATCCTCCTCCTGACTTATAAATCCATAAATGACCTGGCCCCATCCTACCTCAAAGAGGCTATAGTACCTTATCATCCAAACAGAGCACTTTGCTCTCGAAATGCTGGAGAGAGCCGGATTTCTCCTTCACTGTGGAACTTCTCCAGATTTCTACTTTTTCCAAAGAGGTTTGGTAGTTTTTCCTGGCCGAGAAGGAGGGTCTAAGGACAGGGGAGCTTGGGACATCTATCTAAGGACACAGGATTCTGGGACATTACCAAGTCCCTATGAACACTGTTTATTCTGTTTTTATTCTGTTTTCCACTGTCGTCCCTCGAGGCAACTACTGTTGTGATTTTGGCCGTTACAAAAATAAATTGAAATGAATTGAAATTGAATTGAAATATAGAGTGGGTGTTGTGCCGGGGGTTCCTGTGCAGGCCTTGCTGGTGGTTGACAGACGGTTGAGTCACTTGGGGGGGTGGAGAACCCTTTAGTGAAGCCTGTTCTTGCAACATGGAGGGAGCTGATCAAAACATACAAACTAAACAAAGATGTCAAAATCTTAAATTGGCTGGCATACGATCAAAATTTTACATAGCACAGACTCAAGATTTAAAGTCTGGACAACAAAAGGTATAAAGGTCTTTTACCAGATAGTAAAGGAGAATCATCTGAAGAGGTTTGATGAGTTGAAGGAAGAGAAACAGGAGTTATTATAACAAAGAAATAAAATGCATGATGACCATCATAGCCCTTTGACTGAAATATTTATTAACGCATACAAATCTGAAGTTTCAAGGGGATTAATATCTAAACTGTACAAATGTATTAACAATTTGGGCACTCACTCTACTGATTACATTAAGGGTAAATGGGAAAGAGCAGGTCACTTTGTTCTGGCTGACGATGAGTGGGAAAGTGTGTGTACATCTCCGTGGAGAACCACAAAGTCACATGTTTGGAGGGAGTTCTGTTGGGAAAATGTGCCTCGTTTCTTTATAACCCCATGTCAAAGTGCCCATTACTCACAGGGAAATGCAGAATGTTGGAGAGGCTGTGGCAGCCGGGAGTCAAACCACTGTCATGTGTGGGATTGTCCTGTCGTTCACAATTATTGGACTGAGATCAACAAAGCCTTACAGACAATTTATGACTTCAGTATAGTGACTGCTCACCACCAAAGGACACAGATTGGACTAATAATTTGACTAAAAGAGTTTAAAATTTAAAAATGTTCTTAAAATGTTCGACTTTTTATCCCAGTTTAGATTTTTGTTTTTGTTTTGTTTACTTCTTACTTGTAAATCATGACATCACACTACCAACCATGGGGCTCTAATGTGCACAGAAATAATTATTTTTCACTTTTGGATACAATTCTGTGTTTTAAAATATTTCCTGGCATTTTCAACTGATTTCAACTGACTTCTTTTCACAAACTGGTACTTGCTTTGTATAATTTATATTTACAGCAGGTATCATCCAAACCAAATTAAATCTAGATTTGAAAATCATAAAAACATATACACACTTTAAATTTGAATCATTTTTCTTTAAACCAAAGCATAAAGCATATTTGTTCACTCTTGGAGAAGTACAGAAGCATATAAATTCAATTTGCCATTATTGTTGATATCTCTAGTCTAGTTTTCTAGTTCTAGTTGAAAGAAAAGCCCATTGTAGTGTAATCTTATATAACAGGGCAATAGGGTGGGGCACATTTTTACTGTCAACCATTTGTCAACAAACTACTGCTTAAACCAAACCTCAACCAAGAATCTTCATCAACACTGGACAGAGATTGACACACTTTGTTCATTTTTTGTGTTTGCAGGTATGGCAGTGATGACAGAAGTGGGCAGGGCAGAGCGTCTCAAGAGCGCTCCGTCGGGTTTAAAACCCGCTTGTTCGCCCCTCCGTTTCTTTACTTCTGCTCCACAGCTCCAGATCCAGCGAAGATGTGTGAGCCCTGCGAGCTTCTGCCCCCCTTGGACTTGTGCGTGAGGGGGATTCTGCAGGCGTTCGACCAGCACGCCTCCAAAGATGAGGACCGCACCACCCTGTCCAAGAAGGAGCTGAAGGGCATGCTCAAGAAGGAGATCGGACCCATGATGGAGGTATATACCGGCTCATACAGAAACATTATAGAGCCATTTATGAAGCTAATGTGCCACAGTCTGTGTTTTATATCCATATTTATTCATCCACTGTTCTTTGTAGATTTGGAATTTTGTATAGTTAATGTCAAGGCAGCAGCTAATGCCAAAATCCTGGCTGTTACATTTCGATTAATATACGGTTAATTAAAATACATGTAATATAAGTTACTAATGTTATTAATATTTATTTTTACAAAATCGCTGATAGCCATGGTTGCGGTCACGAAGGGGGCTCAGACCAAAAAGTCCAGGGCAGATTTTTTCCTCCCATTCCAGCCCTGGAGCTGATTGGCTGAGTGTTGGTGGTCCAGCCTGCATTACTTTCCTGCCTTTAAAAGCTGTTCTAAAGCTGTGCACACGCCAAAAAATGCATCGATTATTAACGATGTCCCAAAGGGTTTGTGAGCAAGAACTAATTAGATATATATGAAGACCAATTTTCGTCTTTCAGGCACCACGGCTTCAAATAAATACATAATCAATTTTACTCAACTGACTTATCTCAGATCCGAGTGCACGGACACGTACAGACCATCTATGATACAGACCTCGCTCCCATTTCCCTCCCAGCTGTCTGACCCACGCTCATGCACACTTTACCCGCAGCAGCAGACCCATAAAGACCCGCTGACCCTCTCCTCTGCCCCTTGGTCTCTTTCACCTGAGACTTAGGGCTTTCTCATATAACAGTTTTACAGAAACAGGAGCGCTAAAGTTCTAAACTGTCATACAGCTCTTGTTGTCCTCTCTTGCCTTAACCATCAGACCTGCTCATCCTCATCTCCCCTTCATCGACGTTCACTGCCTTTCATTCAAGGGCCCAAGTAGACTCTTCTGTTAATGGCGGCTTAGTGATTAGGGATAGTGTTTATGTCAAATTTCCCTCTTTGTTTGTGCAAATTGTGCATTAAACCATCTCACATCACATGGAGTGGAGGCAGCAGCTGCCACAGGTCATGGTCCAGATCGGCCAGACCATCTGCGCTGATCCAGAGGGTGCTGAGGGGCCCGACCGTAATAATAATATTAATAATGATAATAATAATGATAATAATACATACCACTTACAGTATATAGCACTTTTCAGGACGCCCAAAGACGCTTCACGTTGTATTATTCATTCACTCCACACTTAGTGGTGATAAGCTATTATTGGAGCCACAGTTGCCCTGAGTTAGACGAGAAGAGAGGCTGCCAATCTGCGCCATCGGCCCCTCCGACCACCACCAAACATTCCCTCGCACACCTGATCCATACTAGGCAATGTGGGTGAAATGTCTTTGCCTGAGGACATGACCACACTTCCTCTAACGCCCTCTAGACTGTAGACCGAATGAACTGACCGGTCAGCATTGAGAGAGAGAGAAGAGGGAGTGAGAGACACGCTGGTCTTTTACTCAGAAATATAGCATATATCTTAGGCCTCTGGGAAATTTCACCTGGGCGCTGAGAGATTTGGATGGGTGCTCAGGCCCCTCAGCACCCACTGGATTGGAGCCTATGGACAACAGAGTGGGATATTTCATTCAAAAAAGAAAAAAATATACTTTTAATAAATTAGAACAGACTAGAATAAGGGTCAGCACTTCCCTGAGGGCCTATGGACATAGGCAGTGGTAAAAAAAAGAATTAAAACATTCAGAAATGAAAACAAACACCAGTCTGTGTATGTTTTCTATGACATCAGCCCACAAAAGTGGACAGGTCATTACAGTGTGTTCTACATAAAAGAAATACTTCTGTGCTGTCTTTCCAGGGAGCTGAAAACCCACTCAAACTGACGGAGCTCTTCAACATCATGGACCAGGACGGGGACCAGAAGGTGGACTTCCCTGAGTTTATGACTGCTCTGGGCTTCGTCGCCTGCATCTGCCACAACCGGCTGTGTGAGATTCCCATCATCTGCCAGTTCATCTGCCAGCCTCTTTCCGAAGTCTGCCCTCCCTGCTGCCCCCCAATGAACCCATCATCTGCTGCCTGCCCCCTGAGCCCGAAACACCAACCTGCTTGGGCTGAGACTGCAACACCTGACGCCGGCAATTCTGTGCATCAAATAAAACTGCTGAATATACCCCTGTGTGCTTTTATTTTAGACGTGAAGTCTTTAATGAAATGACACAAAAATGCCAGTCTCTACCACTGTGCGCTTGTTTACATTTATTACAGTTCTCTCCTGACTGCTAAGTTCTATTGTCTCATCCACGGTCAGAAATCTTTTTTTTAAGATTCACTGAAAAGGAAAGTCTGATTCAGGAGCACAGAGAAACCTTGGATGACGGGGGCCAAATGAACCCCCACTTCGTCTCACAACTGGCCCTTGACCGCCCTTTGCATCATTAATACAGTATTTTATTCTAAGGTGTATGATGTTTTGTACTCTCTCTCATCTACATCTTTGTACTCATAAAGTCAGAAATGAAGCAAATGGAAACACGCCTTCCAAATGGAGCAGAGCCGACACCAACTGTTTAAAGCTATAGTAACCAGAACCACATTAGCTGATTTGAGTTCCTTTAGGTCCTTTTTTTATGGAAAACTGCAGATCATGTATAACATATTAAAAGTTAAAGTTAGAGGCAATACTTTTAGGCTTAATATCATATTAAATGAAATAACAAATGTGATCACAAAGCATGTTAACATCCTCAAAAACATTTCATTAGTCACGATTTGAGTAAGAGAGAGAAAAATTTTGAACTAAGCTTAAGGTTAGTCATTAAACATGTATAAATGCAGAAAGTTGTTCACGTTCCGAACAAACATCCCGCCCATCTCCATCAGCTTTTTCAATTCCTTTTGCTCAGTTTGTCTTTGGGGTACCGACGGCGTCTCCACATGTGGAGTGGTGAATGGTGGTGAAATGCTGGGTGAAATGCTGGGTGAGATGCCAGACATTCTGCAGGCTGGGAGCTGAGGAGACCCGAGGAGATGGTGAGAAAGTGTACGGAACAGTGATGTCGCGGCACACATTTAAGGGCTTAAATAGAGCCAACTAAAGCTTTTCATGGAACTGACCCAATGTGTGGCAACAGGCCGACATGTGCCATGCTTCTTTGAACAGAGGTGGCTTCCTGTGCACACAGATGAAAACATACTCCAAAAGAAGTTACTATGGCTTTAAACTAAGTCCTTATGTAGAGCAAAACATGCAGAGAAGATGTTTGAGGCCCATGCGGGCCTTTCCCAGTGCTTTGGTTCCCACATCAATCTAACCTTAAATACATGATATTTTTTAATGTAATAAAGTGAAGCAGAAAACGTTTTGTGCGCTGTAGCCTGCTAGTTCTTGTGTGGTGCAAGTAGTTGCGATGTCCAAACTCTGCTCTGGCCTCTGAAAGTTGTGAAACTTGCTTCTGAACTCATTGAGATCAATAATGAATATGCAAACATCGCATTATTTTAGAACGCAAAGTGAGGAATCATTTCTGAACCGCTGTTACAGTTTCAAATGAACTAGCTAACTGTTTTCTTGTTTTTCAGACGAGTAAAAATAAGATACAGCGCTTTTAATAATTGCGATTTTTCAACTGGATACTCCTGACTAAGACCCATGCTCAAACTAGCGCTCTAAACAGTTGTCGGACAATGCACCCAGAGGAAACAGACAGAGGTTGAACCAGTTTTCTGAGTTCTTATAAACTCCAAAAATCCACAATCATTTAAAAAAAAAATCAGTGTAATATTTGAAGAACACATAATTATTAACTGCTAAACTAATAGACAAGCACTGTATTTTGACAAAAAGGGCTATGTTTTTCAGAATGCGTTAAGGTCAGAGTTAGATTAGGTTGAGAACAGATCATTTGACTAAGGTTAGAACTTTGGGGACCGTTTTCTTTGCAGAACTGCGTTGTGGGGGGAAAATGACACGGCTAAGTGACAGCATACACGGTGTATCCGTAGTGCTGTCCACACCATATTTTGGTATTTTGCATTTGCACACAGGGCAAGCGTGTCCTGTGTACCATGGAAAGCGAGGTTAATCAACGCAACCGACGACAACACAAAGCTTCGCGGATAAAAGAAAGTAGATGCGGTAACTTAACGCTTAATATTTCACACACACCCACCAAAGTAAAGGGACCCCTCTGGCAAAAAATCCACAAGTACATGACAGCAATACTTTTTATTTTACAACACCATAAAGAATGTGACGTCCCCATAGCGTCCTGGCATGATGATCACTTGCATTTGGACGTGTCACACTCCTTCCCGTGGCAGATACAGGTGAAAACAGCCAGGGCGATCATGAACTCAGTGAAGTCCACTTGGTCATCTCCGTTGGCGTCCATGCACTTGAACAGCTCGTCCACTTGACCCGGGTTCTTCGCCTCCTGGTGACCCAAAAATGTTTTTGTTTTATTAAAAATGTGTTTTATTCTGTGTATCAGTGTGCGAAATTACTTAGAATGATGTCAGATTTAAAGAGAAGGAAACAAGCTATTTTTAAAAACTTTACCACACACTGAAGTCACTCAACCTGGTTTTTATTATGTCCATATGGTTATACTGTGCACATAATAGTCGGAGCCACTTATGGTACATCATTTGTGTCGTGGCTTTGGCTCTACTTGCATTGTATTTTATTATAATTTACAGCTTTTTGTATTATTATTAATATGCTAGATACATTGGTTAGATTTAAGTCGACATTCATCTTGTTTTTTGATTGTATAGTCCGTTTTTATTCTCCTGCTGTCCTTGAATTATGTGTGAAATTTGCACACAGAGAGTTCAATTTGAAAACTAACACTTGGTAACACTTTAGACTAACTATACTTATTTCTGCCTTAGTAAAGCATGAACAAATAGCTTATTAAGAATGATTCAGGCTTAGTTACTACTCAACAAATTCTCTAGCCCTAACCTTAACCTTAATGAGTTACTAAAACTGACTATAGCTTAATAAACTAATTGTTCATTATGAATTCAGTCTTTGTTCATACTTTGTTAAAGCAATTTATGGTGAAGTTATTAGTAATAGACATTTTTGACAATGTACAAGAATCTCCAGTACATTAGTTACGGGGTACTGTGTGTGAGACAAGAAAATCTTCTAAATAACGATGAGTTATCAAATAAATTATATTGTTGGAAAGGTTTTATACACAGTAAGCCATGTGGATGTCTTGTTCCTTAACCTACAACTCCACTGTGGCCCCTTTGCAAGTTTTCTGAAATAACTATCGTAAGAATAAGATGAAAAACGTCTTCACAAAGTTTTTTCTAACGCTAAATCGACATTAGCAATACAGAGGAAATCGTTTTGAAAATGCACTACTCCTGTTCCTCAGCGTCAGTCTTTCAACTCAATTTAAAAGCAATAAAGGAGAAGTCAGCCAAGCGTGCGTTTGTCATGAACCTCGCAGCTTGAACTCCTGTGTGCGTTATCCGACGTGTTTTGTTCTTAAATTCTGACCATGTTCTTGAGATCAGTCAACATACCTTGAGCATGGGACTCAGTTCAGCCTGGATCAGGTCCTTCATCTCGTTTTTGGACAGCTTGCCTTTGTCCCCCTCTTTGCTGGCGTATTTGTCAAAAACCTTCATGATGCCGAGCATGGCGGCAGGGAGAGTGGGAGCATTCTTGTCGCACATGATGAAGGAGGAGCAGCGATGGTGCAGAGGGTCAAGCCGATGGAATGGTGGAAGTGTGGGATAGTGCAAGCATAGAGAGAGCGGATTTTATAACCTGAACAAAAGGTGGGTCCAGATCAAGTGGTCCTTTGATCAGAGGAACCAAACCTTCTGGAGTCAACATATGCCTGATAATGAACGCCCAAGGTACACACACTTGAGATACTTCAAGTCTCCTCCCTCTTTCAAACCGTGGCACTAAGTTGAAGAACTGTCGAAAATCACCTACCACAATCTCTCACAAAATTGTAATGATTGTTTAATATGAACACAGTCAATAATAACTTCTGACAGATTTTCCCAAAGGAAAGGCAGTCAATGCTGTTCACATTGCGACAGTGAAAAACAGCTCAAATTGAAAGTGGCCTTTTTTTATAGACTGCCTCTAAGTAAGAGCAGCTCCTCTAGCTCTCTTAAAATACATGGGGAAAGGATTTGGGTTGTTCCTTTACAGATGAACAGTGGAGAAATAGTTGATTCAATCTTAAAAACTAGAAATATTAGTGCACGACTCATTCAATTTAAAATTGTTACGGTAATCAAATGTACTGGACACCACCAATGGACTTTAGTTAAAATTTCACATTTCACACACATGCACATTAACATGACACATTTCACACACATTAACATTAACATGACACATTTTACACACATTAACATTAACATGACACATTTCACACACATTGACATAACTCATTTCACACACATGCACATTGACGTGACACATTTCACACACATGCACATTAACATGACACATTTTACACACATTAACATTAACATGACACATTTCACACACATTGACATAACACATTTCACACACATGCACATTAACGTGACACATTTCACACACATGCACATTAACGTAACACATTTCACACACCTGTACATTAACATGACACATTTCACACACATGCACATGACACATTTCACACATGTACATTATCATGACACATTTCACACACATTAACATGACACATTTCACACACATTCACATTAACGTGACACATTTCACACACATGCACATTGACGTGACACATTTCACACACATGCACATTAACATAACACATTTCACACACATGCACATTGACGTGACACATTTCACACATTTAACGTGACACATTTCACACACATGCTAACATACACATTACGATGACACATTTCACACACATCACATTGACGTGACACATTTCACACACAATGCACATTAACATAACACATTTCAACACACATGCCACATTGACGTGACACATTTTACACACACATGAAACACATTTACACAACATGCACATTGATGACACATTTCACACACATGCACATTAACATAACACATTTCACACACATGCACATTGACGTGACACATTTCACACACATGCACATTAACGTGACACATATTTCACACACATGCACATTAACCGTGACCATTTCACACCACATGCACACTGACGTGACACATTTCACAGCACACATGCACTATGACGTGACACATTTCACACATCACCATGCACATTAACATGAAACACTTCACACACATGCACATTGGAGCACATTTCACACACATTAACATTAACGTGACACATTTCACACACTGCACATTGACGTGACACATTTACACCACACATTAACATTAACGTGGACACATTTCACCACCACATGACACATTAACATGACACATTTCACACACATGCACATTGACGTGACACATTTCACAGCACAATTCACATTAACGTGACATTTTCACACACATCACATTGACGTGACACATTTCACACACATAACATTAACGTGACACATTTCACACACATTAACATTGACGTGACACATTTTCACACACATTAACATTAACGTGTACACATTTTCACACACATGCACATTGATGTGACCACCCATTTCACACACATTGCACATTAACATGACACATTTCACACACATGCAACATTTAACATGACAACATTTCACACACATGCACATTAAACATGACACATATCACACAACATGCACAATTATGTGACACATTTCATACACATGCACATTGACGTGACACATTTCACACACATTAACATTAACGTGACACATTTCACACACATGCCATTGACGTGACACATTTCACACACATTATCATTAACGTGACACATTTTCACACACACAGTTCAGGCATCTGTTTGCAGCTTTAGACACAGTGAAATATGGAGTTAGTTTAAATGTGAAATATAGCCATTTAAAACCTTGTCTTACAGAAACTTCTCCATACCAGCTTGTCCCAAGAGAAGAGACAAAGGGGCTTTTATTACAGTCACCACATGAGTCCAGTCCTTGGAGCCATTTGCTTAGGGAGGGGGCGTAAAAGGCAGAGGGCTGCTGTTGCCATGTGAGGGTTCCCATTCCGTCCGAACCTTTTTGCTTTGTTGTGCAACAGTGACGTGACTATCGCTGTTGTTTTGAATTTTGTAAATATAATGATATTTTTAAAGATCTTTTTGAACATACATGTCTTGCATATGTTACTGTATATATGTATGTGAATGGTGTAAGAAATGTAGCCAATGGGGACAATAACCATAACTTTAGGCCTATTTTCCCCAAAACGGCTGACTAAAAATAATCTCACAATTCAAACTGAAGCTGTTCCTGAACCCTTTGGACTCTTTGTGAAAGGCAGGGGGATCTGATATCTGATTCATTCCAGAATTACTGATTTGATTTGATTATTATTATTATTATTATTATTATTATTATTATTATTATTATTATTATTATTATTATTATTATTATTATTATTATTATTATTATTATTATTATTTTTATTTTATTTTTTTTTTTTTAATCATGCCCCTGTAAAAACTCAAACTACTACACATGCCAACTAGATGAAGGCTGGGCCCCTTCACCAACAGGACTCACCTTCCACTCCTGCTTCAGAGACTTATGCTATGCTGACGATGATGTGCTGTTTTCCGCATATTTGGTTTCCATCACAAAAGCATTGTCAATATTAGCGGAATATTCTCAGTATTGCCCCTGAACCGCACCATCAGCACGGCAAAGACAATTCTTGTCACTTTCTGGCTTCTTCCAGCCTTCTTCCATCAAAGGTCATCACCACCCAAAACGAGCAGGTTCAGGTGGTTGTGGAATTTGTCCATCTTGGATCCAAGATTTCCAGGTCTTGCTTGTCAGACCAGGAAATCATTTGTCGAATGCAGCAAGCACGTGGTGCTTTTGGTTGTCTTCAAAGAGTCTTGTGGAGTGCAATGTTAAGATGCTCAACAAAAAGTGCTCCTGTACGGATCTGAAACCTGGACCTTTTCCCCCTCCACCACCCACCGGCTTGATACATTCAACAAGACCTGTCTTCATTACATCCTCCGCATGCGATCGTTCCATCACGTCACCAACAATGAAGTTTATGCACAAGCAGCTTACACCACCCCCATTTCCACTGACAAAAAGAGGGGCAGGCTCCGACCCCTTGGACATGTAGCCCGAGTGGAAGACGGAGTCCAAACAGGGTGTCTTGGCAACCTGGCCCCCCTGGGGCTGACACCGTCCACACAGTCATGGACCTGGACGTCTCAGCTGACATGATTCCTACCCCTGACAGACCTCATCGCCCTCACCCAGGACCACCCTTCAGATGGCTAGTCACTACGGTCACTTGATGGCCAAGCGAGGAACATTAGGAAAGTCGCCTTGCACAACAATCCTTACGATGGCAATTTGAGCAGTCACACGGCATGAAGTTTTGAAGCCCACTGCAAAGTGCCTAAACAAACTCAAACTACGCTGAGGGACGCACAGGCTTATTGAAAAAGGCAAAACATTTGAACTGCTCAGAGTACCTCAGGATCATGCTATGTTTGCACACATTATTGTGATATACAGTTTAGAGAAAGGACGTTTTGAATGCTTAATGAGCACCTGAGATTTGTAGACCAAGTACACACACTGTGTTTTCAAAAGAATTAAAGGGAATGCTTTGTGCATTTGTGGGTGGAAATAGCTCACCTGTCTCATTCAATTGTCCAATAAAACAATGAGAAACTGCTCTCGTGGTTGTGGGTGTGTTCTGTCTCAGATATATTTATTGACAGTGCAATGTCTATTGAGTCTTAGGTTCCTTTAGATCCACCCGCCCGTGCACGGGCTAAAACCGGACTTGAGACGTAGGTCCGTATGGACCGTAGCCTCCTGCCAGGGGGGAGTAGCTCAAATAGTCCATGTCCAGGGTGAGAAGGGTCAGCTGTGATCCGACCTGCTCGTCCCAGAGCCCTGTAGACGTGCAGGTCTGAAGTACACAATGAAGTATGTCATGCTTAGGACCGTTACAAATTGACATTATTCAGGCTGAAAAAAAGCCTCAAAATGTGTTATTTATAAAAAAATATATACTGTATATAAAAAAAATAAGTTTTTATTTTATTTTTGGGCTTCTTTAGCGTACGTTCTGAAGCCCTGACAGTTTTTATGTGCACATTTCCAGGGTTAGGGTTAGAAGGTCTAAGCTTGAAAATAATGTATCACACTAGCATGTGGGCTGTAAGATCTTCTTTTATTGTGAAGATCTTACAAAAGGAGGCAGCTGTATAACAGCTGCCTCCTTTTGCACAGGGCAAAAGGAGGCAGCTGTTATACAGTTAAGTCAGTGTTGAATACATTTTGTATCTATTACCTATTTGCATTTGTCTTAAACAGCATGTTTTTTTTGGGAATAACCACAAACACTGAAACGAAAATCATTTGTGGAAGTGTTTTAACCAGTGCCGCATATCTGTGGCCTAATAACTCCAAACACGCCCAACAGGTGTTTTTATAGCTCAAAAACCTGCATTTGTGCAGTGAGAGCAGTCTCCTCTCCACAGATCTGACCTGCAACTTGGCTTGGTGAAGTCACCTGCTCAGCTCCATGGAGATAGAAAAGTTCAATACATGACTTTTAAGATTCTTCTTATCACTGTTTTTATTTCATTATTGTTGTTTTATTCTGTTCATATTTTCTTACTGTTTGTGCTTTGAGCTTTGAGTGAATTGCGATTCACTTTGTCAGTCTTGCTCTGTGAAAGGCAATCTACAAATGAAATGAACTCGCTTATTTACTTGACCGTGAAACGTTCAAAGAAATAACATCTATGAAGTACAAAAGGTTTAGTCATTCCGACTTCCATCTGAAAGTCCTGTTCAAAGCACATCTACCATAGGCCACGCCTGGATCTGGAGGGATTACATTGAATTAACGACAACCCCCATCGAGACAAGCAGGTGGCTGGACCCGCCAAGAGAAAAGCCCCACAGTGCACCTTTGACAAAGGACAATACACACCATACATACATTTTCACAATGGCTTTATTTAGCAGCATTAGGTCACAGGTCTGAGGTGGCTGTTCACTTGTCACATTTGGACATTTTGCATTTCCACCCATTGACAGCGCTGGACATTGCTCCCAGTGCCTGCATGAACTCAGTAAAGTCCACCTCTCCATCTCCATTTTTGTCTAGGTACTCAAACATCTTATCCAGTTTTTCAGGGTTTTTGGCACACTGCAGAACCAAGAACACAAAATGTTACAATCATTGTGCCATGAAAAAGACTTAAACAGAATATTTATTAAATGCTAGAAACATACCTTCATACCCGGACCCATTTTGTCTTTTAACAACTGCTTGAGCTCGCTCTTGGACAGAGTTTCGGGGTTGCCCTCACGACCGGCATACTCATCAAACACCTTCTTCATCTCGGCCACTTTAGCTCCCAGTTCGGTCATGGTGAGGATTTAGGTGATGCAGAGGCAGCGATGGAGACGAAGGTGATATCAGACCCAAGGATGCTGCTGAACATGTGTGCCCTGGCCCTTTTTATAGTGCATCTCGGAGGTGTGTCCACTGTGGTCATAAGAGTTAAGCTAGTCTGTGTCAACATGTCATGCACATGTCTTTCACGCCCAAAATGCAAAACAAGTTGGATGGATTTATGACAATACCTCAGATGGGTTTGGTTCAAAACAAAGACAAACATTAGCCAGAGCATGTTGTTGTACAAAGGTGGATGAATTATAGATACTTCCAGGAGTGACATGCTTCTAATAGTTGCCCACACAGTCTGATACAGATGTAAATATTATATTCCAAACAAACAAGCAGAAAATAAATCATGTTTTAGTGCTGATGTCTAACTTTTCATCTTAAGTTTATTTAAATTGGGTTAGTGGCGCTTGATGAAATAAAGAAAACATTTCAACTGTTGTGGAATGCTACATTTTTTGTACGATTTGTTCAGAATAATGTGGGATTCAAGAAACGTTCATAAACTATGCAAAACAGTTATAATGTAACGTCTTCTAACCATAGGTTCTGATCTTACTCACATGTGGTAAAAGTGGCACAGGTCATGGCATTTTGTGGGACCATTGGCCCATTTCAAACCAAATGAAAGAGACACAAGTATTATTTTGATACAACCGATGAGACAAACTGATAAAAACTCTGGTACATTTTATTACCTACAAACAAGCTATCATTCTTACCAATCTTGGTCTTCCTTTGAAACATGAGCAGGTAACAAAGACTACATTTTGATTTATGGACAGTATTTTGTTGTTAGGAAGCCCTTGCCCGAGAGTTTCTCTGTTAAATAAAGAAAATACCCATTGGTCTGCTACAAACACTACATATGCAATACAAAAACAAACTTTAAATAATAGCTATATAACAACAGATTGCCCAATGGATAATTTTCTCTTAAACAGGCTGACGCTACAGTCTTTTAAGAGGTATAGGTTGAATGATTCTCTCCATTGTCATCTGGCCCTTCGCTCCATGAGTTTCAAAATGTGGGTCACAATATTGATCATATTTACAATCATATCAAATAAACAATAAACATTGTTTTTATTTTATTTTTTCACCTGCTATTTACCAACATAACACTTCAATAAACTCAAGGATGACTGGTTATTTTCTTATATGTCTCTAAACATGTAATCAAGTCTCCCATCATCCACTCTATGGTGCGGCTGAACTAAACGTCAATATTTATCCAGTAATAAATTATACAAATTATAAAAACTACCTCAGCAACTACCTCAGACTACATTTGCTTTTTATCAATTTTTACATATACTTAGATATTTAAGGTCATGAAATACTGCATAGATAGTTTTCTTCCAACACGGTAAAAAACGTTTAGAAATGATTTAAAACTAAACGATTTGAGTCTAAGTGTAGATCAGATTGGCTCGCATACAGGTTCGAGGTTAGCAGTACACAGAATATAATCCACAAACCTCAAGCCTGTTTGTTGAGAAATGAGCCGAGCTAAGCCAAAATAGAATCACGCGTGTCTGCAGTCTTTGTTTGGGTTTGTTTGGCATTAACTCTCCCCACGCCCACGTTACAAACTGTCAGGAAGCCCTCACACCCTCCTGCACCATCTTTTTCACAGCTCACATCACGCCACAGCTTTACTGCTGTGTCACTGTCAGTGCCCATCAGGTTAGGTTAGATTTGGTTAGGTTTGGTCAGGTGTCTTTATTTGTGCCCTTGGGTAAATTGGCTTGCCGTGACTGAGAGACAACAAACATGCATGCACACAATATAAGAACAGACATAATGGATTAATCAATGAATTGCTCAATTACACCGACTGAGCTTGTTTAAGAGGGCAATAGCTGCTGGGACGAAACTGTCTCTAAATCTTTTGGTGGTGCATTTTGGCACGACCAGTCTTTGTCCCGATGCAGGGAACTGAAACAGAGCAAGGTCAGAGCAGGTCAGGTTTGTGTTGTAACCTTTACTGCACATACAATGATAAAAGTGACTTTACTATATCCGCCAATCTGCTTGTCTCTGTAAATTCTATGTTGTTTTTATCGAGGGAATTTTTTTTTTATAAAAACAAAAATATATGATATAAATAATAAAAAATATAAACAAACTGTTTTAAGAATGTATATTTTTCCATAAAAATCCATCAAAAAGTATCAGTATCAGTATATATTTTTATATTAATCCCCCCATCACAAATATTTCTTATTGTGTACGTGCTCTCATAGCTGCACATTCACAAAAACATTTATGTTTAATGACTGTGTAATAGCCTTTTGAATCCATCATTTATGATCTATAATCTGGGTAGCATCAGGAAGAATTTCTTGTCCTCAAACAAACATTTCTCTTCTGAATTTGATCCTGCTGCGGTTAAAGAAGCATCAGAAAGCCTTCTCCAGGGTTAGGGTTAGACCTTGTTCGAGGTGTAATGCTGTAATGCCCGGGACAGGAAGTTGTATTGTAGTTTAAAATTTGCTCGATTGAAAATCCTTCACTAGTGTGGATAACACATATGCCAGGCTCTATGTGCAGATCAAATCCAGCTTTGGCATTTTGCTGAATATCCCTCCCTCGTTCTCCCCATTCCACACTACAATAAGGCCCATGGGCCAAAAAAATCCTTCAAAGGACAAATATGAATTATTTGTATTGTTGTTGTCATTTTAACATGCGCTTCAGTACTTTGATTTTGGCAGCTCATGTTTTTGAACTTTTTTTGGGGGGATAAAATGACTACTGGCTGCAGAGGGAATTACATAGGCGAGATAAACAAATGCTTTCCTCCGACCTGCTAACAATGACACGCAGTTCAAATGAAGGTGAAGCAGAAATGCTCAAGTTTGGTGATGATTCATGGACTTAAAACCAGCGCCGAAGAGTCTCAGGGCTCTAAACAGGATCCATCAAACAAGAGTGAATGAAGCTAAATACATCGCCAGACATATTTTTGATACGTGAACATGTGCGACGTTGGTGTTCCATTTTGAGCAATATAAACACACATCATTGAAAAGAATGAAAGAGACAAGTTTAATGCAATACTGAGGCACATTCCAGCTAGGCACAGCAATAAAACCAGAAACACCAAAAATAGTTACATAGTACACCTTCATTGGGCAAATTCAACCATAGAACTTTACCCTGAACCCAACCAATTTGTTTGTTAACTGCTGTTATAATGGTCTTACTTTTACAGCACTGTTGTTGTGTGCCTTGGCAAGACACTTTACCCACTCCAGTCACATGCAGAACTGCGACAGGTTGCGACACAGTCAAATCTACCAAACCCTTGTGTAACTGGTTTGCTGCGGCCCATTGCGACAAGAATAAAATGACAAACATGCAATATTGCGACAATGACGGTTCACGTAAGACCATATGGACACTTTCACAGCTATTTAATATTGCATTTTTGCTAAAGTAGAACATTGTTGAGACACTTCACACACTCTTGTTTCCACTTCCTGCTGTTGACCTATTCTGTGACCCTCAAGCACCACACTTTCCATTTGGTGAAACCTCCTCCTCTGCTCACTACTGTCGAGATTAAAACGTTTTTAAATTAAGTTAGGGTACAAAAACTTGAAGATAAAAATGACAAAGATTTATTGATGTATATTTACAAGCATGAATATTCCATACAACGATTAAAAGAACAGAATATAACAAAATATTACAAGTAGAACGGCAGAGAAAGGCGTTGACATGCTTATCCGCTTTTCTTGGCCTCCGTGTGCTCAAAGTAGTCAACGGAGTCGTACAACAGGACTTGACACTGGAATGAAACACAAAGGTTAATAAATAAGTGGTGCGAGTGCAGAGGACGTCGGGCTTGGTCTATTCAAAGGTCACAAAAAGACTGTTAGTGAATGCATAGGCGTAAATAATAGGCACTAGTTCCATTAATCAAACTGTCATATAGGCATGCATACAAAGAAGGCTGTTTTAAAAGGTTATTTGATAGTGTATTGTAATAAAAATCAATACAAGTACAAAGGATGTGGTAATGTAATGCTTTTGTGCACATTTGATTGGGCTTATCCTTTAGTAGGCCTGCATTTTGTTTCAGAGTAGAAAAGAAAGTAAAAAAAGTAAAAAATAAAAAAAAGGTTGATATTATTTTTCTCTGGGCATTAAAAATGTTGATGTAAATGTATGAATTTCAAACCTTAGGACAATATCAAAAGACTATTTTTGTTGTTGTATTTGCACAAAAAAATATCTTTATTAGCAAAAAAAATTACGCAAAAACTTGAAGAAAAATAGGAGCACATTATCAATAACAACTGGTGTAGCAAGTTGAAAATAGAATCAAACTAAGAAAATGTGCGTGCCAGTGTGTTTTATAGTGAAAAAAGGCAACTCCTAACGTTGGCAACAGCAGAGCGAAGCTGAAGTTCCCCCTGTCAATCCCCAATTTGAGTCAGAGCCGAGTTTGGGTCAAAATTTAATATTGAAACGGTGGACACGGTTAAAAATATTCTTTGTCATATGAAGCTTTTCTTCACCAGTCATTTACACAAAGCAGAGTTTGTTAAGAATATTTCATAACGTTTATTTTTGATAAAACTCGTAAAAAATCTCAGGCCTGCCACAGTCACAAAACACATTCACTATGACACTAAAATCACTTGCGGTGGGCAAACTACATCTGACATTCACATATAGAGTATATGACTTTTATCTTTAAACATGTTTATTTTAAGTTGAATATGAGCCCAACGTTGGTGAATACACAATATTTAACTGCTAAAACTGCTAATAAACGGAGCAAAAAGATCAGAGCAGAGAAACATCAAGTTCAAGTGATTTTAGTGTAATATTTCATGTGTTTTGCGACTGTGGCATGCTGGAGATTTTACGAGTTTTTATCAAAAATAAACGTTATGAAACATTCTTTAACAAACTCTGCTTAGTGTAAATGTATTTTTAACCGTGTCTAGCGTTTTAAATTATGAAAATATAGTTAAGCTAACGAATAGCATGATGGACTCAAATTCGGCAAATGTCAGGCTGTTAGGCTATGTTAGCAGTAGCAAATGTTTAGTTTTTACAATACATGTTTTCTCAATTAGAGTAAAGTTAAAGGTAGTATTACTGTTAGGTTTCAGAACAGGTAATTTGGTTGAGGTTAGCGCTTTGGGGCAGGTTAGCTAACCAGGTCTCGGCAGAAGTGCATTGTGAAATAAATGGCGGCAGAAGGAACACTTTGTAGCACATCATGCTAGGTGTCTTTTTCTAGTTTCATTTCATTTCTGTCATTCTTTGTAACAAATAGGCCTAAAAGTGTTTGAGTTTCTTCATCTTTCCACATCTTGCTCTCATATCCTCAAAGGAAGTTAAATCAGGAACATGCTAACACCAAGGCTAGCTGTGCGCGGGCAGCTCAGTACCCACACAAACTGATGTGTTCCTTTGTAGGTGTATGGTTTTCCCCATGTGGCAAACAATATGTAAGTTTACTTTCAGTTAAAAAACCTAAACGGATCTATACCCTGTTCAATTTCCTACTTTCTGTATCTACTCGGGGTTTTATCATAATGTGGCCTATCTTAAAAGCGCATTAGGCTACATTGAAACGTACCCACTGAGAGGATTCCCGAGAACCGGTGCTGTTCTTATCCATCTCCTGTGTCTCCGAGTCAAAATGTGGAACCTCATAGATCACTCTGGCTGCTTGAACTGCAACATAAAGGAGACAAATTAGTTTCACCAGAAAAAGAAATCATAATACAGAGCTAAATTATCAGAGTAAAACTGCAGTACGCTGGGACAATGATTCGCAAAATGTTGTTCACTAGCTTTTACGACACAATGTGACGTTCAATAACATTTGTGCAATTTCTTCTTATGCAGCCAAACAGGCCCGTAAATCGATTTTTAAAAGCTGACGTTCAATTTAGGATTGTTTTTCAAGTTTCTTCTCAGGTTTCCGTTTTTGTTTCGTTTGTCAAGTTAGAATTGCTATCAGGCCTAGAATTTGTTTGATTTTATTGTATTTATTTTTGTATTTAACACATTTTTGAAACAATTAAACATTAAAAGCACAGAACAGAGCAAAAAAATAAATAAAAAGAACACAAGTAGCACAAAACATTCAAAGAAACAAAACCACGGCACATTTAAAAAATTAAAATAAGAGTCCTTTTTAACAGTTGGTCCAAAGACGTTGAAACCTGAGAATAAATAAGAAACTTTAAAAAATATATAGAATATTTTAAATGTCAGCGTTATAAATTAATTCATTACTTTTCACACTTCAGCTTGAACACTTAAAGGTTATGGACTTTTTCAAATCCTAAATTAAAAACACATTGTCATTTTCTTTCAAAAACTCAATTGTGTATTGTTTATGTTCATAAAGGGATAAGAAAATTAAAAGTTTGAAATCTCTGTGGTAAGTAATGAGCACAGGAAACATTTTGCTGAAGACTAGACAGGACGCATTTTTAGTGCCGTAATCTTTGTTTTGTCTTGTATTCTAGGTGTTTAAATTGTGAAAAAAAATAAAAATATAATTATTTTTTTGTCCGCAGATTTGAATGTTTTACATGTGTTTTTTGTTGTTGTTTTTTTACTAAAAGCTCCTGCGTGCGTCAGTTTCCGCAGAGCTGCTTCGCCTCAGCCGTGACATTGTGTTTTTGGAAGGACTTGCAACAGAGCGAACCCTTGAAATGAAATGATGTGCACGTCTTACACCAGATGCCCTTCCTTTCCCACAACATAAAAGCAGGGAAACTGTGACGTGTCTTGACGAGAGGGTGGGATTAAACAGCATTTATTTTTTTTATTTTTTTTTACATTTAAACGTATAAACTCCAAAGTCCGTTCATACCTCGTTTTCTCCGCCGACAGCAGAAACAGATTAACGTGACCAGGAGGATGGATGCCCCCACTGCCAGGCCAAGTGCGGTGAAAGTTGTAGCGTCTGGCACAAAAAAAAGACAACTATAGCAAATATACCGGTACTGTATTTAATAAATAGATCGATTTAGTTTTTTATACTACTTTGACCTACTGCTTTTGTTTCCATCTGCAGTCTCATCTTTAGATTTCACTGTGAGGACAGTCCCATTTCCTGATCCTTTCATTAAAAAGGGTATCTCCACGCCCACGTTGCAGAAATATGTGCCTTCGTGACCTTTTGTGATGTTTTCAATTATTAGGAATGAACAAGACTTTAGTTTTATCATGTCAGATTTCTTTTCCTGTTTCTTGATCATCCAGGTAACTCTTGCTCTACTGTTATTTCCGTTTTTCCAGCAGCAGGACATGTTAGCTGTGTGTCCTTCTTCAACTGTGACATCTTCACTTTGGGTCACAACCAGCTGTGAAGAAACACCTACGGACAGAAATAAACAAATCAAAGGGCCATCATAAGTTTTTAGGTGGAAGGTCTGAATCCTTCTTTTCAACAGAGATTGGTTTGACTGGAATGGCTGGGTTTCAGATGACGTCACAACACAACATACTAGAATCAGTTTGAAACGGAGCTGGAGCAGGTCAGAATTCTTTAATAGCATTCCCCGTTTAACTGTCAGATGTCAGATTTGTTGACCAGGTTTATGGTTCGTGTCTCTGACACTTACTGAAGTTCATCGTCTTCTCCGTCAGCGCAAATGAACAAAACAAAAGCTTCAGAAAGCGGTTCCATTATTCGACTCCAAAAGCGTGATCGTTGTCAGACAGAGGACTTTAATGAGAATAATGAGAAGATTTTACAGTTGTGGATTTGTGTTTTGGATATTTCTATATTTAAGATTATAACATCATCAAATTCTAGAACGTAAACGCAACCTATTTTCCAACCAAAAAGATTAGCGCTAAATCAGGATCAAAATGGACAAAAGAGATGATTGTAGCTCTGGTTGCCAAAAAGTACCGCCATTAAAAGTAAAACAACAACATGCCTAAACTGTTATATTTTTGAGTCTTTTTAAATGATGTACGGTGTAAGATGAGATAAGAATAGTAGGTGAAAATTATTATTATTATTTTAATTACTGCTGCTAACAAGTTTATGAACCATTTTCCTAACCTGATCCTTGACTCATAACCCTAAACTTTATTATTTTGAATAACTAATCACAGCAGACCCGCCATAATGCTGTGTTCATGTGCTCCTCGGGATTCCGAAATGAGAAGTCGAGATTCCGAATTGTTTAGAATTCATGTGCTTTTTATCGAGGAATGTCGGGATTTTGACCAGTAATAACATCACAGTCCACTCTTTTACAGTGTTTAATAGAGATAAACTTGTTGTGATTGCTGTTCTTAGCCTTTTCCAAAGCTAAATGTTAGCTAGTTATTTGTTTTGGAAAGCATCTTACTATTTAACTTTAGCTAAATAATGTTAAGTCTTACTTTAACAGTAGTATCAAGTCTTTTTACATAAATATGTTGCTCTTACCTATGGACAGCTGACAGTAAACCCCTAAATGTACTCATGTTTAGTCAAAGAGCTCAATTGTTTAAGACGAATTAACAAATCAGATGATTTTGGTCGTTCTCCACGACGGTGGTGTCAGATGTGGAAGACCGATGGTTTTTCAACTCGGAATTTTTTCCCCCCGTGTTCCTGAGGACCACAGCGTTAGGACCTTACACGCATTAACCTGCCAAAATAAATGGCAGAAAACTCCAGACGACTCCGGTAAACCAAGTATTTTTGGTAATAAAATACCTGTATACCATATAATGTGGCACGCAGGCCACGAAATACCAGACATGAGGGCGACGGACCCTCCATCAGAAAAGTGACAGAGTGTACCTTTACACACACATGTACACACAGTACATGTGTATTTTTATCTCTATGATTAATTTATGTTGGCATCAATGCATTATCAAAAAAATTATTTTTATTTGGCAAATGCCCAAAATAAGGACAACTGTCGAAATACTTCACTGTTCAGGACATTTTAGCAGCAAATTTCAGGATGAATTATTTAAAAATAGATTCCATTTTTGTTGTGGCAATGTTTATGTTTATAAGTACTATGTCTGTTTTATCAAAATGTAGTGGAATTTATCAAAGCGCATTCATTTCTCAAACTACTGTCAACTTTTATTTTGATTTCATTTAATTTAATGACAAGTTCTTTACATTTATCCAGTGTGATGTGAAAATGTGTCATTTCAACTCCAATCTTTTTTATTCCAGCAGAAGGCCTATAATAATGTATCCTGCAGAGGCTTAAACATGCACAGTTCAGTTAAAGGTGCACTTGGTACGTTTGTAGTTTGTAGAATGTTCCACAGTATGGCATTAAACATATCTATCTTGCATTTACTCAATTACAGTTTTTAAATCTCTAAAAATACTTGGTTTGGTGCTTGTCACCATGGAAACTACATTTTAGGGAAATCCCAGACAAACATCAACTACCCCAATGAGAAGAGAACATTTGGGAACATACATTATGCATCTTTAACATTTGATTTTTGTGCCAAACCCCTAAATTTGAAATTATTTTATTGTTCACTTACTCCAAGACGAGATGGCACACAAAGAGGCGAGTTGCAGGCTGCTCAGTAGAAGCTTCATCTTTTGGTCTGATCTGGTTTCTGGGTTACATCTCACAGCTGTGGTCTCCAGCCCTCCCACCACATCTCACGTACTCAGGCGCGCGCTGGAGTGGCCACTGACGTTGAAGTCTTGAATTTTTCTGAGCAGAAGTGTGGCAACCGCAAAAGTCTTTTCCTTCCTGTTCAGTGTTCATATTGTGATGGGCGTGCAACAGAGATTCTGTGCGATCTGTGCTGTGTTCTCACGCTAACATATTGCGAAAGTTTTGTCAAATGATTGTACATTTTCTTGACATTTTCTTGACACAGTACTAAAGATGATAAATAAATAAAAACATTTAGCCGTGATGGTCATTCAGGCATTACCTACTTCTCATGTGGTACACTTGCAGCTACTGATTCTACAATAGAGCTGTCTGTTCAGTCTGACAATAAGGCCTAGAAAAAGAAAAACTTTGAACTTTGAACCATCTTTTTTAATGGAACAATATTTTTATTTGAACAACAGTGAATATCCATTAAAGGTCTTATATAATGCTTAAAATAATTGATATTTTAACAAAAAATTGCACTCTAACAGAGCCGAACATGCTCTTGAACAGTTCAACATTGTGATGTCATTGTCCTGGAAGTCCTCCTCAATGTTTTTTTAATTGCAAATACCTTCACAAGATTGATTTGGATCCATTCAAAGCTCAAATTGTCTTCATGATGAATCTCAAATATAAAGTTGGCAGCTATGGTTTTTAGCCTTATTTACACTGCCTCTCTCCTCAATGCACCAGCAGAGGCCTATGGTGTGCTAAAGTAGTTTAAAAATCCATAAAAACAAAATATTGTACTGCTGTATTTGGAAATGATGAAAGGGGAGGGGGGCAAACAAGTCAAGGCCAGGAAATGAACTGAGGTGACGACCCTCTACACCACGCACCCAAAAACGATGCTACGCTAGCACTGAAGACCGTTAGCAGAGTAATGACGGCAATATGAGCTCCGAGATTAAGCTGTTGAGTCGAGCATTTTTTTGAGTTAACGTACTAAATATGCTACACTGCTAAAGAATATACGACCTTTAAACTTTACATGTTAGTTGAAGCTGACGTCTCTGTAATACATTTGCATTATACAGTAATTATGTTTATTAGTGAAGGATTTAAGGTCCTGAAGTATGAGACAATTCTTTGCTCCGCCCCTGCTGCAGCATCACCCTTCTCCTGCTCTTCTGCAGAACAGATCGAGGCACTAGAAAACACTATGGGCTAAAAACTATTGACACGTTCTCTTGCATATATAAAACATGATTTAGACATTTGTAAGAAGCTGAACCACTTTGGCTTTGCACACGCTGTAGAGCCGTGCCAACATTGCACGTCTGGTTTTATTCTCTCTTTTTCGCGGTGAATTGAATATGTTGTCATCATCTAAAGACTGTTTTGCTCCTTGTGGTTAATAGAATACATATGTGGAGTCCCTGATCTGCATCTGTTTAAACTGTGGCTTCTGTCGCTGCCCCTGCGCATCTCAAACTTGCTATGGAGAAAGAGAGGTGATACTCGAGTCCTAGTTTGAAGTGAACAAGAACTAAAGACAGAGTATGCCTACTGTAGAATCACTGTTTAATTGCAAACAGTGCAGCTGCTGCACAAATAGCCTGTTGTATCATTCAATCCAAACTGCCTGGTCAGGCTGGTGCCCCTCAGAGCACTTTGATGGCCTACGCACTGCGCGTTATGTGCGTAATGGGAGCGGCGACGCTGGTTGGTTCATTTGTGACCTTATTTTCATAAGGCCCAAAATCACAACAGCCTTGCAGGGTTTTCTAAAATAGTTGATTTTACCAGAAGAAAGTTAGGAAATCAAACAGTGAAACAGTCAATGGTCAATACTAGAGCAGCAGATTAACAGATAACTGTCCCAGCGCAATCCCTTGTCCGTAGACCCTCCTTCTGGGCGGGTAGAACCCTCGAGGAGAACCACAGTGAAGGAGAGATCCTACTCCCACGGACGGGCAGACTGCAGATGGTCTGATGCACATCCATTTCACATGGGCCAAGGAATGTGCAATCAAAACTGAACTTTGAAAACTGTAAAATACATACATGTCTGCAAAGAATCTTATAATGACACACTAATTCAAATTGTGATCTACTACATAGTAGAGTCTTGGTTCTATAGGTTCTATTTATTATTATTATTAAGTATCACACAAATATTACATGTTTTTACATGTTTTATTTTTCAATTTTTAATTTTGCACACAGCAAGAAAAAGCATCTTAACATTCCACGTTTGGAAGTTCAATATCATTTTGTCGTTGTGTTTGGGGTGACGGTTTATCCTCCTGTCAAATATATCAAGCACAAATTGAACTTTCAATGAAATTCCAACGTTAACAATTTGAATATGGCTCTCATGGCACCTTTTCAGGCTTCTTCACCAGAGTGTTGTAGAGGTAAGCGGATATGACGAGTAAAGTCACAACAGGAAGGCACCTCAGCGCTTGAGTGAGCACAACATGTGAATGAGAACCTGAAACACAAATACCAGGGCAGTAAAAAGTCAGTCTGTCATCTAACCAAAACACGAGTTATATAGTATGAGTCACATGACGGTAGTGCTTGAACAGAATGATGCTTATGCCAGTTTAAGTTTATTTTTTAAACTGATTTTGAGCTTTAGTACTCTATGGAGTAAATGTCAGCTATGTATGGAAAACTCACTTTGTTCTACTTTTACCAAAATAGTACGCAGACCCCCTTCAGTTCTTAATTCATCCACATTTTTCTCTTCTTTTGGGTTGGTCCTTGCTTAGAACTTGAGCAGCAATGGTGTAGTCCCTGGTATAGTCTGGTTATAGACTTGGTTTAGATCTGGTGGTATACTCAGAAGGCTAAATAGTTTCTTAGGAGGAACATATTTGTTTGCCACTATATGCTGTGCATGCAGGTGCAATGTAAAATAGGCTAAAAACACTGGCGGCTATAGCATTGAAGTGCTGCAGTTAATTTAAAGCAGAACTAAGTAGCTTTAGAGATGGAGCTCCTCCCCCTGCAGCTCCGTGGTGAAAATACACCATCAAAGAACAAACCCAAAACTTTTCCTTAATTTTTTTCCCCTTCCTTCTTTCCTTCTTTCTTTTTTATGTATAATCACATATAAAACATGTATTTTTGCCAAATGTAAAAAAAGAGCCAGGGTTTCTCAGGAGAGTTGTCTTCGGGTGGTTGGAAAATGTTGCAAGGCTGGTTTTAGGCCCAGAGACAGCAGGGGGAGACGATGGACAGATTTAACTATAACAGGGACTGGCAAAGACGTTTAATATGGTATAAAAATGTTACTTAGTTCTCCTTTAAGTTCTGAATCGATTGGAATGAGTCTGTTGAAGGTGTAGACATAAAAACACAGGAGTGGCACCTTATACTAGTGATGGTTGGACATACCATGGATTTAGGCTATTTCTCTATTATATGAGAATTTATACTTTTCCATACTTCATCAGATTTGAAATCAAATTATTTTGGTATAAATCTGCTCATTCATTAAAGGGGACACATTATGTAAAATTGACTTTTAGGAGTTTTTGACCATGTTATAATGGTTTTCCTTCATGGTTAGTGTGTATTCAAAGTTATATTTTGATGGATTCTTGCAACAACAAAAAAGACAACTATGAGATCATTTTCTTCAAATATACTGTATTTAATACTACTTTGACCTACTGTTTTTGTTTTCATTTGCAGTCTCATCTTTAGATTTCACTGTGAGGACAGTCCCATTTCCTGATCCTTTCATTATAATGGGTATCTCCACGTCCACGTTGCAGAAATATGTGCCTTCGTGACCTTTTGTGATGTTTTCAATTATCAGGAGTGAACAAGACTTTAGTTTTATCATGTCAGATTTATTTTCCTGTTTCTTGATCGTCCAGGTAACTCTTGTTCTTAGATACTTGTTTGTCCAGCAGCAGGACATGTTCGCTGTGTGTCCTTCGTCAACTGTGACATCTTCACTTTGGATCACAACCAGCTGTGAAGAAACACCTACAGACAGAAATATTACAATATTGTGGTCCAAGTCCAAAACAGGTCAGAAAAACTATAAACATTATAAACATATATCAATAAGTCTTTTCTCATTGTCAAGTCTCAAGTGAGTGAAAGTGAGTGTAAAAACGATTCAAAAGCTTCCTGAAGTAAATGTTTATAACGTCTTTTCCTTCGATTTGGCTCATAAAGGTGAGTTGTTTTGAATGGTCTCGTGTAAGAGTTGTTTTTCTCTATTTTGTGCAATTTAAAACAAATTTGGAAGCGTCAGTATAGCCCTATGTTAACATGAAATGGCTTTTATACCTTGAGCGCTTTAATTGCTTTTTTCTTAGATTGTCTCCTTGCATCTTAATGTTAGATTTTGTGTATATATAATCATAATTACTTACAGAACACGAAATACCTGCATAGAAGAGTATTTGTTATGTATTCTGAACCCGTAGAATACTTTCACTTTGAGTTAGATGGATAGAAAATACAAACAACACAAAACCTACACATGTTTAAGTTGCTCTTTATAATATTCAAAGGACAAAAAACGTTAGCTTTACGCTTGTTGTTATATGTAGAGAAGGAAAAATAACACATGCGCTTACCACGAGTGTGATGTTTTTTTTTAAAAGTTCAAAACCGATTAAACGTTCCAACCCTGTCATTAGACCCTCCTTCTAGGCAAGGGAAAACTGCAAAACCTGTTGGAAAGCTGTTGATTGATGCATTTCAGGATTAGCATGGCATGTTGTCTCTCGCCAAGTCAGGCTTCTAGAAATCTAAATCTATGCTAACAAGGGGATTTTTTTCATTAAAACATTGTGGTATAGCAGTTTTTTTAATCAATTCAGACACATATTTCACACCTATTTGACATTAGCAAATCCAAAAGATTTCAGAGCTTAGTATCAAAACATATATATATCAAAGTAAAGCACAATATGATCAAATATGACCAATATATGACCAACTGATGCAGCGTGAAAGCTCACAACTTAAAAAGATAATACTCTTTTGTTCTTACCTTGCGCACAACAAAGTACAGATAGAAGCGAGAGGCTCTGTACAAGCTGCATTTTCTGTGCGCATCAAGACTAAAGTGGCATCTCAAACGGCTTGTGAACAACGCCTCGATTCGGTTTCCGTCTTCCGTTTTTTCAATCGCTTGTCACATTTTCTGAAACTTTTCATAAATCAGGTAAAACGATAGCACACTTTTGCAAACTATTCACTTCAGTGGCAAAACAGTTCATAATGTTTAAAGAATATAACTTAGCGTAAAAAGGACACATCAGATTTATGAACTTTTCTCACCATCATTCAGACGTGTGTGTGTGTGTGTCTGTGGGTGTGTGTGTGCGTGTGTGCAAGTGTGTGCGTGTCTGTTTGTGTGTGCGTGTGTGTTTGGTGTTCTGTTGGTTTGAGAGTGAGGTTTATGCTGCAAATATGTATCAAATATTTGTTAGATAAATCTTGAATAAGAAGGAAGACAGAGTCACTGAAGCAGAGCCAGGATAGATTTTTACGTGCACAAGGAGACGACTTCATACACGGATGTACAGGGATGTCTGAAAAGTGCTACACAGAGATGTATTTATAGTTTACTTCCACTTTCCGCACAGTTGATCAGAATAGCACAAGAATGCGGCCTTTTGACATGGGCACTGTGGAAGCTGTACAACCTATTTGCAACGTATAACCAAACAAGGGTCATTTTTCTAACATATTACTCATTTATGTGACAAAAATAAAAAGCAAATTTTTACATCTGATCTCAGAACTGTTTCAGAATTGGATAATGAAGTCTTTAGATTTAAACCTGGTTCAGACACGGTTTTGACTACAGATGTCTTTATGTTGTCTTTCTGACTGTGTTTTCATATTGTGTTCTGTGTGTTCTGTGGTGCGTTCTGTGTGTTCTGTTGTGTGTTCTGTGTGTTCTGTGGTGTGTTCTGTGTGTTCTGTGGTGTGATCTGTGTGTTCTGTGTGTTCTGCGTGTTCTGTGGTGTGTTCTGCGTGTTCTGTGGTGTGTTCAGTGTGTTCTGTGGTGTGTTCTGTGTGTTCTGTTGTGTGTTCTGTGTCTTCTGTGATGTGTTCTGTGTGTTCTGCGTGTTCTGTGCGTTGTTCTGTGTGTTGTTCTGTGTTGCTCTGTGAGTTCTGTGTGTTCGGGGAATCCCAAGGCGTTCTCAGGCCAGCCTAGCGACATAGTCCCTTCAGTGTGTCCTGGGTCTTCCCAGGACACACTGGGGCCAGTGGGGCCCGGGGCCAGTGGGACATTCACGAAACACCTCCGCAGGGAGGCGCACAGGAGGCATCCGCAACAGATGCCCGTGCCACCTCAGCTGGCTCCTCTCGATGTTGGAGGAGCAGCAACTCTACTCTGAGCTCCTCCTGTGTAACCGAGCTGCGGAGGAAACTCATTTCGACCGCTTGTATCCGCGATCTTGTCCTTTCGGTCACTACCCAAAGCTCATGACCATAGGTGTGGGTAGAATGTAGATTGACCGTTAAATCGAGAGCTTTGTCTTTCGACTCAGCTCCTTCTTTACCACAACAGTCCGATGCAGCGACCGCATCACTGCGGACGCTGCACCGATCCAACTGTCAATTTCACGCTCCATCCTTCCCTCACTCGTGAACAAGACCCCGAGATACTTGAACTCCTCCACTTTGGGCAAGGAATCCCCACCCACCCGGAGAGGCCACCTTTCTACGACAGGTCTGACTTACTGGCGGCAATGCGAACACAGCTCCTGCTCCGATCATACATGGACCGGGCAGCCCTGAGCAAAGGGCCCCACACTTTAACATGTTGTCTGTGATAATCCACCCCAGATCCCCCACGATCCCTGTGTGAGTGATGCAAACAGTGTTTTCTTCAAACTACTCTCTCATCTAATTGAGACCAATACACAAGGTTAAGGAAGAGTTTGAATCATTATAAAACAAAGGTTAAATCATACCATAAATAAACCTCCACAAAATCAATGCAAATGCTTCAAATGAAGTTTGATAAATGTGAGGCTTTATACGCTACTATCTTGTTTTGTTACAGAAAGACACTACTCTTGTCAATCTGGAGCTTGTTGATCTCTGTCTTTCTTCCTGTCCTCAATCATTTGTACATTTTTCTATTTTCAGATTGGAATCAGTTCCATATACCATGTTTTCTTCTTTGGCCTTTGATGACGTTAGATCTACAGGAAGTCCATTACCGCAGCCTGGACCACACGTGGCTGGTCTGTTTGCAAACTATTTGTACCAGAGCATTGACAAACAGGAAAAGTAGTCACAACGGCACCTTATACACACCATAGAGACCAGGCTGGGGCTACAATCTTATCTTGCAAAAAAAAAGAATTGTGCTTAATTTCCTTCTTTAAAAATGGACTCTGGAAGGGCCTATTCTGATCTGAATGCATCTTTTCCTCTGTTATGTAAAGCGCATTGAATTATTGTGTGTACCAATTGTGCTCTACAAATAAACGTGCCTCACCTTATTTATAACAATACACGTAAATCTTCGGGAGTTTCAAATTACAGTGAAAGGGTCAATGTTATTGCCATACTTTTAACATAGGCTACAGTTTCATCTTGTTTGTCATGTCAAACCTTATTGGCATGATTAGGTAGGTTAAGTTATAATTTATGCTACGATACAAAATGTTCAAATATCCGTTTGTTGGGACCGGACACCCCTGAGCAAACAGCCCCGGACCCCGTACTCCAGCAGCACCCCCCAAAGGGTGGGTGCTTGGTCGAAAGCCTTCTCCAGATCCACAAAGCACATGTGGACTGGTTGGGCAAATTCCTATGAACCCCCGAGCACCCGATGGAGAGTACAGAGCTGGTCCAGTGTTCCACGACCAGGACGAAAACCACTCTGCTCCTCCTGAATCCGAGGTTCGACTATCGGTCGGATTCTCCTCTCCAGTACCCTGGAATAGACCTTACCAGGGAGGCTGAGGAGTGTGATCCCTCTGTAGTTGGAACACACCCCTTCTTGAACAGAGGGACAACCACCCAGTCCTGAGGCACTGTCCCCCGACCGCCACGTGATGTTCCAGAGACGTGTCAACCAAGACAGACCTACAACATCCAGAGACTAGGTACGCAGGGCGGATCTCATCCACCCCCGGAGCCCCGGCGTTTGCCAAAAACCTCAGTGACTTCGGCCTGGGTGATGGATGAGTCAGCCTTCGAGTCCTCAGTCTCTACTTCCTCTTCGGAAGACGTGACAGTGGGACTTAGGAGGTCCTCAAAGTATTCCTTCCACCGTCTGACAACATCCCCGGTCGAGGTCAGCAGGTCTCCACCCGCACCATAAACGGTGTTGGTGAAGCACTGCTTCCCCCTCCTGAGGCACCGGACGGTTTGCCAGAATTTCTTTGGGGCCGGCCGAACTCCTCCCCGAACTCCTCCCAGCCCGGCGTTTTTGCCTCTGCGTCAGCACAAGCTGCGGTATGCCTGGCCCGCCGATATCTGTCAAGGGCCTCAGGAGTCCCACACGCCAAAGAGGCCTGACAGGCCTCCTTCCTCCGCCTGACGGCATCCCTTACTTTCGGGGTCCACCACCGGGTTCAGGGGTTGCCAACACGACAGGCACCTGAGACCTTGCGACCACAGCTCCGAGCAGCCGCATTGACAATGGAGGTCGAGAACATGGTCCACTCGTACTCAATGTCCCCAGCCTCCCCCGGGATCTAAGTGTGAATTGAAGTCCCTGCTGACAGGGGGCTCCGCAAGACGTTCCCAACAGACCCTCACAATACGCTTGGGCCTGCCAAGTCTGTCCGGCTTCCTCCGCCGCCAGGGGATCCAACTCACCACCAGGTGGTGATCGGTTGACAACTCTACATCTCTGGGTGGAGTCTGCATGTCCTCCCCGTGTTACCGTGGGTTCTCTCCGGGTTCTCCGACTTCCTACCACCGTCCAAAGACATGCATGTGTTCGGTAAATTGGCAACTGCAAATTTTCCCCTAGTGAATGAATGTGAGAGTGAATGGTTGTCTCTGTGTTAACCCTGCAACGAGCTGGCCCCTGTCCAGGGTGTACCCCGCCTAAGGCCCAAAGGCACTGAGGATAGGCTCCAGTCACCTGCGACCCCTAACAAGAACAAGCGGTAGATAATGAATGAATGAATGAACAATAGACCTATTTTTTAGCTTATAATTGTTTATTGTGCACAAATGTACCCAAAAGTTCTAACTGCAATAAAGAAAAACACATTTCTTCAAACATGTCAAATGAAGTGTAAAGGTTTCATGTAATTCTGCTTAAAAATCACGAAACCGACCGGCTAGTTCCGGTTGCCTTAAAAAAGCTGCTTTCTACTTCCTGCTCCATTCGTGCCATATAAGGAATTAGCCGAGTCTCACTAAACTATATAAATAATGAATGACCACAAGGTGTTGACTAATACAACCGGAAGGAGGATTATGCCAGATGGCGGTGCCCAGAATAAGGAAGAAGGTGAATACTGTTTTTGCTCATTTCTTCATAAACTGCTAATTGTTTACTGTTAAAATTAGGTTTCAGGAGTTTTTTGGAAACAAGGAGTACTTGAGTGAAAATATGCTTGTATATTCTTGAAATCAACCCATGATTGGACAACCATAGCCTGACTAAAGGCAAAAAAATAACATTAAAATAAAAAAATGTAAATGCTTTATTTAGTGTAGAGTGGTAAAACAGCGCTTTTCTATATTCAAGGCACTTTACATCAAGGAACCAGTCACCCATTCACACACCAGATGAACACAGACACTGGGGGCGGGGCAAGTTTAGTGTCTTGCCCAAGGACACAACAGCAGCTGCGATCGCACCGCTCTACCAGGATGTTAAAGTCGAGAGAGGGATTCGAACCGCCGACCCTTCAGATCAGAAGACGACTCCCCCCGCCGAGCTACTGCCGCCCGCCGAGCTTTACAACAATATAGGCCTATAGCATGGGTCTTTATCTAAAAAAACCACTCCATTGGACTGAACGGGAGCAGAAGGGAAAACCCGAATAAATGAAATTGCGGGCAAACTATTTAAGTCGTAATTTCATGAGAAAAAAGTCAGAAAAATATTAATATTTCAAGATTAAAGTCATAATTTTAAAAACGTAATATTATGAGAATAGAGTCAACATTTTAAAGATTCAGAGACTACAACAATGATTCTTTCCAAAGTGAAAAACGTAATTCACTTTCAGCACCACGACCAGGACGCATGGCGCTTGGCTTGGATGAGTTAAAAGTTAACATAAAAGTCCACAATAGATGTCGAACTTTATAATGCGGGCCTTTTAAACCTCACAAACAATCGTTTCCCCCGTGCAGTGCCCCCATGTCCTTCTGGTTAAGGGCCTGCGTGCGGAGCTCAGCTCCTGGGCACTGGGCAGGACACTGACCGCGCTCAGAGCCACAGCCGCAGGTGAGGGAGTCTCGGCCCCAGGCTCCAGACCCTGTACCGCGGGCCTGGGGGTGTTGTGGACGCTACATGGGTGTGTTAGGCTGCAGTTGTGTTACTCGGCTGTAAGAGGTGGAATGGCTTGTGATGTCATGTGTGTAAAACATCGCTTTTTGTCAGAGCCAAACACGATCCAAGCGTTAGACAGGAGGAGCTGAGAAGACGCGCAGACAGCTGCTTTGGTGATCTGTGTGTTTTACTAAGTTTGTCCAAGAGATGCCAAAAAGGTTAGAATCAGTGCGTAAAACTGAGGTGTACGCACTGGGAATGAAATTATTATTATGAAATTATTATGACTTTATTCTCGTAAATGCAGGACTTTTTCTGGCTTTGACTTTAATCTCATAAAATTATGACTTTCATGTCGAAATGATATGACTTTATTCTCGTAGTGCCCCACAATTTATTTATTTGGGTTGGCCCTTATACTCCGTTGTAGAACCTCAAAGAACCTTAACAGGTTAAGTCGTTTTTGAAAAATATTGCAGTTTAAAATGATCAAAATGTAAAATCATGATCTCTATGTGGGTTTATTAATAAAAAACTGAAAAATAAGTAAAATTACAGCCTCTAAAAATAATCTACTGCATTTTGGTTATATCCACAAACCCTAAGAAAAACATACACAATTTTCACACACAGTAGGAATATGTGTTGGCCAATGATTGTGACTACACAATACAAGCCAGCCCACACCTTCTCGTGTAAATATGAGCCTAATACAACAATAGGGTGGCCTGAATATGCCTATGTGCGTCATACAAATGTAAACACAATCACGTCCCCATAGAACGATCACACATTTGGATCTTTCTAAATGTCAAAGGTCTTTTCTCTTGAAGGGTTCCCTAACTGCTTATTGCTTTGCCTAAAAACGTTCCACCGTATGATATTAAACTGGTGGAATAAATTGGTCAATTTTTGCTAAAAATGCAACAAATCTTTCTCCAGTTTAGTAATTTTTTTAGTCTTATAATTTTACTTCTTGATTGTATGTAAATGATGACATCACTTGAAATTCCCTAGTAACCATGTTGTGCACTGAGCCAAATCTCCTCTAATGGGAGGGAGGGCCCCAAGGCTTGACACGCAGGAGATCTGTGACAAATGGGTTCTTGGTCATCTCCCTGACTAAGATCCTTCTCCCCTTGTTGCTCAGTTTGGCCAGGCCCAGCTCGAGGAAGAGTCCTGGTGGTTCCAATTTTTTTCCATTTACGGATGATGGGGGCCACCGAGCTCAGAGGAACCTTCAATGCTGCAGAAATGTTTCTGTCCCTTCCCCAGATCTGTGCCTTGATACAATCCTGTCTCAGTGGTAATTCATAAAATAATTCATTTAATCAGGCTTTAATAAGGCTGCAAAATAACAGAATGTTTCCTCAGCTAGAATTTCAGGGTCATGATCCATGATTCATAGAGTCTGTGTTTGGCCTGTGTTTGTGTAAGGCCCAGGTGCAGTCTTTAGTGTGCTCAGTCAGGTGTGGTCCATCTTTGCATTTACCACAATTTATCTAAATGACATGAAGACATGTTTGCTCCATTTATTGTTTAGATGTGTTATCTGTCCGTTTTGTCCTAAGTAAGATGTTGGAAATGAGATTCAATGTAAAATAATATTCAATCAGTGTTTTTATATCGGCTTTATTTAGTCTATGATAGTTAAGAAGTTAAAAGTTGCCAAATACAGCAAAGTTGAAACACAACAGAAGTCAATGAAGGTAAATAAAGAGGCACTCTAGCGCCATCTGCTGCCCTGACACTTTTAGGCAGCTTTCATTTTCAGCCAAGGACAAAACATGTTTAAAATGTCTATACTGTATGTATATAAAAGGAAAAGGGTTGGGCTAGGGTTTAAAAAAAGAAAATATAAGTTGTAAGTACACGTAAGCAGCAATGAGTTTAACAAATGTATCTCCCAGTGACATAGCCAGAAATTAGATCGTGGGTGAGCCTCCAAAATTTTGGATGTGCCCAAATACTTACCAGGATTATAACGTGGGCCTACCACATTATAAAAGGTACTAAGCTTTATAGGCTAATGAACAGGGACGTCAATAGATCTGTAGTACTGGGGTACAGGCCACTTTGGTTTAGTCCTACTTTTGGTTTTAAAAGTCAAATGCTTAGCACCTCTTTAAGAGAGTGGGTAGAGGGCCCTCCCAGGAGATTTTTTCCCCAAATAGATGTAATTTCCTGCACTCTAGTATATTTCAGATGAATGAATCCAAATATTTCAAGGCCTTACTTGTTATTATAGCACCTGGACACACAACTGCAGGTGTTTTGTACATGTTGCTGATCATATGTGTTCAACTCCCTGTCCCTCTTCTGCCTCCCTGTGCGCCCCCTGTCTGTGAGCTTAAGCCTGACACTTGATTGGGGACAGTCTCCAGAGTCCAGACTACAACACTAAAGTCTCAAACTATTTAAGACATCTGGACGTTTTATTTTGGCATTTTTTCGTTGGCTCTTAATACAATTTAAATCGCGTAAGCAAAGTGTTTCATAAGTGTATAGGCTAAGCATTTCCACAACTAAAATATCTAAAGTGACTAAAGTGATGATCTACAAAGTTTAGGCTTTGAAGATCATCTCTATGGACTCTGCTGTTCTGCTGTTCTGCTGTTTCTCACTGTATGCTGCTTGTGAGCTGCACAACGGGGAAAGACATGTCTGAGCGAGGGAGTGAGGAGAACTTACAAGTGTGTAAAAGAACATTCCCGCTGGCAGGGCCGGCCCAAGGCTTCAGGGGGCCCTAAGAAAACATTTCCCTGGGGGTCCCCCACCACATAATCAGAATCAGTTTTATTGCCTTCATCAGTGAACAATTCACAAACTAGGAACTTGTTCCACAACGCAACTTGGTATTTGGGTGACATCATCTCTACTCCCTGTATAAATAACACGCCTCTCAGGGAAGTTGTAACAAATGTATTTGTAGGGGTGTAAAGGATCTACAACAGGTACATTTTGGGACCTTTTTCATGTATTCTGGTGCATTTTACTGTAGTCCAGCCGGCTCAAGTAAGATTAAAATGTTGAGGTTGTAATGCTATAAAATGATTATGTGATGAAACTGTGCCAGGAGAAAGTAAGACTAAAGCCAGATATTAATAATTTAGTATACTTAATTACTCAATACAATATTGGCTATGAAAAATAGTTAGGGTCAAATTGTGTTCATAACAAATAAATGTACCTAAAACATCAGGCCATTTGTTGAATACCAAGTCAAATACCATAATGAGCTATGTGCCACTTGAGGGTCACAATGTATTTGTTAATACTAATAACTATGTGTTGTTATGAGACAATTAAAGCAATCACCACTTCACATGGATGAATGTACTCATCATAACACAAGGAAAGTCAAGTACAAACTGACCAAACATCAGCAGTACAAATATGACAGTGATATAATTGTAAACAAACAAGTTAAAATGTACATTCTCTATTTAACTGAAAATGTAAAAGTAATAGTTATCCTTACTAATTTATCTTTTACTGCTCCCGACTGTTCCCTCTTCCCAAAGTTACAAAACAAGTTACATTAAATTAAACAAATGGCATAAACATTAATTAATTAACAATTAAGACTGATAAAAGCCCTGCGACATGTTGGCCACTGTCCAGGGTGTACCCCGCCTAAGGCCCAAAGGCACTGGGATAGGCTCCAGTCACCCGCGACCCCTAACGGGAACAAGCGGTAGAAAATGAATGAATGAATGAATGAGACTGATAAAACTACACAGTGCAAAAATGTTGATTCCCACAGAGTTTTAACCAGGTAGACATGTAACAGAGTGGTTTTACTTCGACAAAACCGTCTTCATTTTTCATATTTTGTGATTTTTTGTTTAGCTCACCTCAGTTTTCCCACATTCTGTCAGTGCTGCCCGGTGGTTGAGTGGTTAAGGCAACAGCACACATGCCAGGCTCCTTGTACAGCCGGCCGCAGCATGAGTTTGAATCTCGGCTCTGATTTACTGCATGTGCTCCTTTCTCTTTCATCCCCATTTCACGCTCAGCTGTCCTGTCTGATAAAGCTTACGGGACAATAAATAAAGAAATACATAAAATCATATTATCTCACTTTTGAGCCATTCAGGAATTCAGAATGTATTAGTTACACTGTATTAAAGGCTCTATTTCTGCTCCACTTCGGCAATAGGGCAAGATGAAAATTAAGAGGTTAAACACAATTTGTCCCATTAATGCTCTGAAAGTCGTCCCTCTTTCTGCATTTCCCTTAGAACACAGCAGAGGGCGCGCCACACTAACAAGTTTGAAGCCTTGTCCCAATCCTCGCAGTGTACTAGACACTGATGTATTAAATTAATTGTGCCCCTTTGTCTTTTATTTTTAAATGTATTTATTTTATTCTTTGTTACAGGCAAAGTAGTACATTATTAATATTTACTTACTTCGTCAAGGCTGAAGGTATTCAGGCAAAGTGAAGAACATTGATTCATTTTCTACTTCAAAGTAGAGAATCTCAAGAACACACCAAAAGTAGATATATTTTTTTGAAGGATGAATGTGCAAAGGCTTTACAGATTTTGGTGACAATAATGTTTTAGTAAGCCCATATAGAGACCTGAAAAAACAAAATAACACACACAAAAATGACTTCACGTACGGGATGACGTACGTAACGCATGTACGTCACATGGCGGAATTGTGTGTACAGCAGCAGCAGCAGCAGCAGCAGCAGCAGCTTTACGAGTTCATTCCACCGTTTTTGAACGTTTTGCGCCACGTGCGGCCGACGGATAAACACGGCTAAGCATTCACCTAGCATCTCACCGCTCCATCCCGGACCCGAGGCCTGCCTGCTGTCATCGCGGGGACATTATGAGTTTACAGTGACCAAGAGCATCGTTTTATTTTTGCCTTCCGAGGTGAGTGACTAACATTAGCTAGCGATGCGCGCGTTACTAAATGGACAGACGACACGAGCGCTGCTGGTGTAAAGTACCACGTTAACGCGACTACGCTTGATTAAGGATGCCAACCGCTGTTTCGTCACGTTATTACGCCGAAAATACTCTGTTCTACTCATTTAAAACGTCTCATAGCATACAACTTGCATTCCTTTTTTGTCATTGTAAAATATATATAAATATATAAATATATATTTATTATTTAGCCTACAGTTAAAATTCCGTAGCCACTAACTGGAGTAAAATGAGGTCTTGTTTTCAAAGCTGTACCACCCATGTATGCACTATTAGCCCAATACAAATAACATATACACTACTGTCATTTAGCTTTTAAATTGTATCAACATGTTCAAATATTGATTTTGAAAGCTACCTGACTTTAAGCTAACATGTTTCCAGTGTGAATGAACTCACGCCCATCCCAATGAGAGGCTGAAAATCAAGATTAAATGATTGATAGCCAAGTTGAATTCATACCTCATTTTTCGCGCCAATTAATTGACGTAATTAGCGCCAATTTACACGCGCGTTAGCATCCCATGTGTTATTAGCCAAACCCTAGCATCCTTCATCATTTCATACCAATACGCAATTTGTACTCACACAGCTCCACGTATACGAATTTATTGCACAAAAAAAATGTATTTATTTGAACCGATATTTTTCGATTTCTAGCTGAATCATGCCACATGTGGTACAACGCATTGAGGATTACTGTAATCTATTGTAAAGTGTGACTCGATTCGTGGAGGAAGTCATTCGAGCCAGGGCATGAGGAAATCTGATTCTATAGATTCACCTCTGCATACTATAATTAACAAGCTTCAAAATGATAGAAATTTAACACATTTGCAGTGTAATCTTTAAAACAAAGACAATAACATGTTATATATATATATATGTTTAATGGGACATGTCAACCCTAAAGAGATGCACATTTCTGATTGATTACAATATCACCCTCTGAATTGTCAGAGATAATCCTCAAAAAAAAAGGGATATTCATTTATTTTTTGTGTACTTGACAGTCAAAAGTGTGCTAAATATTTTACTATCTGAAATATCCAAAATATGTGACTAATTTGGGCAATAGTGAGAGAATAACTCAGACTCCTGAACTAAAAACAACAAAACATCCTTTACAATACAAACATTCAACCTGTTTTATTTAAAATAGTCAAATTTCTTCCTCTAACGTCTGAATTCTACTCCAAAATGTATATAAATATTTGCTTTACTGACACAGGATTGATTGGTTGTGGACGTCTCAATCAAAATGACCAGAACATATCTTTGATTAATTAAATGACTGAAACTGATTCAGATCCGATTAATCATTCACACTACCGTAACTGATACATTTATTCTGCTGATGTAGTGTCAAATGAAGTTTTCCATTCAATGAAAAACATCATTTTGTCACACCCAAGTGTAGATGGGCTATGTTCCAAGAATACCCACCGTTTCTCCAAATTCCAGTTGAACCCTTGAGTTGGTGTCCAATGTCCACAGGGAGCTCACACTATTTGCACTGAAAACAACAGCAAAAGAAAGAATGTACTACTGTGTTGAATTTCAATTACGATTTGACGTAAATATTTTGTAGCAAAATAAATAGTCCCTGTCACGTTACTGCAGTCATTGTTTCTTCCCAGGAAGCTTGTGTGTGGCCAGCTGTGCACCCTGAGCCACTTTTGTTGAAGCCCTCCAACTAAAAAACAAGCCATTGTGTGTAGCTCTTCTTGTATATTTTGCTAATATGTTGTTGCAGCACCACAGGCCGTGAATGAGGTCAAAGTGCTTCAGCCTCCTACAGAGGGCTACCAGAGATCAGGCGCTCCAGATGTAGGAGGAAGCATGTTTGAAGTGGGGGTGAAAGTTGGCATTAGGCTGGATAGGCTTCCGTCAACCGCAGTGTTTAAAAATGATAAGCTGATCATAAAGCTGCGACAGCTAACGGGAAGAATTGTGATTAATCAACGACTGAAATAACTGTTGAGTGGCGATGAGTGTTTTCATTAGCTCGAATATTTAATTAATACCTGATATAGTGAGGTCTAGTCTCTAGCTACTTATATAAATGATCAGGTTCAATGTTTGTAAATTTATCGTTTACATATTTCCTCTCAGAATGCCATGTAATCAATAGAGAAGATTGACTTGTCAGTATGACATCACATTCTACAATCGAATCGGAAAAAAACTACAAATGCCTACAAATCAATAGTTTATCCAAGAGGGGCAGGTTAAGCACATTGATCAGTCAAACAGCTCTAGACTAGGTTTGTCACCATCTTAATGTTTTGAGGCTAAGATAAGATAAGATAAGATCACCTTTATTTGTCCCACAATGGGGAAATTTCAGTGTTGCCACAAAGGGTACAGAAGCAGATTATGCACAGAATAATAATAAAAACGGAGAACTTAGAAAAAGAAATCTTATTAAAAAAACTCTTAAAATAAACAGTATTATTGACCATGGCTTTTACACCACTGATGCAATCATTCTAGACAACGATCACCTTAAGCCAGGCTCTCTTTAATATAAAAAGTGTTAAACTTGATTTTTCACAATTTTTAAAAATGTATATTTTACTAATTAATTTGATCTGATGAACATCACACCTGACTGCAGCGATGTTACTGATTCAGATTGCATCCAGAAACTAGGGGTGCACAGATGTATATCAGCCCAGTATCGATATCGGCCGATATTCATATAATTGAGTTTCAGTATCAGTCCGCGATGTTACGCCTTGGTAATGAAAGAGTTAACTCTGCCGTCTTCACAAACGGGAACAAGGAAGAAAAAAAACAACCACTCTGTGGGCAGAGGCTACAGTATTCCAACATGTAAACTTGAATCCAGTCTTGATTCTGAGGCAAAAGAAAAGACAAAGTTACAGACTTTTCAAAGCTCCAGAAAAGTTTTAGATGAAACTTATCATTCAATATAAACACGGCAAATTACTTGACTAGTTTTTCTCCTAAACGATCTGTTTAGTCATGTTTACTCCAAACAACGTTAGTGTGAGAGGTTTAAGGAAGGAGAACAGTCTGTGTGTGATCAGACACGCTCTGAGGAGAAGACTGCTGCTGTCACTGGAAGAGGCGGAGCAAGATGAGGACACATGGACTGAGAGGTTCAGAGACACTTGAGTCTGGGAAATAATTTCAATAAAACAGGAAATTCACAGAATGGAAAAGTGTGAAGGCTGATTTTACTCTAATAATAATAATCATATTATAGCCAGTAGCCTAACTATATCTGAACATAGTGCTACATATGCCCTATCAAACTTTTCCTTTTCCCCCCCAAACGAGGGTATCATGTGTTCTAAGTGGTTCTGCAGATTTTAAAATGGATTTGATCTTTATTTTAGAAAAAAAAGTCGTTAATACTTTGAAAGGTGTTTAAAATAACCATAACAACATTTAGAAAATATCGGCCTAATATTGGTTATCGGCCAAAGCTTTCCCCATAACATCGGTATCAGCCCAATATGTCCCTATCGGTGCATCACTACCAGAAACCCTTTGCACCTTTATGCAGAGGAGGAGAGAAGCTGCTTACCCCGATCAGCAGCTCGTACTGGGCTCAGAACACAGCTGTCGAGGAGGAGTAGGTGAACAACACTCGACATGGGCCTTTTCCTCAAATTATGTCCTTTTGAAGCATGGGACAGAATCCTGGTGGTTCGATCCGACTTTCTTGTTGGTTTTGATTCTCATGCGTCCCTCCATGCGCTCAGGGTTTTGCGTGTGGGATAGACTGCTGTCCTTTTGCAGACAGAATATAGCTGCAGTAAGTCTGCTGTTTACTTCCTCTAACAAAGCTGGGTTTTACCTGTCACTTTTTATTTTACGTAAATTGACCCAGGTATGACAAAACCGACGTTTGGCTTTACGATTGAGTTATTAAAGGAGCTCATAATTCACAGAACTTGTGGCAAAAATGCCACCTTTTTTAAGACATTAGTTTCAGAGTTTTCCGTGGAAAACAACCCATTTAGACCTTTACTTGGAGGAGGAGCTGCTGCTCGGGACGAGGCAGACATATACAGTCAGGACCAGCTCATATTTTGTCAAATAAACAAAGAAAACAAATATAATGCAAATTAAAATGCACATGATAGAAGTCTGATGGCAATTGTACACTAATAACGGATAAGTAGAATATATCACAAACACATGCCCCTTTGAGACACATAATTACAGGTTGTTGTTTTTTCTTTTGATTATTAAAAAATCAGGGCTCTAGTCTAATCATGAAACCAAAGAAAACAACATTGTCAATAGACTACATAAATGAATATTGTAATTTATTGTAAGTTTTGTTTTATGTAGCAAAAACGTTATCAAAACCAAATCGATATGATATCCAAATTGTGGCCCAGGTATCGAGACAAGACTCGAAATGTGACAAAACTGTATCATCCCGTCCCTGTCCTGAAGGCTTTATGCCACAGTTGGTGCACAAAGTGTGTTGCATTTCAGATGTCCATAGTTAGCTCCATGTGGGGTTTCCAAGGATACAGGAATAAAAAAAACTGCTCAATCCATTCACACAATCGGGTCACGCTTGAAAAAGAGCTCGATCTCAATGGGGTCTAGTGTTCGCCCCAGAATCTTTTATAGGGATGGTAAATATGCCTCATATGGGGTTGCATTTTCCTCCAAGGATGGTTTAATGTACCTTCACTATTCCCAAAGGTACATGCACCCTAAACATACTGTTAACACTATATAAGCCTATATAATAGGCCTATATAGTGCCTAATAATATTTTATTATGTATAGACGTGCAATATAAAGCAGGGAAGAGATTAGTTTGACTAGACCCATTCATACAGATGACTATTTTGAAAATAAAATAATAACTAGACTAAATATTAGAAGGTTGAGCTTATAATCACCACACTTGACGCTCTTTTTATCTATAATAGCCATTATAATAAGACAAGCTCCATGGTAACGCTGGGAGGAGGAGCTTGAAATGTTGAAAAAGTCAGCTTTTCTTTGGGTCGTGTCAATAACAAACTGCTCTGTGAAGGACAGAAACGGCGTAAACTGTGCTCCTTCCGAAACTCACTGAGAAAGCAGACAAAATGCCAACTGAAGCCTCTGTGTAGTGATACACATGTTGTCTTTTGATCCGTGAGTCACGTCTGGCCAAGAAAGTTTCATTTCAATGCGGCAGATTGCCGTAACGTATGTGCGTGCTCCAGCTTGGATTATACTTCCCGCATGTAAATTCCGTGCGGAAATTAGACGTGCAGAGGGCAGAAGACGTTGGTAGTATTTATAGTCTGCGCGGGTTACATGCGGTTTCGACAGTGGAAATCTGAGCTGCTAATATGAAATCCCATTTATTTCCGCGCGGAACCATCCACGGAGTTAACATTTTTTCCCTGACGCCAACGCGGAAAATCAGGTCCGCGCGGACGGACCGGGAGGGGACGTGTCGGCCAAATGACAGGGTAAACCGATAGTTAACTACGGTTTTATGAATCCCGGATCACCGCCAGAGGCGTTGCGTCAAGCACTGAATGATCACTCTTTGAGCATGCGCGGGTCGAGAATTAATAACAACAAACTCACGTAGTGACCTTCCGGTGACCCCCGTGAAGCTCAATCTCTTGAACCCTCTCGCGAAGGCACGAGGATTCTGCTGGACAGAGACCTGGCGGTCATCCGGGATTCATAGAACCGTAGTTACGTACGTAACAATCGTTCTATTTCATCCCTACTTGACCGCTTCAAGCACTGGATGACTTGTAACAACAAAATCACGAGGAATCCACGTCCAATCAAAAAACACCCACCTCAACAAGATGAACAATGGTGTTGGCGTGAGACCCCGTCGAGAGGATGGGGAAAATGCCACATTCACCCTATAGAACCTGGCAAAGGTAGAGGGTGATGTCCAGGAGGCTGCAGCACAGATGACATCCAGAGGAACCCCATTCATGGCAGCCCAGGAGGTACAGTCCTCTCGTCGAATGACACCTGACACCAGCAGGCACTGGCCGCCCCTGTGAGGTATAAGCATATTTGATGGCCTCGACAACCCACCAGGCGAGGCATTGCGTAGATAAAGCCCGACTCTTACGACGGCCAGCTTAGCACACAAAAAGATTTTCCGACAGTCGGACACCCGCAGTGACCCGTATGTAAACTTCAAGAGCCCGGACAGAGCATAGGGACCCTGTAGCAGACTCGGCACCAAACCGTGCCAGCTGCAGTGGTTGGACATTGCCTGAAGAGCCCAATGCCTTCGTAAGGAAGGAGGCATTAGGCCATAGTGTAACACCAGAACCATCAGCGTGCCATCTACAACAGGAATTGTGATGGACAGAGCCTGTTATTCCCCCACACGCTTACCAGAAGCCATAGCCAAGAGAAATGCAGTTTTGAACGAGAGCCATTTGAGTTCCACCTGGTCAATAGGCTCAAACGGAGGAGTCTGCATAGCCTCCAGAACAAATGACAGGTCCTATGACGGGGTCACTGGCCGTGCAGGTGGACAGAGCCGCCTGGCATCCCTCAGAAAAAGGGAATCATGCTTGTCACTGCCAACAGTAGTACCGTTCACACTATTATGCCAGCAAGAGATTGCAGCCACGTATACCTAAAGAGTTGACAGCGACAATCCGCGGTTCAGGAGTTCCTGCAAAAACTCCAACACAGTAGAGACTGGACAACACACAGCATCCTGCTCATGTCGACGACACCAGTCCCCAAATAATTTCCACCTATTAGCGTACATCCACCGTGTTGATGGTGCTTGTGCTTTAGAAATTGTGTGGCCTATTTCCCCAACATACTCAGAGAATGTGGCCCCGGGCCCTGCAGTGGCCAAACCCAGAGCTGGAGGCGATCGGGATGGGGATGCAGAATCCTCCCCGCTAGCCGGGACAAGAGGTCTGTCCTGGGGGGGAGGCGCATTGGTGAGCTGCAACCTAGCCTGTGCAACAGTGGGAAACCAAATCCTCTCTGGCCAGAATGGGACTACCAGGAGGAGTCTGTGGCTGTCCTGCAGAACTCTCAGGGTAAATGGGTAAATCAGTGGAAATGGAGGAAATGCGTAGAAAGTGAGCAAGTGCCTCCACACCCAATGGGCTGGTTTCGTCCATCAGAGAGTGCCGCAGAGGACAATGGGCCGACTCCTGTGAGGCAAAAAGGTCTACTTGGGAAGATCCGCCAGATGCTGGAGACCACCTCTGGGTGAAGCCTCCACTCCCCTGGCAAGAGGGTCTGTCGGGAAAGGTAGTCCGCCACCTGATTTTTCGTTCCCTGAAGGTAAGTTGCCCGTAGGCTGGTAAAGTGGACTGATGCCTATGTGAGAAGCTTTATATGGTAAACCACAGATGTGTTGTCCAATCGCACGAGAATGTGTCTGCCTCGTAGCTTTAGCAGGAAATGACGTAGTCCCAAACTGAATGACAAGCAATCATGGCAACGGTGTTCTGAGCAATCCCCAAAAAAACTCTTAGGTGGGAACCAGATTGCTCTTTTCCATGTGCCCCCCAACCCTAACGACTCATGTGATCGAGCATCACCCCCGTATCGTGAACAACCTGATTGTGCGTGGGTGCACAAACCAACAAATCGTCGAGGTAAGGCAGGATCTTCAAACCCCGTGCCAGCAGCGGAGACGGGGCCGCCGCCACAACCCAAGTGAACACTCTGGGAGACGGAGATAGTCCGAATGGGAGGACTATGAACTGGAAATGTCTCCCTTGGAACGCAAAACGAAGGAATTTCCAGTGATTGCGATTGATCGGCACGTGACTTGATTGCGATTGATCGGCACGTGGAAATACGCATCCTTCAAATCGATGGCCGTAAACCATTCGCCCGGAGACGCAGTTTGAAGCACTTATAAGGTGCGGAGCATGTGGAATGGCATAACTTTAAAAAAGCAAGAAGGGAAGCCCACTGTCGGTTCCACCGCCGGCATGTGACCCAGACCAAATTTGGGGCGCATCCTGCATAGCACCAAGGCTTGGACAATGCTTTTGTATCAGCTCGGCAGGCATGAAGTTCCTTAACTTACTCATCAGAGGGAGGAACCATAAACGATGCAGCAGAAGTCTGTCGCCGAAAAATTGGCTGTGCAGCAAGCGTATCAAAGTTCAAACGTGCGCCAGAGCGACGCATAACGACGAGGCGGCAGAGTCCTCCTCACCTCCTTGAGAGCAGATGGAGGTATGGGAGCCCTAAATGTCCCTAAATTGTGTGTCCGATGCCGCCACAGACAAGGCGTCTTCACAAATATCCTGCTGAGCTTACTGATCACGACCCCCAGCCCGTTGGGACTCCAGGATTGTTTTCATGTGAGTAAGCTCTGTGGTAAGATTATCCACTTTCAGGGACAGCCCAGCAGGGCGCTCCACTCTGTTACGTTTACGAGCCATACTCGCTACCCCGACCGCGACACAATAATCCACAGGTCACGAGGCTTGAAGGCAGTAAAGTACTAAATTACAGGAATAAATTGTGGAACAAGCAGTACACGCCACGAGCCACAACACTTCCAGTGTTGAGCTTCCAAGTGTTGACTAAATAGGTTCACGGGGTCACCGGAAGGTCACTATGTGAGTTTGTTGTTATTAATTCTCGACCCGCAAATGCGCAAAGAGTGATCATTCAGTGCTTGAAGCACCGCCTCTGGTAGTCAGTAGGGATGAAATAGAACTTCCGTGTGTCTTTTTTAATTTCTCCGTAAATATGAGTCTGATTGTAATAAAAACGCACAGCGTTTTGAAGACTAAGACTTGTTTATTTGAAGTAGTACTTTAATGATGGCGCTACCTAAAATATAGGCTGAAGTTGAGTTTTTTGGGATTATTTATTTCACCCCCCCATGTCAAAACGGATGGCAGGCCATTTGATTTATCATGTTAGTATGTACCTAGCGAGACCCCTGGGGTTTTTAGCTGGTTAAGTAATGGTTAAACATATAAATAAAAAAAATAAATAGGCAGTGTCTCATATCTCCTTGGCTCTTTCTTTTTTTCCCCTTTTTCTTTTCTTTCTTACGGTATAGCGTAAAACTCATACTTTGAAGACGTACAACTACAGTAGGTGGCGGTAAATACACCTTTTCAGTTGGCTGCCAACCGCCATTAAAAGTAACACGACAATAAGATCCACTTTTTGATACCTTTTCTACTATAATGTCTGTTTTTTGAACTGCACAAGCTGCACTTAGTGGGTTAAAATCTCAATAATATGATGTCTAAAATTTAACTTAAAAAAAACCCGAAAATGTTTCAGTCAGTCAGCTTCAAGAGCAGCCAACCATGTAGTGATTGTTGTTGAAGAATAACATACTATTAATTATTTCTAACTTCTTCTTTTGTCAAAAATTACACAACTTGCCCTTGTTTGTGTCCTCTATAAGCTATGCCCCTCCGGCTCCACCTCAGACTTAAATCAAAGTATGAGTCAGACCTGCTGGAGCATGTTTGAAACAGCCCGTGTCTGGCAAACGTGTTTTTAATTCAATTGAATTTATTTTTGGAACGCCCAAAATCACAACAGCGGTTGCCTCGACGGGTGACAGTGAAAACAGAATAAACAGTATTCATAGGGACTTGGTAATGTCCCAAGCTCCCCTGTCCTTAGACCCTCCTTCTCGACCAGGAAAAACTACCAAAAGTCTTTTGGAAAAAGTAGAAACCTGGAGAAGTTCCACAGTGAAGGAGAGATCCGACTCCCTCGGACGGACAGAAGGACGCGCCTCAATTTGCAGATAGACGGTGGAGAACCAATTCTTCGAGGCTGATTAATAAAAATGAGGTGGGGCGTCAGGGGTTGGTGTTTCAGATCCATTACACTTAATGTTCCAACACATTCCAACTGTGCGCGCACGTATAGACTATTAAGTTCTTATCCAGTTTTAGTCTGGAATCATATCACATGCAGGGCGCAGTTAAAAGGTCTTGTGTGAAAGTTGGCTAAATGTGTCCAATGAAATGAATTTGAATGCGCATTGGAAATGGAATATTGCAAGACTTGCCATTTTAGATTGTAAAAACTGTGGTCATAGACTCAGATTCCAAACCGCAGAACGTTGCTGTCGCTCAAAAGTGAGATTTTACTACTAACTGGTATATAAATATAAATTGCATTTTTACAGAAGAAATATGTGTTTTTGGGATATTTTGTATGTATTTGCATTATTATTTTACATTTTGTTCATTGTAAACCACAATTTTTACCAGAGATGCAAGATGGCGCCGCAGACCGATGCCTTGGTTTTGGTGCTCCTTGTTTTGTCTGTTTTTGTGTGTAAACCGTGTGTCAGTGGGCTCTTACACCTGTGAAGAGCTCTTAATCATCAGAACTACAACTCATACGGCTCTAGTTCCAGTTTTTTTTGCATCCGCAGCGGAATTGGTCCTCTTTTTGGTCAAAGGAGGGAGAAGCCGCAGACGGCATAAAACGTGCGGGAGCCTTGGTGCGCCTTCATAAACGCGGCGCCCGCCCTGACCTGGGATTTTCCTGTCTAACTTTCGCTCACTTTCCAATAAACTGGATGAACTGGCGCTGCTTGAGACGAAACAGATACTTTTCTTTATCTCCTGTTTTGTGCTTCACGAAGACGTGTGTCAGCGAGTCGGTCCCGGACTGCGCGTGCAGCTGGACGGCTTCCAGTTGCTACGTGGCCACAGAGAAAAAGATCTCACCAGGGTTAAAACACGAGGCGGAGGAGTCAGTTTCAACATCAACAACGCCTGGTCTTCAGATGTGACTGTGCTCTCCAAGCACTTCTCTCCTGATCTGGAATATCTGTTCATTAACTGCAAACCATTCATTCTGGCTGTTGTTTACATCTCACCTAGCGCACACGTGCAGGAGGCACAGCGTGCGCTCACAGACCAGATTCAGAGTGTGGAGCGGACTCCTTTATTATCCTAGGTGATTTTAACAAGGGGAATCTCAGCCACGAACTACCAAAGTACAGACAGTTTATCAAAGTTCCGAACAGAGAGCAGAACACGCTGGATCATTGTTACATAACAGTCACTCTTCCTAAACACTTCCTAAACACCTGCCACTTTATCTATAATTTAATTTAATCAATCACTCGCTGCACTGTCACTTTCTGCACTACAACTGTGAATTTACCTGTAAATTCTTGTGTTCATTGTAAGTCTATATTTATCTTATACTATATAGTAAATTTAAATAGTTTCCTAATGCATGCCCTTTTGATTTCATATATGTTGTTTTTATCTTTGCTCTGTTTTATGTTGCGCCTTAATGCCAAAACAAGTTCCCGTGTTTGTGAATGTTGTTCACTGACAATGGCAATAAACCTTTTCTGATTCTGATGTTAATCTAAAACAAGTTCACTGACTTTCTGTTCAAAACTGCAGAATTGATAAGCCTCATCATAGGGACATCTCACTGTAACTACACTGTTGTTTTGATATGTGGCTATGTGACATTTTACATCTTTGACCTAAAGTCTGAATTTTTTCAATAATTGCCAGTGAGTACAGAACAGTGGGTGGGGATAGGAGGTAGGTAAGAACACGAATTTTCTGAGCACTCGAGTCTCACTTACAGGACAATACAGAATTATAATAAAAGGTGATTTTACACTATATATGCCCATTTACAATTTGTCAACAAAATGCAAGGCCTCAATCACTTTAATAGTTTTTTATTCATTACATTAGTCTGTAAATCTGGAGCTCATCAGCAGTGACTCAGCATATTGGTGGCAGTAGAAGGAGCAGCTGTTGACCACGTGAACCACCGAGGGTTTTCCCACAACTAACATGACCCCTGAAGTAGCCACTTGGGATGGCCGATATATATATATTCTGTTTATATATATATATTATATATATCATATATATATATATATATATATATATATATATATATATAATATATATATATATATATATATATATATATATATATATATATATATATATATATATATATATATATAGTATCGTTTCAGTATCGGTTTTGGCCGATATGAAATGATTACAAACTATTTAGTGAATTGTTTTGTTTTGTTTTTTTAGACTGATGAAATGGGATTGGAAGAGCAATAAGGCTAAATATATCATGTCATGCAACTAATTATTTTCAATCCCAGATGAATACATTCCATTTGTTATTTGTAACTTGCGTGTATTGCGGGTCATGCGTGAATTTGTTGCGTTTATAGTTTAAATTTTTTTTTCGTCCAAAACCTTTTTTGTAGAGCTTTTAAAAGTCTAACTTTGTCATTTCCTGGTCTTTTGACTCAGAATGAAGACTGGATTAAAGTTTGCAAACAGAATGCAGACCACAGAGCTGCTGTTTTCTTCGTGTTTCTGAAGGGACAGAGTTAACTCTTTTCATGGCAAAGGCGTAACATCGCGGACTGATATCGATGGTTTTCGACTGAAACCGATATTACTCAATGACCTGAATATTGGCCAGTACTGATACTGAGCCGATACATTGGCACACCCCTAAAATCCACTCATCCCACGTCGACATCCCTGACTGGCCTGCGCCTGTGGATCATTAGACTAAACAAAGCACTAATGCCTGCATGCGTTCAAGCCACACTCATTATTATATATTTAATTTATTTTTTTATCCAGCACTTATCATTCTTTGCACTATAAATTGTAAGGGCCTAATATGTTCCTTAGTTACTTGAAGCATCCATAACAAATGCGTAACTGAATAGAAAACGCATGACAAAACACAGTTTGAGCTTGCATGGCGGATCATAAAGTCATGTCTGAGCTGGAAGCAGCTGGTGTTCTGGAGCTTCCTTTTGTCTGTCGCTGGTGTCGATTTCTAAAACTGTTGACTGAAAACTGTTGACTGAAACCGCTTGACGTCCTTCTTAGTCACTGCACTGCCATTCCAGCTGCCGTGTTTGCTTTCAGGCAGGTACAGTGTGCAGAGAGAGACACGCTATGTCGCAACGGTCGAAGTGGACACCGTTTAATGTGGAGAGGTTTTTTGCTTTAGATCATGTTTAAGGCCCGACATGACTTAAATATAAGATTTTAGACCCATACCAATGTTATGGGGAACGCTTGGGCCGATGAACGATATTAGGGCGATAATTTCTACATGTTATTTGGTTATTTTAAATACTTGTTTTATTTATTGATTTAAAAAAAAAAAAAAGAATGACTTAAAAAACTTTTTTTTTTCTAAAATAAGGATCAAATCTGTTCTAAAAATGTGCAGAACCAGTTGTCCCGCATTCACTGCTCACAACACTCATTCATGCACCAGCACGCTATTGTTCATATTTTTAGTGGTAGAGGAAACCTACACAGACACGGGAGAACGTGCAAGACTAAAGTGTCTCTGTCCCTCTCCAGTCTGTGTGTCATTATCGTGTTGCTCCGCCCCCTCCTGTAACAACAGCAGCAGCAGCAGCAATAGTGTCTGATCACACACTCAGCTTTCTCTCTTCTCCTACTTTAAACGTCTCACACTAAAGTTATTTTGGAGTAAACATGTCTAGACCAATTATTTAGGAGGAAAACAAGTCAAATAATGTCTGAAAAAAACTTGTTTATCGCAATTTCGTCGTGCTTATATGATAAGTTTCAGTTTCTAGAGCTTTTACTTCTGTTTTTGTTCTGTTTTTCACTTCTTCATTTTGTCTAATTTGGAGACCCATTAAATAGAAACTGCTAAACTAATTACAAGAAACACATACATTTGCAACGTTTGCAGAGGTCTAAGTACAGGCTCAGCAGTGGGGCTGATGATTTTTTGCAATTATATCAGGAACTTCTGTTTTTGTTCTGTTTTTCACTGTCGCCCCTCGAGGCAACCGCTGTTGTGATTTTGGGCGTTGCCAAAAAAAACAACAACATTGAATTGACATTGTAAACTTGATTATGGCTCTTTCAGCAGGGCGGCTGCTCGCCATTTGTATGCCTTAAGCAGAAGGCTGGTCAGGCTGGTGCCCCTCAGAGCACTTGATGCCTATGCACTGCACATTGTGTGTAATGGGAGCGGCGCCCTGTGAGCGCGGCCCCCGTGCGTGAGGCGTGGCCCCAGGAGGGCGGCCCCCGTGCGTCGTGAGCGTGGCCCCCCGGGAGGGCGGCCCCCGTGCCGTGATGCGTGGCCCCCGTGCCGTGAGCGTGGCCCCCGTGCCGTGAGCGTGGCCCCCGCGTGGCCCCCGGGAGGGCGGCCCCCGTGCCGTGAGGGCGGCCCCCGTCTGCAGTCAGCAGCTTCGTGGTTTTACTCTCTGCTCCTCCCTAGTTCTCCGCGTGTTTGAGCTTGACTTTTCTCTGTGTGGTTGAGGCGTTAGATTGAGTTTATGTGGTGAAAATATACTCGTCTTAGAACTATAGCAGCCCGAGGTCTTACATTAACCCGCGCTCTGCTGTGCTCTTTCTCTCCTCCCTCTTTTTTCACAGTACTTGCTCCAAACTTCGTTGGTGTGGTTTGTATTCAAGAGCGCGCTTTAGCTCAAAAATTACATAAGTTTGTTGTAAAATAGGGTTGTTACTGATATAATTTGGGGTTGAATTTAGGTTAAAGTTAAGTCGGCCATCGGTTACTCTGGATTCTAAACAATCTGTACACCACATCAACCTTGGAAAAACTCATTGGTCGAGCTCTAATCTATTACACAGTTGTTAGAGCTTTTATCTTATCATTTGCATTCACTCACCACATCTGTCTTACACATTTGCCTGATAGAGCCTACACATTACATCCATTAGCAGCCACATTATCTGCTCCAACTGAGAAGCCCAATCGGAAACCATCCAACCACACTTGGCCACATTAACGGACCCTACCAGAAACTACTCCACCTCCACTCCTTCCCACTCCAGCTGCACCGTGCCATTAAGTGACCTTGGAACGCTGTTAATCCTAATACCTCCATTTGGATGTCACATACCACAGGCTAAAACCAAAGTTACCAAACCCCCTTCTCACACCCAGCCCCGGCCCCTCACAACCTCCTGACACAATGCAAAAAGGATTCCTGCATCTCTAAGCAGCATATGCGTGGTGTCATGTGGACATGTTCAGGACGCAGCTCTCCTTTTGTCCCCGCAGACCGAGCAGATCCTCCTACATCTGTATGATGGGAAGAACGGACACACCACAGGACAGGTCAGTACCACTTTCATTTCTGAGTTACTGGCATAGTCTCGAACACTGTTTCAGTGGCTGTGGCTCTTGTTTTTTGGGTGGTCTAAAGTTCAGCCTAAAATTATGTTACAGGATGGAATTGAGAAAAATGCTTTTGTTCTGAAAATGATAGTATGTGGTAAATGTGGTTTGTGTTGGTGCTATCACCAACTCCAGTTCAATATAAAGTAATAAGATCAATACACTCATGCTTTGCACCCTGAGGAAGACCACGCATTGGTGCATATTTTAAGCCAATAGGCATGTCGCAATAAAGGCTTTTTAATTATTTCTTCGTAAATAAGTGCCTTGTTTTTCTTGTCTTTGGGAATATAATTCTACATATATTTTGCCACAATTGCACACCCAAATAGCGTGATTTTATATAGTTGTTGTAGTACAGTCAGACATGGTCTCTCTTGGTAACGGTGTTCGTTTTAGTTGTACACTTAGAACCGAAAAGGCCTAAACAAAGTATAAAAGCAAAAGCCAGATCAAGTCAGCTGTTTAATGTTAATATAGTGTCATAGAGAAGTGATCATGTTGTAAATCATGGCCAACTCCAGTTATCATTATTAATAATGATACTTGTTCAAATAAGTATCTAATTTCGTCACTAGTTTTAGTGTTGATTATTATCTGATTTTGATTTTTCATTCATTTCGCAGCCTGTTATATTACTTTCTGGTTGCTTTATTAAAGAAACGTTGAAGGCCACAGAATTCTTATGGGAATATCTACTGTACGTACACACAAATGCAAACACATGACAAAATACGAAGCTCTATCTTTTGTACAAGGGAAAAATCTTGCAGTTTAAATGCTATGAAATAGATTGATTTGTGTAAAACAAGTCAACAACGCACCATTCTCTGCGCGGCCTGCCAACGAGTCTGTGTAGAACTTATTTTATTTCATATGGCGGCGCTCAAGCCAACTTCTGAATAATGTGAATACGAACAAATTCTCTTTAGTTGTCTTGTACTCTTCACTAATTTATCCTATTTAATGCTATCGTTTATGCTTTTCATCAATATTCATAATTAGCCCTTACAATGTTAAATGATCCTAGAATTGGATGTTTAATCTTCTGTGTTTTTGTTTTTTTATGTCCAGGGGGTGCTTGGTGGGGATCATATTCTTCATACTGGGCCTGGGGACGCTGTTGCCATGGAACTTCTTCATGACTGCCTCACTGGTAAAAATCAAAACAAAAAACAAATTATAGTTACAAGTTATACAATATTTTCAGTTTGTCCCAGTACAAAGGATGCTATACATGTATTTTTCATTCTGGCCTGGATAAACACATTCTTTTTGAAGAACGATGTGTCTGCTTTTCATCCATGAGGGCAGCGGCCACAGTGAAGCAGTACACATACTGTAACTGCCACTGATATTCTCTTGTTTGTACCTTGTAAAATGTACGAGTTAGTAGTGTTTCTGAAAAGATTTCCGATTCATAACAGATGTCTCCACAGAGTAGTCTAATAAAGCAGTAGCGTGCTGTGACTTTTCTAGATGGGCAAGCAGACTTTGGGTGTTCATCATTCCAAAAAACATGCATGCAAAAGTCAGTTTCAAACCATGGTCTCCCGCATGAAGGGTAAACACTTTACATACTGAGCTAACTTGCATTACTAGTAATAGTAGTCTCACTTCACTGATCTCTGTTATTAAAATACTACATATATTTATAACATCTTATCATTAGAAACGTGAACAGAGCTACAAAGACTTGTTTCTAAAAGATGGATTTTAAATCCATTTGTTGAAACTTCCTCTGAAGAGGCCACTAAAAGACACCGTGACTTCAGCCAAGCTTCCTCAGCAGAAGTGAGGAGAAAATGGGCTTCTTTGGACAAACAGTGAGGAAAATAAGCTTCAAGAATCTTCATATTTTATCTTCTAAGAATACGAATAAAGTAAAAGTTACATTTCCTCAGCGCCTGTGGTTCATCATTAAACTGTTACATTACGCCGGGCTCGTGCTCAAAACATTGACTTTCTAAATGTGGTTACTGCCGTCATTTGAGCCTTTGTACGGTTTAAGTGATCATAACCGCAACAGCCCTATTCTACAGCACAGAGTTGAGTTTGATGCAACAAGCAGGGATTCTTTTGTGTCTTGATTGCAGCCGCCCAGCACGATGTTGAGCCTGATCAAGGGGAATAAAAAAGCTTTCACCTGCTGTACTCTGGAGGTCGTCTGTTATCACCAAATTAAATTAGAGGAAGCGTGGTTTGTGTGAACAGCCCGCCCCAGAACAGAGCAAATATTATTCAGTGACTGTGCACATTTTACAAATGGAAAAAGGAACATCTTGGTGCTGATTAGGTTTCTGTTGGGAAGAAATCCTATAAAGGCCATCCTACTAGAAAACTTTCAGCTCTATGTTTTAACCATGTTGTAATGTTGTTCCCCCATCAAATAGTCATCCTTTTTTTTTTTTATGTCAGTAAATACTTTTAATACATTTCACATTGATCTAATTTGCAAAAGGGAAAAACTTCTCAAAAATAAAAAGAAGCATTTGCAGTAATTTGTTTTCTAGACACAATAGCCACAAGGATGTCGATCTTCAGTAATGCAGAAAATGGAAAAGAAGAAAAAACAAAACATTACATAAAAAAATAAAATAAAATGCAAGGGCAGGGCCAGAGGAAACAGATTGGGTCATTTTTAAAATAGCATTTTAGAGATGACAAAAAAATTAAAAATAGTTATAATATATATATTTTAAAACACAAAAGAAAGAAAGGGCATCCCCAAATAGGTTTTCCAAATCCACTTATTTATATTGGTGGTTTTCTAAAATGTGCTGTGTTGGGTAGCGTTACCCTGGAAAGCGACGCACAACAACAGAACTCGCCACGTTACCCTACATTTACTCTCCAGATACAAAATAGGAGTTCTAACGAAGGAGAAGCGTGTGCTGCCGAGGCACGCTCTCTCCTCAAACACTGGGATTGCAGTGAGGTGAGACCTAACCAAAACATCTTAATGATTTGAACAAGTCATTTGGGGAGTACTAGATTACATTGGTGCTCAAAACTACTGCGTTATGTTCCTCATTACTCTAAAAAAGTAATGTGACTACTCTAATGTTTTCTAGCTAACTCATGCATTTAAAATACCCAGAAAGACACGGCATACAAAGTGAGCAGTCAGCTCCCCACTTCAGATTAGTATTATACTATCAATCCTTTTAATCTTTTTGTTGACATATTTAGTTTCCCAGTCTTAAAGGCATGACCTGGTCGGACCCCTAATCCCCCCTGTGCGTCTCATGACCTCAGTAACTATGCGATCGCCAGCCTCGTCTCCTCCACCAGCTGCTTGTGCTGCTGCTGCTGCTGTTGGAGGGACCAAGTGTCTTTGAACACCAGCAACGTTTTCTTTCTTTATTGGCAGACAATTTGTAAATCCACATCGAATGTTAGATAGTGAATGTTGTTTTGGGATATGCAAAATCTGCTTTCATCATTTTTACTATAAAAAGAAATAATATAATGTCAAACTTTCAACTCAGGATGTAAGGTGATATTTCTGCTCTTTAGTGATGACTTTTTTACAGACATTTCACATTTGTTTGATACGTTTAAAAACATCACACAGGTTTGAGTTAGAATATCATCTGACTATCGCTATCAGGATTACGACATTCACCACAGAGCCGTCTCTAGACACCATGGGGGGCCCTAAGCAAGAGGTGGTCTGGGGCCCCTTTGTATACACATTTACATTTAAGAAACCATTGCTTATCATAACTACTGTTACATTTTCAAGACCATTGGTGACGTGAATCATAATTTATGGAGCCTTTTCAGTCTGGGGCCCTTGGCAAGTTTGTGTACCCCATTGTGGCGGCTCTGCGCCCACCTCGACGGTTACCACATGCCATTTGTGAAGAACTTTATATCTTTAGATGTTATCCTACAAATTGTCATGGTAAAAGAACTGTCCCAAGAGTAACCTGGTGCTTTCCTCTTTGTGCTGCAGTATTTCCAGGGCCGTCTGAACGCCACAGAAGAGAGCAACGGGACCACGATGGTGCGCAGAGAGTACTACTTCAACAACTGGATGACTCTGCTCTCCCAGCTGCCCCTGCTCCTCTTCACACTGCTCAACTCCATCCTTTACCAAAAGTTTGTATCAGCGACGGCCCTCAGATTGAACACTCAAAATCCAGAGTGTGAAATATGCAGTAAATCTAGCATTACAAGGCACTCACAATTTTGAAACTGACACAAATATGTAGGTGTATTCAGCAAAATTCTGTGGCTGAAATTTCAGGAAAAAAAGAAGACAATTCAAACATGTTTGTTCAGGGTTAAAACAATCTGTTTTTGAAATTCTGCAGCATTTAAAATTCCAAATCTGATAAACAAATGATCTTCCATATATTTAAGTGAGAAAAGAAACTTGATTGTGAAACAGCAGAAGGAGGAAGTAGGGATTTCAATCGTCTAACTGGTTCCTAAACCTTTGGCACACACTCGTGTGAATGAATGGATATTTTTTCAGACGTGCACAAAAAAAAATGATTTTTTCCGACAGCAAAGTGAAACGGGGTCAATGCTTGTGGCTCTTTATTCCAGGTTTGTAATGGAAAAGATATTCATTAATACTTCATTTGATGCAGACAATGAAGTGCTGCTTTTATAATATAAAAACTAAATATAGACATCATTTTTAGTATGATGATAGGCACTAATTCAAATCCATTCTCAATAAGTCAAGGTAGTGATTACGATCACACAAATTCAATAAAAAATATGTTAATAAATAAATGAGTAAATATGAAAAAGCACAGCAGTCGAGGCCCAGAAAACATAAAAATGCTATAATTAGAATTAACATTAAATAGTTTTTTATATACATGTGTGTGTATATATAGGAAGACTCCATTCTACATAAATTGAGAAAGTTTGTGAAGTTGTTGGTGAATTGCTTCATGGAGGGTTTACTGCTGTGAGGCAAATTGACTTCATTGGAAAGGTCACGCCCCTTGGCTCCATATGACCCCAGAAAAACCAAAGCACACTAGGTGGTCATTTCTAAATAACCACATCTTTGATCATCTTTGAGGGGAATGCACATATTTTGACCAAGTATGGTTTATGTTGTCCCCCCTCGGCCCCCGAGAGCTCCGGCTGCCTGGGAATGACAAGTTTGCCAAGACGCATTAAATCTGAGCCCGATCCCAGTTTTAGTCATTCCCTTAAGTGGGCCCTTAAATCAACTGTTGTAGTCCATCTTATTGTGACCTTGAAAGATGAACTAAAATGTGGTGTTCATTCCATTTGTGCTCAGTCTGGAGTAACGCTGCTTAACGCCAACGTCAATTCTAAAAGCTCGATTTATGATTGACTCTGAACACTCGGGGAATTTGGAACATTCTGATTTGTGGAAGTGCTGACTTTTTTGGCTCTAATCCACCGAAACTCGAGCCAAGTCTGAACGTGCCAAGAACTCTATTACCGAGAAGAACATCTGCAGCAAAAGGACCTGTTTTGTTTTTTCAAGCATGATTTGGTGCGTTGCAGGATCTCGGAGATGGTGCGGATCGCGGGCAGCCTGGTCTTCATCCTGCTCCTCTTCCTCCTCACCGCAGTGCTAGTTAAAGTGCCCATGGAGGAGGACCACTTCTTTTCCGTCACTATGGCGACCATCTGGTTCATCAACTGTGAGCAACAACTACAAACATAAACGGGGGTCGGCGAGCACAAAGGTCATATTAGAGTCATGACCTCAGTTTGACAGAGGAAAAGGTCATGATGCGTTCTCTTGGCACGTACTTTTCCAAATAGAAAAGAAGACTTAACTTTTCCTGTAGTTTACTCACACAGATTTGAACTAAATATATATATTTTTTTATGTTTTTATCTGTAAATGCCAAATCTATGCCAAAGTTGCACATACAAATATACATGTAAATCTAAAAATGAACAGAGCCAGGTTTAAATGTCTTCAAGCTTCTATTTGTCTTCTAATATAGTTGAATTCTCTGCATCCAATCAAAACGTGAAGTATTCCCTTGATTCTTCACAGAAAGTGTGCAATAGGACCTGCTTGTTTTAGTTTGTGGCCGCGCTAATGCCTGGTGTTCTGCCCCCAGCGTTCGGCGCGGTGCTGCAGGGCAGTCTGTTCGGTCTGGTGGGTCTGCTGCCTCAGAAGTACAGCGCCATCTTCATGAGCGGGCAGGGCCTGGCCGGGACCTTTGCGGCCGTCGCCATGCTGCTCGCTATCGCCAGTGAGTCGCACACCTGTTGCCTAGTAACAAGCCACAATGTAAACACACTGCCCGCACTCGCACAGAGCGGCTGTATGCCCTGTACGCTGCCACACAGATGTAGGCCAAGTGCGCATGGAGCGAACGAGAGAGAAGCCTTGGAATATGACCAGTTTAAGTGCGTCATAGAGTCACTAACACTGTCATTCCTCCAGTTTATTTATTTTTTGTTCCAAGACGTTCCAAAGGATTCCAAACCTCGCACTGTGCCACATTGTCTTGGGATCACTGCTGTCAACCACTTTGAACAAAAAATTCAATCTGTTTAATCACACTTTTGGAATGATTAATCACCATGAATTGAGCAGTGCACTTCCGGTAATGTCCTCTTTTATACATAACACAAAACGTTCTAACTAATCTAAATGAATGAGCCTTATTTAAATCCCTATTGGCTCTAATGCAAGTCTTTCATAATGAGTCTGGTGGTCACATGTTTCAGGTAACGTCCATGAGCAAACACCGGGCTTGTGGGTGTAACTGGCTCTCATGGCGACGGGTGTACACGGGGATCGGCCTGGCATTTCTCAGTGTTCTGTTGTAATTTGGTGGAATATATGGCCCATATTCTGTGCTTTCTCTCGACGCGCACGCGGTTCAACCCGAGATCTTGCCTACGTCTTTTGTTTGTTTTGTAAACATCACGTTCCACGTGACGACTGAAGGATCTTATGTGTGAAATGTGTGTCCGTTCTGCTCCTCTTCTTCGCTCACGTAAATCCTGCTGATCTAAACATGATTAACGTGATTAATCTAATTCATGAGTGTGTCAATTTTGTATGTTCAATCACAAGAGTTGCCGTGGTAACTTTGACAGCCCTGCTTGATATTGACCTGTTCCCTGGAGTATACACGGGTCAGTTCACTTTGTTCATTGTCCCATTGTCCGTGAACGGCAGGGAACCAAAAAACAACAGTTGTAGTAGGTTTTCAGGGACCAAATTTAGATTGTTGTTTAAAGCCCATATTATGTTAATCTGAGTCGTCATGCACATTCAGTCATCTCTACATCTTTGCTAGTTTGGGCTCCTCCATGTTTTTGTAATCTTTCTAAAAGCTCATTGGACTACAACGATAACAAACAGGAAATGTAACTATGAACAAACCATCTGACTGTTTGGTCTGATTATTTCTCAGGTGAGACCGACTCTGAGACCGCCGCTCTGGGCTACTTCATCACTCCATGTGTGGGAACCCTGGTGACCCTCTGCAGCTACCTGTTCCTGCCGCGCCTGGTTAGCCCCCATAACTGCCCTCTTTAGATTCTCTTTTCTCTAACCACGTCGCTGAACCTGTTGGTCTTGATTTTTGTTTTTGCAGGAATTTGCACAGTTTTATTTGGACAGAAGTGGCAAGTATGAAGCGGGAACAACAGATGAGCTGCTAAAAGGTGCTGAGTCACAGCCTCTGAATCTTTACAAGCAAGTTGTGGAATTTAAACCGCTAGCTTACTCAAAGTAAATGGCACATGAACCTGATTGTTATTGATATTGTTGTTATTATTATTATTGTTGTTGTTATTTGGTAACAATTGTTAACCTTCAGTACTTTTTAAATTTATTTGTACTATGAATCTATTAGCAAAATTACTAATTGGAATAATTGTATTTATTTATATAAAAAAAAACATAAAAAATGAGGTCAAAGGTTCTTTAACTGGCACCGGTGTGCGCTGGTTTTAAGTGACGTAAAGGTGTTTAATCTCCATCCATCTTCCGCTTTATCCGGGGCCGGGTCGCGGGGGCAGCAGTCTATGCAGGAACTCCCAGACACTTCCTCCAACTCCTCCGGGAGGATCCCGAGGCGTTCCCAGGCCAGCCGAGAGACATAGTCCCTCCTCCCGGTGGGACATGCCGAAACACCTCCCTAGGGAGGCGCCCAGGAGGCCAACAGTAGAGATGAGATCCTGTGTTCCCCAAACCGGACCCCCTCCGACCCCTGACTGCGCCTAGAAATTCTGTCCATAAAAACAATGAACAGAACCGGTGACAAAGGGCAGCCCTGGCGGAGACCAACATGCACTGGGAACAGGTCTGACTTACTGCCGGCAATGCGAACACAGCTCCTGCTCCGGTCATACAGGGACCGGACACAGCCCTGAGCAAAGGGCCCCGTACCCCCGCAGCAGCCCCCAAAGGGCACCCCGTGGGACACGGTCGAAAGCCTTCTCAAGATCCACAAAGCACATGTGGACTGGTTGGGCAAACTCCCATGAACCCTCGAGCACCCGATGGAGAGTACAGAGCTGGTCCAGTGTTCCACGACCAGGACGAAAACCACTCTGCTCCTCCTGAATCCGAGGTTCGACTATCGGTCGGATTCTCTCTCTCCAGTACCCTGGAATAGACCTTACCAGGGAGGCTGAGGAGTGTGATCCCTCTGTAGTTGGAACACACCCTCCGGTCCCCCTTCTTGAACAGAGGGACCACCACCCCGGTCTGCCAATCCAGAGGCACTGTCCCCGACCGCCACCGATGTTGCAGAGACGTATCAACCAAGACAGTCCTGCAACATCCAGAGACTTTAGGTACTCGGGGAGTATCTCATCCACCCCCAGAGCGCTGCCACCGAGGAGTTTGCCAACAACCTCAGTGACGGCTTGGGTGATAGATGAGTCAGCCTCCGAGTCCTCAGTCTCTACTTCCTCTTCGTAAGACGTGACAGTGGGATTTAGGAGGTCCTCAAAGTACTCCTTCCACCGTCCAACGACATCCCCAGTCGAGGTCAGCAGGTCTCCACCCTCACCGTAAACGGTGTTGGTGGAGCACTGCTTCCCCCTCCTGAGGCGCCGACGGTTTGCCAGAATTTCTTTGGGGCTGACAGATAGTCCTCCTCCATGGCCTCCCAAACTCCTCCCAGCCCCGGGGTCTTGCCTCTGTGACAGCACGAGCTGCGGCCCGCCGATACCCGTCAATGGCCTCAGGAGTCCCACAAGCCAAAGAGGCCTGATAGGCCTCCTCCTTCCGCCTGACGGCATCCCTTACTTTCGGTGTCCACCACCGGGTTCGGGGTTGCCGCCGCGACAGGCACCTGAGACCTTGCGACCACAGCTCCGAGCAGCCGCATTGACAAATGGAGGTCGAGAACATGGTCCACTCGGACTCCAATGTCCCCAGCCTCCCCCGGGATTTCGGAGAAGCTCTCCGGGAGGTGTGAATTGAAGACCCTGCTGACAGCGGGGCTCCGCAAGACGTTCCCAACAGACCCTCACTATACGCTTGGGCCTGCCAAGTCTGTCCGGCTTCCTCCGCCGCCAGCGGATCCAACTCGCCACCAGGTGGTGATTGGTTGACAGCTCCGCCCCTCTCTTTACCCGAGTGTCCAAGACACGCGGCCGAAGGTCAGATGGCACGACAACAAAGTTGATCATTGATCTCCGGCCTAGGGTGTCCTGGTGCCACGTGCGCTGGTGGACACCCTTGTGCTTGAACATGGTGTTCGTTATGCTCAGTCCTTGACTAGCACAGAAGTCCAATAACTGAACACCACTCGGGTTTAGATCGGGGAGGCCGTTCTTCCCAATTCATCCCTCCGCAGGTGTCCACTGTCGTTGCCCACGTGGGCGTTGAAGTCCCCCAGTTAGAACAACTGAGTCCCCGGTCGGTGCGCTGTCCAGTACCCCTCCCAGGGACCTCCAAGAAGGCCGGGTATAGCGCTGTTGTTCGGGTTAGGCCGACACAATAGTGAGAGACCTGTCCCCAACCCGAAGGCGTAGGGACCCTCTCGTTCACTGGGGTAAACTCCAAAACATGGCGGCTGAGCTGTGGGGCAATAAGCAAACCCATCTAAATGTTGAAAAGTCCTCCCTCAAAATGGCGTCCAACAATAATCTACTAACAGTGACTATATAAAAATATCTGTAGCTGTAAACGTTCTCCACTATACAGACTCTAAAACGCATACTAAAAGACCTGTTCTAACAATAAATGGGATTATTTTTAAAACCAATTTGGATTTTCATCAATAATACACTTAATTTGTGAATCTTCTCTGTCTAAACATCTTGAGTCACCATATTTCAATCTTTATTTGGTTGATGATGTATTTTATAAGTCTCATTGTACAATAGAAATAATCGTTTCACTGGTCGATTTACTAAAATAACCAGTTGCAGTCCTACATAACTGTAATGTCATGAATTGGACATCCCTGAAATAGAAAAATGCCCAAATGACCATTTTTGTAGTGAGTGAAGTTATGCTGACTCTTGGGGCTTTGGAAAAGTCTACTCGTCTTGTTTATGCCACTTGACATTTTGCCTCCCATTGCACCGACAGAATAGACATGTATTAGTTTTCCTGAGTCACAGTCTTCACAGCCAGCTAGAATCTAATCAGTTTAGTGGGCAATTATCTCATTAAGTCAGTTGACCCTCCAGTTCTCCACAGACAGAGCTCGGCCTGTTAAACACATGTCGGCCCACTCACACATGAACACGCTCTGCTTTGTCTTCGGACCAACACTTTCCATTTCTATTTAGAACCACTGTGTTAAAGTACTTCACAGTGTAATTGTCTTTAGAGGCTATTTTTAAGGATGAGAGGAGATTGAGAGATCTTAGACTCAAGGTTGTAAATATGAACAGTACTTTATTGTTCCAGGTGGCACGGTGTCTTTTGCTCTGCTAATTCCACTTGACTCAAATGACTGGGATTCAGTTTCCATCCCGATTTTTCTCTCTGCAGGTTTTCTCCAAGTCTCTCTAAAATAAACCAATATTTCACAATCACATGGCAGACAGCGATAAATGTGTTAAGATCTGTACATACGGTGTACTTTACTCTACCATACGTCGGTCTTTGTAGTTAGACATTTGGGTAAACTTTTATGAAGGATGTAGCTATTTCCAAATCTCGCCATGTGGTCATGGTCTTAGTCTTACCGTACTGGTCCTTTTTTAGATGGAGAGCTGTTTGAATACAAAATATATATATATATAGATATATAGATATATATCTATATATATATATATAGATATATATAGATATATATATATATATTAGATAGATAGATATAGATTTTTTTAAGTGTTTTTTACCAAATTACATTAAGAATGCAACTAAATTGTGACAAATAAGAAATAAGATGGGATAAAATAAATGATACAAACTTCAAAATGTTTTGTAATAAAAAGTGGATTTTTGATATAGAAAATGAATAACATTCTTTCATCCAGATTTATCGGTGCCATAAACAGTGAAACGGCCCTAAAACTGAACCTTGTGGTACACCTAGAGTAACATAGCGCTTCTTTATTGCTATTTGATAGTGTAAAATTGACATACTTTTTAAACCTTTTAAAATGGACACTTGATGGATACGTGTGCCTTCAGAGAACAAGCCGGTGGAGAATGGGAAGCTGAACGGCCACACTAACGGCTCGGTGCCCAACAGTACGACAGACAAAGGAGTTGGTCCCTCAGAGATGGAGCTGGAGTCCTACCCTGACAAGAGCAAGCAGGCCTTTCTGTCCCTGGAGCCCGAGGAGCAGCGGCAGAACAAGGCTTCTGTCATAGAGGTCTTCAAGAAAGGTCAGTCAGTGAAGGCCCTTAGGTTTGAAGCTTGTCATTTGGTTGGAGTACACTGAAGAAAAAACCTCTTCTATTAATGGGAAATAATGGCTTAATGACAGTGAGAAGCACAAAGAAATGTTAACGTGTAATAGGATGAAATGAAAGTAGTGTGACAAGCCAGAAAAAAACATTGCATAAATGTTTTGATGTTGATGTGACTTTGTTTTGTTTCTTTGTCCCGGCGCACAGATCTGGGTGATGGCGTTCTGCGTGACCTTTGTGTTCACCGTCACTCTCTCCGTGTTCCCCGCCGTCACCGCTGATGTCAAAACGGCTTTTCCTGGGAAATGGGGTACAAACTCCACACACAAATCCTATGAAACGCGCTTTAAAACACACACTCATGATGTCGTAATGCCCTTTTCAGACCGCTACTTCATCTCGGTGTGCTGCTTTTTAATCTTCAACATAAACGACTGGCTCGGCCGGACCGTCACCACGTTATTTCAGTGGGTAAGTCAAACAAACGCTTCTGTTTGTCTAATCTCAAGGTCAAAAACGGCTTCTGGTTACAGTTCATGAGTATATAAGAGCGCTGGTATTTTGGTTCCATAAAGCAGGCGAATGTGCCGGAGGGAAAAGTGAAGAAGTATAATTACACAAACGAGGAGGCAGCAGTGAGGTGTGACAAGCTTTTAAAAGCGTTAAATGGTGTCAAATTTAAGGCCTTAAGAGTATTATGTTTCAAGTATAAAGGTCTTAAATGTTCTTGGTCTTTGTTTTAGTCGTAGTTGTTATATTTTTTGTCAGAATAATAGTTCAGATAAAATTAGGCATCTGTGGATTTGTTATTATAAACTAGGACAAATAATAATGTATTCAAATGTTAGAAAATAGTGTTTATAATATATTAATATAGACTAGTATCAGTGTTTATTTTTCAATGCAAATAATTTAATAACCAAAAAAATATCTTTTGTGACAGGCATTACATTTTATCTAAACAGCATTTATTTTATATTTTTTTCACTTATTCACGTTTTTTTTCCTGCAGTAATAATACCATTAAAGCACATATTTGTGCTCTGAATGAATCCTTGTCATAATCTTTAGTATCTTATAGCAGGTTGTCAATTAATTCTATAGACCCAAAATCAAGTAAACTGTTGCAGACGTTGTCTGAGGTGGTCCATAGAACGTGGATGAAAAGGCCGACGTTCAGAGGAAGTGTGCCACAGATCCAACATGAAGGGTCTGAGTAAGATCTGTCATGTGTCTTCTGGAAGGACACACACTGAGGGACAGAAGACAATAGACATCGAGACGCCGTGTTCACATTTGCTCTGCGTCCACTTTGACCTGGTAACACTCTCATGAACCAGAACACTGATCAAGTCAGTTTATTTCATTTCTGACAAAAAAGAAACACGTTTTGAATTTCCAGTGTTGAAATGTTCTACCTTCTGCAAAGAATGTCCTCAATGTTGTATTTGAGTTTTGCAAAAAGTATTATTAGAGGTGACCGATGTGTTAAATCTTTAGAGACACAGAAATACTACGCTCACAACAGTTTTTCTTTGAGTATTTGTCCAGTAAAACCTACGACATTGCCTTCTCATAACATAAACCCAGCTCTGCTCTGACTCGTGTCTGGTGCTTTTACTTCAAACTCCCCTGGATTATTCATACAGTGTTATGTACTGTGGTTAATCCCAGTTCCTCTATTAAACTCAAGTGTTTTTTTATATACTTTGAAATGGTCTGTTCCAAGTGCAGAAGTTAAACCAACAAGACTCTGCAGGATTTGAGGTTGTTGGTGTTGGTGTTGTTGTGTCCTACACTAATGTTGTACGGTGGTGTTTTTCAGCCCGGTAAAGAGTCGCGCTGGTTCCCGGTGCTGGTGGTGTGCCGCGTGTTGTTCGTGCCGCTCCTGATGCTGTGCAACGTGCAGTCGCGCTCCTTCCTCCCGGTCTACTTCCCCCACGACGCCGCCTTCGCCGTCATCATGTCCCTGTTCTCCTTGTCCAGCGGATACTTCGTGTGCCTTTCCATGTCCTACGCGCCGCAGTGAGTCCCACGCAGCCACGCGAACGGCGCTCGGACCGTGCCTGATCTGCTGCCGTGCTAAAATGCCTTTATTTTAGAGTCTGCCACTGCCAGAGATGTGAAGTATTTTGTAATTGGTCAAGCATTTCAACCAAAACTTTAGTTTGTAAAACCAGTTCACACTTTTACAAACTAGTTCTGTTCTCCCATTGTTTTTAATATAAAGCCACTACCATAATTCCACGTTTACCCTCCTGATCGCTGAAGCACACTGGAATAGAGAAGTGTGCACTATAGCACCCTCCGTCTCCACGACAACACAACACACAACACTTATTTCTCTTTCCTTGTTTCAGAATGGTGGAGTCTAAAGACGCAGAAACGGCCGGCGCTTTGATGACCTTCTTCCTGGCGCTGGGTTTGTCCATCGGGGCGGCGCTCTCGTTTCCTCTCAGATTACTGGTGTAAATGAATGTACATTAAGAAGATCCTAAAAACACAGCCCAAGAGCTCAGAAAATACAACTTATAAAAAAAACAGTGTGAAACGGGTTCGAAATGTACACCCTTATTTTTGTTATTTATGTTTTTTATCTTTGTAGTTTCCAGGGCATTTGCAAGTAGGAAATTGAGGATTATTTTATTATTATGACTATATTCAATTTTGTACATTTGAACTATGCGTAAGAGTAATTATGGTAGATCCATTTCTTATGTTACCGTTAAGTAGAAGGTATTAAAAAAAAAAGGAGGGAAAAAAAGATGGGAAGTATTACAGAAACCCCTCATTTCTATTCTCTTAAGTCGTTTAGCGCCATCTGCTGGTCGGGAATATTTACTGCTGAAGGTGAGTAGCAGGGTTAAGACATGTTTTTGCTGCATGGGAACGGTATGAAAAAGAGAATGCATATTGTACTCCGTTAATTTGACGTTTACGAGAGCAAAGTACTGTATTATATTCTGAAGTCGTGCCATGCAATAACTTTAGGTAGACTCGATGGACACGTAGTTCCTGTGTCATAACCAGTGCATATGTTAACGACTTTTATGGTTGAATTATTGCGAAAATTATGTAAAGAGATTGGTAACCTACAATGAACTTTTAGTACAAATAATTAGAAAGAAAATCTGTCAAAAGAACAGAATTTTTGTGGTTAATTTACAAATTATGCTACTAATTTCACCAAAAACCTTGCCTCGTCTTTGCTATTTTGATCATTTGAATTACTTGTATAGTTTTACTTCCTGGTTGGACACAAATGTCATTGCCCAATCTGGAAGTTAGCGGTTTTACATCAACTCTAAGTTTTTGGAGCACTTATTTTTGGAACTTTGATCAAATAAGTCTCAAATGTGCTGATTTTATACTTCAGCACTTTTATTTTGTTATATGTCTGAAAAATGTTGTGGTTGTGGTAAATATGTATCGTATTTTTACAAGTATTGCCCCACCGAACAAAGTAATACATTAAACGACGTGAAAACTTGATGCCGAACTTTGTCAAATGTTTAATAATGGGTTTTTTTCCGACACTGAACAGAATGAACGGTGTGACAAATGCTGCTCATTTCCTTCAGTGTAAATTGTACATGCAAATCACTTCCGAAACTGTTTGGATTTTTGGACGCTCTTTAGCTCAAAGGAAGTTGAGCCTTAACCTCATTTGGAGGTTGTTGTTGTTGAGCATTAGGAGCTGCAGCCTGCCTCTGGGGGTCTGCGCTAGCTGCGCATGCTGTGTTTGCTGCGCTAGCTGCGCATGCTGTGTTTGCTGCGCTAGCTGCGCATGCTAACCTGTCATCTGATCTAGGTTTAAAGGGAAGCCTGTGCATACTGTACGTGTCAGAGCTTTAATAAAAGGATGTTACCGGCGGCACCAAACTGGACTCGTCATTACTGCTGTGAGCTGTGGACTCTTTGAAGTCAGTGGTTCTCCACCTTTTTCAGTCACGACCCCCATAATTACAACCGTTGGTGTTCGTGACCCCCAAACACACAAAATAGACTTCACAAAGTGATAAAGTTCTTCTAATCTACATTCAGCACTGCATTTGAATGGAGTCGAGCCTTATTCAGGACTGTTAAACACATTTTTAATTTTCCCCTCCTGAAATCATTTCACGACCCCCAGGTTGAGAACCACGGTTTTAAGTGGTAGTTTTTATCAGCTTTATTCATTTTTATTTTTTGATGATCATGATCTAAAGATGATTAAAACATTTGAATCAGGACGCACCCTCTTTTAACCCACATTAAAACAATTAAAATAAGAAATGTGTTTGTTTTACAAAGAGTAAAAAAAATCAATTTTGGTTTTTTTTACTACGAAAATACAAACATGAGGGGCCCCTATTTAACCATAAGACTTTTTTTTTCTTTTTTTAACTACCAAATGGTATGCAACTTTAATTAGAGCAGAGATGTTTAGTGTATAAACCTACTGAAGCAAAAGTACTAAAATACCTGTTTAAAATTACTGGATTATTTTAAGAACTAAGAAAGTGTCAAAAGAGCAGATTTTTCTTCAACTGAATAGATTTTCAAAATTTTTCGAGCAGATTTAGTTTGTTTTCCCAAAGTTGGGATGTTTCAGGTGACCTCAGACTGTAAGCATCTGTACTTTGCCTTCCACCACTGTTTAAATTTGACCAAAAATTTAAGTGTAAAAACCACTCAAAGCCATGAGTTTGTTCCCTGTATTTATTGAAAACCCAGCAGTCATCATCAACTCTGTACAGGTAGGGGGCGCTGTGGTAAACTAGTCGTCATTCCGTCGTCAAAAGAAAACGCATAAAAGTAAAACGAACCAAAAAAAAAAAGGAAAAGGGGGGAAAAGTACATTGGGCTACGCAAACGGAACGACTTTTTGACTTTAGTTTAATCCGTTTTTAACACTTTTGAAAATGTTGCCCTGTTGAGGAGCGGGAGACGTCGTCCTCGTGCGGCTCGAGTGTGCGTGGTGTCGCGTGTGTGCGGCGCTTCATCGTTTCTTGGGCGGTTGGGCTGTGCGGGGCGGGGTCACAGGGCGCCCCGCGTTCATTCCTCCGTACTGGTACTTGGCTTTCTTCTCAGACGGCTTCAGGATCTGCAGCAGGAAAGGTTTAGTCGTCAGCATGTTCGGAATGCCAGAATGAAGTGACGTCACATGTAAATACTGAGGAATTTTAACTTTATTTTTACATAAATGAGCAACAATTTAGAATTTTCAGAACAGACATGTACAGACAATATCGTATTTTCCATTCTTCAAACTGTAGATAATGTAAGCATTTAAGTCCAACTAATCAATTAATATGCAACAAATGAAATGACAAAAGTCTATGCTCTGATGTCATGTATCCGAGTCCTTTTTATTTTGACAAGACCACCTCAATTTGTCATATTTTGTGATTTTACTGGAGGAACTGGGATTAACCTCAGAATATCACATTATGTTCCACTTCACTTTTGCCTCCATTCTGGAATTCACAATGTATTTGTTTCAAACCTTTTAAAGGGTTTACTCTCTCTCTGACATATATATTTGAATTGTTTCTGCGATGGATCTAAAGTGATATTTCTATACTTTTACGGTTACTGTTTTCTTCCCATTTACTGTTTGCACTCCTTGAACCACAACCATGACTTCTACAGAAGTGTTGAAGCACATTTCTGGACTGCCATGATCCAATTTTTGGACTATATCGCCCAGTGACGTCCAACTTCTTTGTAGCAAATAGTTACACAATGGATTCTTAGTGGAAGAAAGTTGAAAAGTACATTTGAAGGATTTTAAAATATTGAGGAGTACTTTATAATATTACTGTATGTGTAACTGTATGTTTGAGATTCAACTTCTACAACGCTTACTGCATTCTACTAACATTTCAAATTCTATTTTAATATTAAGGAAAAGGTTTTGACACTTAATACTGATCACGATGCCACAAAGATAATAAACACGTTATTTTCAACACGTTAATATTAACATATGATCTTCTAGTGACTGAAAGAGATCATAGCAGTGAGTAGTATGTGTATTTTTTTGTTGCAAACTTAGTTTTACGATCTAGAAATAGTACTGTGAAAATCCTAAAGGCACATTTCGACTGGCTCTTGATCTATTCGTCTTGGAGCTCCACGGCTTGGTTATTTTAATTTTTATAATTTAATTTAACCCAAACATAATTTATGTTTGCTTAATAAGTGAAATCTAATTCGTACCTGAATTATACTTTTTAAATCATAAGACCGATTTCAGCAATTCACAAAAAGATCATTCTAAATTTGTGTCGCTGTGAGACGTGGCTAAAGCTAGCGTCAACAAGAAACTACTTCTGGTTTATCGTCAGGTTTTTTCTGCTTTTATTTAACTTTGACCTCAAAGCCTCTAAGCCATATTTAACCTCTCTATGTAATGCAGTGGAGAGCTGCATTATTCACAGTAAATATAACATTTTGGGTCTTGATACAGGTGTTGTGCGTCGATAAACGGGAAACGGCTTATGCTAATATGCGCTAGCTTTGTTTTGCTAAGTCTGTACGCTCAACATGTAAGTAATATCGCTGGAAATATTGCAGTTTAACAAAAGATAAAGTCAGCGTTTGGTAAGAAATGATTATTTTCTCTTTTTATTTCTGCTTTTTGTCCTTATTTTCCCCTGAGTCTGCGTTGTCTGGCTGTGGCGTGGAGCGACCCAGGCTGTTTTTGAAGCTACTACCTCAGACGGCCCATTTTGGATCGATTTAAACCAGCAGACAGTGAACCAGTGGAAACATGGCCCGTGCCCCTGTCTGCTCGAGCGACCCTGGTGGACGTTTGTCTCTCCCATGACTCACCTGGAAGGAGCACATGAGGGTCTCGTCCACGCTCATCATGCCCCCGGCGTTGTCGAACTCTCCGCAGTAGTTTGGTGCTGAGAACAGAGTCACCAGCTGACGTTTGGCAAAGAACTCGTAACCATCTTCTACCACCTGGGGGCGCCACACAAAAGGACACGCGTGAGAATGCAAAACATTGCAGATAAACCTTGTTAAATGTCTGATTTGTATTAATGTATGATATAGAAGAGGTTTGCATAATTATTCTGTTAATTTACTTATTGGCTGGACTGAGGAAAAAAAACGCTGTACAATTACTCTTCATTCATTTTGCTAATAATGTTCAGTTCAATAAAGGCCGAGTAAAGTATTGGATTAAATAGCGCCTTTACAAAGCTTTAGTAATTCATTCATCTGAGGCCCGGTGGGTGCAGTGCTGGCTCTGACCTGGTGCGCTCTGCAGATGAGGTCCAGGTCATGGCGGTTGAGAAACTTGCTGACCACATCTGCGCCGAAGGTGAAGGACACTCCGCGGTCATTCTCCCCCCAGCCCTGAACATCCTTATCCGGGTCCGACCACAGCAAGTCGCACAGCAAGCCTGGGATGCACAAATCACGGTTAAATGTATCGGATTATGCATAAATTAGACTTAAAATCAACATATGTGTAAGGAAAATGACTATAAAGCCAATTTATGACAGAAAATACTACCAGAGGGCGCAAGAGTGCTGCTGACTCACTGAGTATAATTCATAGCAGCTAGCATTGAAGTTACCCAATTTGCAAGAATGCCTGACTATATTTACATCATTTTACTCACTAGAAATGGTTACAAATGTTCAAAAATACTGTTAAATGTACAAGTTTATGCATAATTATACTTAAAATATAGCAAACAATGAAATAAAACAAACAGGAAGTGCCACCAGAGTGTGAAAGCGTAAAGGCCAGCAATGAAGTTACCCAGTTTGTGTCAAAAGTGCGAGTCTTTTAGCCTGACTATAATATTTTCATAATTTCCTCACGAGAAATGGTTAAACATGTTCAACAATACTGTCAAATGTACCATATTATACATTAATAATCCTAAAATAAAGTAAACAACGAAATAAAACAAGACGTATTGATTTTAAATAATGTATATAATAACAAAATGCCCCGAGATCGAGCATGTCGACCTGCTGACTCTGAGGAGAAGAGTAATCCGAGCGGCCAGAATTGAAGTGACCTATTTTGCATCAAAAATGCTAGTCTGTTAGCGTAACGATAATATTTTTATCATTTCCTCACTAGAAATGGTTAAAATGTTCACAAATACAATTCAATCTACCATATCATGAATAATTATTCTTAAATTAAAGTAAACAACAAAAGAATACAACATTTGTTTTGGTTTTTAATAACAGAAAATGCCACCAGAGGGAGCAAGTGTCCACTTGTTGACTCAAAGAGTAAAGAAGAGCAATAGATGCTAAAAACAAAGGCAGCTAGCATTGAAGTTACCTGATTTGTGTCAAACATGCTAGCCTGTTAGCCTGGCTATATTTTCATCATTTTGCACACAAGAAACTATTACAAATGTTTTTCTCAACTGAAGACTTTGTTGGCCTAAATGCAAAATTTAGACGTCAAATTAAGTTACACAAAGTTAACTTTTTTTAGAAAAAGAGGTAAATATTGTACCTTCTGTAATCATTGAGCAACGGAGGGACTTTATTTTATTTTTACATTTGGCTCTTATTAAACTACATTTAAAAAAATGTGTAAAAGAAATTGATAGCATAGCATATTAGAGCAGGACAAGGAAGACAAAGTAAATACAGGAAAGCTCAAAGATGATCCAGGAAGGAAACCAAACTTTTTTCGATAGGGAACTTTTTTCTTTTTTTATGTGTCTTAGCAGGTTAAAGGAAAACGTAACATTGGCGTATGCATTTGGTGGAGTTGCCAGTGCAGTGAAATCCCCGTTTTCCATCCTTATAAGGGCACACTTGGCCACAGCTTCTCACATCCTCTTAAGGACACGCGCTCAGTGTTTAGGTCCATCTATTTTATGGCGGTATCACAGTAGGCACAGGTCTTGTACCTCTATTTGGTTACACTCATTTGGAAGGTTAAGACGTTTATACAGTTATCTTGTATATTCTTAATTGCGATATAAGAAGCACAAATTTGTAGACTTTATAGGTTTTAATTACTATGCAGCTTGTGTTGAAACTATGGGTGAGATAATGACACTATGAGACTTTATTCATAGGGCCATTTACTTTTAATGTTAGTAAATATATTTTCCAGATTAAACGGTCAACTCCACACCCAAACCTTGCCTCACTGCTACTTGAAAATGTTTAAATTGGACATATTTTGCATTCTTATGGCTTTAATTAGCCTTTAAACCCGCTTTTGGTCGCTGTGGTAAGTACTTCAAATAATGTCTAAGTTTGAAAAAGTGAGCTATATCGACTTTGGAGAATGAAATCATAAATAAATTAAGCCCTTAGGCAACGTGACTGCGATTCTATAGGAGCCATGTGTTTGTTGTGAACACAATTCGAGCGCAGAATGAGCCCGGTGGTGGTTTCTGGACTCAAAAACGTCTGGATTTTTATCTGCGACGCAACAATCCGGGGGGAAATTGAAACAGTGATTTGTGAGCGCTCAGAGAAGACGATCTCACATGCAGGATGAATGAGACATGGGTTATTGCAGTTAAATACAGCTCCAAGTGAGTTTTTGATGAAGGAACGATGTTATAACTCAAAGCTATAGCTCAAAAAAGTCAATTTTGCTCAATATATTTGCTTAACTCTTGCCGTTACTTTTGAACTCAACCCTAACAAACTACCAAAACATAATTAAAACATGCTCCAGAGCCCCCACCTGTGTCGGGTACGTCTGTGGGCCTCATGATGCGTCTGATCTGCTCCATGGACTGTAGGTCTGGGGACAGGCCTGTGCACATCCAAAACACAAATATGGATTACAAAAGTTCACCACTTTGGACTCGTTCTTTCACAACTGAATATGGCAGCTCGGTCGGAATGAATCTACGTGGACTTGATCTGCCCTCATGCCACATCACAAGTCGAGAGGGAAAAAAACAGTCAAATCTCTGTTGTTTTACCTCCGTGACAGCAGAAGATCTTCTCGTCCACAATGGCGGCGATGGGCAGACAGTTAAAACAGTCGGTGAACGTCTTCCAGAGCTTGATGTTGAATCTGCGTTTACCTGTGGACACAAGAACAGACAGGAAATGTAAGCCATGACTTCAATGAAAGCTTTGTAGGGTTGGGTGCCGTTAAATACTGAAAAAAAATACAATAAAATGTAGTGCGTTTGCTCCAAGGCTTTTTCGGAATCATCCAGTTTTATGACAAGCCCTTACAGTTCATGTTTTAATAGATCTCAAAGTTAATATTTGAGATAAGACTGAAAAATGAACTGCTAAACTAACTACCGTATTTAGAGCTACACTATAGAATTATATATATAGGATTATGAAGCGCACTGTCAACGAATGGTGTATTTCCGATCATTTTTTCATATATAATGCGCATCAATAAACGCGTTCAACTCATTCAGCTCAACATTGTTCAAACGTTATTGAGCGTATTCACAACAACGCCCAACCTTGTTCAGTTGCAACACGTAAAATACAACAGTCTGATACCGCTAAAACAAACGTCAGCGTAGTCACAATAACTACGCTGAATAACTCTCAAAATTGTTCATTTATAACACGTAAAAAATACGATTATTTTACGATATATATGAATAAATCCATATATAGGGCGCACTGGATTATAAAAGGGAAACTGTTGTTTTTGGAGAAAATTAAAGACTTTTAAGTGCGCCTTATAGTCCGGAAAATACGGTAACTAACTAACAAGACTTATGCATGTCAGAATATGCTTCTAGAAGCCTAAAGTACTGATTCAGTTGTTTGTAGAAGAGATTGTTACTTTAATTATTTCAATTGCCAATTGTGTGATTTAAATTGCGATTTTGATTGGATTACAGCCCTAAGAAATAAAATATATTTATATGTACATCATAATATATAGAAATAGGACTGCGACTTCAATTATGACATTAATTAGAATCACGATTATTTGGCACTTTATTTCAAACAACTACTTCTTTACTGTCAAATTGGACCTGTAGGGGCCCAACATATTTTATGAGTAACATTTTGTGCCACAACAGAAGATTACAATAATTTTGAAGTTGAATAGAGTAATAATCAAAATAATGTTATATTTGGCCCTAAAATTCACTTTATCGGTTTAAAAATGGCTTAGAATGAGTAAAAACAATGTCATTTCTATGGCATTACTACTTGTGCGTGAAGTATGTGAAGTAGTCATTAGACATGAGCTAAACCCATACAAAGTGCATGTTTACTGGTTTAAGTGTGTTCTAAGCCTTAAATAACCCCAGGGAGAACATGCGGCACAAAAAGCCACTATCCAGTGCACTAATGGAGACTTGGAGCTAAATATGGTGCAAATGTGCTAATGACAGAGTGAAGGGCAGTGGAAAACAGGTTAGATTAGCTGCAGTAAACATTTAGCATCATTTTGTAGCACCATATACAAGATGATTTTACGCCTGAGTGATATTCGAAAGTATTACATTTGTTGACTAATCCTAAAGAAATCAAATTAGCTGGCAACTCATTTACTCGCATTAGACGAAGGTAAATAAGCTACAAAAACAAGATTGGGTACAAGGGACGGTGCCCAGTAAGTCGCTTTAAAGGCAAATATTATGCATTACTTGTATTGTTATTAACCTATGCTCTTGAGTACCTTTTAGTTTGGCCATTTTTGATGAGGGAACAATGTAAAAATAAATTTAAAAAAGAAGTCAATTTAGCATTATATGTGTCCTTTAAATAAAATACATTATTATTATGTTTTGTCCATCACTTTCAAATCTATTCTACACAGTGTCGGTGAGGAGCAAACATTCTTACCGTGGTAAAATTCTATGACTTGAATATAATCGGTCCATCAATTTAATCAAACTTAAAGTGCCTCTGACAGGTCGGACGACTCATTGACCTTAAATGCAGTTAAGATAAATATATTTTGAATTAGGCTAAAAATGTTATCACAGAATAGCTAATATTTTAGGTTCATAATTTCACTTCCTGTTTGCAACTGATGACATCACACTAGGAAAGTACTCAACAAACACTGGACAAAAACTCCTACGGTCACTTTTTTTTTTTCTTTTTACGAATTAAAATACATGAGAGCGACTTTTATTTTGTTGAATTGATGTTTAGAGGGTCAAAAAAGTAGTTTCTTTGTGTATGATATGCATAAACTTTGACTGGAATGAGTGACGTGATGTCACTTCCTGTCATTTTCAACAACATTTTAAATGTTTTCTCCACAAATACGAAATACCCACTCAATCATTTATATGTACAACAGGCATAAATACACCAAATAAAGTCCAAATTAGAACATTGTAAAAACCTGTCATAGGCACTTTAAAGGAGCTGTAGCTGATTTTCACCTTCTCAAAAAGTGAAAAAAAAAAATTTTAAACTGTTTGCAACGGTCCAAATGTATTGCTCACTTACCTAAAGGTACTTTACGCATCATAACTGTTCACTTAAATGAGTTTATAAGCTTGTTTCACAACTTTCAGAGCAGTGTTTACCATGTCGGTAAAGCTAACAAACGTTAGCGTGCCAACAGCGCACTTCCTGCTTCTCTGAGAATAAAACGCTTTATAATTCGATGCAAGCAGCACACCGTGGATTTTTCTGACCCTAAATAAGAGCTGCTTTTACAATATACTGTATCTGTGCCGGGACAAAACAGATTTTAATTTTATTACATGAGAAAAAATCAGGTACAACAAGTGAAATCAAGATGAATATTCTAGTTTGACTCTAGAACCGCACTGCAGTGTCCCGGTTACTCACACTCGTCGTAGAAGCCGTAGATGCGGTTGATGGAGGCGCACTCGTGGTTGCCCCTCAGGAGGAAGAAGTTCTCGGGGTACTTGATCTTGTAGGCCAGCAGCAGGCAGATGGTCTCCAGGGACTGCTTCCCCCGGTCCACGTAGTCTCCCAGGAACAGGTAGTTGGCCTCGGGAGGGAAGCCGCCGTATTCAAAGAGCCGGAGCAGGTCTGTGTACTGGCCGTGGATGTCGCCTGAGGAAACGCAGACGTACGAGGTGAGCGCAGCAGGGCAGACATAAGGTCCAGTTCATTTAGGGCGGGTCCAAACGGCAAACAGTTTACATATAATAACAGTAGTTGATGTTTGGGGTGGAATGCCCTTTTTTCTTGTAACGCGCCTTTGAAGCAAAATACAGAAATAAATTAAATATCTGTTCAACAAGTGTAAGGTGGGCTTTTCACCAGTATTACACTATTTTGGGTGTATTTTAACATGTGGAGTGACATCATGTCCTGTCATACTGCAGGATACACACAATTCCCAAACATGTTTTACGTGTTAGTTTAATAATGATTTAACTGTCCCATCCTAAATCGTATTGTTGTATTATTAGGAAATAAAGGTGTAACACCAAAGGACATTTCTTTTTCAAAAGTAAGAAAATACTTGTATACTTTGTACAATTTGTACTTGTGTGTTAAACCCTGAAGGGGCCTCCCCGCCCCCAGTGTCTGCGTACACTGGTGTGTGAATGGGTGACTGGTTCCTTGATGTAAAGCGCTTTGAGTGCCTTGAAGGTCGAGAAGCACCATTTAAATGACAGATGAGCTGTTTTTTGTGTACCTGTCTCTTTTTTCATGTCACACCACAGGACATTCTTTGGATTACAGGCTCAAACTTCTGATATCTTTTAGATTTAAAGTGGTGATAAGAATGTTATTTTAGTAAATAAAGTATACATACTTATCTTTATTTTTATTGACCATTATTTAACTAGGAAAGTCCCACTGAGATGTAGCATCTCTTTTCCAGGGGAGCCCTGGACCCAGAGGGGAGGAGCTTATTGTACATGTTTTTAGTGGGCGGGGAAACCCGGAGGAAACCTGTGTTAAAGCAGAACTAAGTAACATTTTGACCTTATATAATTTTACCTTGTATTCTTTATTTTATTATTAGAAACAATATTGCTAAGAAATCTTTATTAACATTGCCATTTAACACAAAACAATAGTCAAATGTCTCCACTCTGCTTTCACACAGGATTTGAATGCAGAAATCCACAGAGGTCCACAACCTCATCAGGAAGTGCCCGGAGCGAAGCAGGGATGGGCCTGGTTAGAACTTGGATGGGAGTGCCAGGTGCCACAGGGGGGCGGTAGTGCACACTGTCATTGTGTCCTTGGGCAAGACACTTCACCCACCTTGGCTCCAGTGTCCGTGTGCTGTCGGCTGGTGTAGGAAAGAGTGTGTTTGTGAGAGAGAACGATGAACTAAACGTGTAACTGCGTCCATGGCAACAGTCTGTGTCTACAACATGTGCGTCATGTGTTCATTAACATGCACTGGCCTGACTAATAAACTAATAATACCAATAGATACCAATAGATACCATCAGCCTTAATATTATGAACAAACCAGAATTGTACCCACGTGTAAATAATGTCTGAGAGTGAATGAGTGAGGTTGAATCCATGAGTTTTAAACATGTACAATTACACGGTGTATTTATCGAGTTGAATAATGTTTTAATATGTGTTGAAAAGCCAAACGGGGAAGGGGTTTGCTATAAACTCTGCATGCATCACATCATCTGCAAACTCTGCTTTGTAACTGTCTGACCGCATCGTCCCGGCCAAATACACCAATGAATGAATGAAATACACATGAGAACAACAATGGTGAGTAAAAGGGAAAATGAATTCATTGTAATTCAAATATAGATATTCTTACTCAAAGAATTTGATGAAAGGCAATGACAAAGAACCATAGAAAAGTTGTTAGCCTTATTTAGTCTTCCCTTCTTCAGCTGGCAAGTATTGAATAACTCTTAATTGAACCTACCACAGATTTTGAGAGGGGCCTCCAGCTCCAGCAGGATGGGCTGACTCAGGAAGATCTCTCTGGACTTTATGCACAGGCCCCGGACCTCCGCCTCCGACATCTGCACTATCTTCCCCGGTCTGCATCCTCGCACTGCACACACACACACACACACAACATCACACCGTCACAATGTGGAGTGAGTGTTCTGAGTGTTATTGTGAAAAGAAACGTAACACAACATTTCTCGATCGCCACCATTATCAACCAGAAGAGACTGAAAAAGAGTTTATTCTTTTGGAGAATAGATTACATTTAAAAAATCACATCCAGCATCAGAATCTGAATCTGAAAAGGTTTTATTGCCATTGTCAGTGAACAATAATAAACAAGGAACTTTTTCAGCGGTAAGCTGCAACATACAACAGTGAATAATGAAAAAACTAGAGGTGGGAATGCATCCAGGGGAAAAATCAGGTGCTGCTCAAAGACTAGAGGATTAGATTTAAAAGGCATGAATCGAGCCTCTTAAGTAAACAAAGCGTAATGTCAAATCCAGGGGCTCTGAAAAGCAGTCTGAGGGTCTCGGATACAAATTTTAAAAGTCGTTTATTAGAGACGCCAATGCGGAAGGTCTTCTACAGGGCTTTCAGACAGGTGTATGTACACACACACAAACCGACTATACACTATGCTAAAATAAGATAAAAATAAATATGGGTAGAAAAAAAAATCATAATACAATGCAAATAATAATATATAATAATATACATACACGATCAAAACAATAGTGCAAAGTGCAAACAGTGTATACTGACATATTATTTACATGAATTATTAAAGTGACATGTGTTATTAAGGTGTTATTAAGGTGGCAGGTGTTTAGAAGTGTTCATGAGTCCAACGGCAGAGGGAAATAAACTATTCTTGTGGCGGGAGGTTCTGGTCCGGATGGACCATAGCCGCCTGTCCAAGGGGAGTGGTTCAAATAGTCCATGTCCAGGGTGAGAAGGGTCAGCTGTGATCCGACCTGCTCGTCCCAGAGCCCTGGAGACGTACAGGTCCTGCAGAGATGGAAGTCTGCAGCTGATCACACCTTCTCAGCAGAACGCACAATGCGCTGTAGGTCTCTGTTTGTCCCTGGCTGTGGGTCCAGCGTACCACACGGTGATGGAGGAGGTGAGGATGGACTCAATGATGGCCGTGTAAAACTGCACCATCATCTGCGCTGGCAGCTTGGGCTTTCCTCAGCTGCCGCAGAAAGTACATCCTCTGCTGGGCCTTCTTGATGAGGGAGCTGATGGTGGGTCTCCCACTTGAGGTCCTGGGTGATGGTGGTGCCGAGGGAGGCAGAAGGAGTCCACGGTGGTGATGGGGGAGTCTGTCATGGTGAGGGGGGGCTGGGGGGCTGAACTTTCCTGAAGTCACGATCATCTCCACTTTCTTCTGGGCGTTGAACTCCAGATTGTTACCGCTGGCACAAGGAACCAGCCCGGTCCCCCTCCCTCCTGTAGACAGACTCATCCCCCGTCCGAGATGAGCCCATGAGGGTGGTGTTCCGTCCGCAAACTTGAATTTCAGTTTTTACGGAGTCGCTAAACACTAACTAATTTGAAGCTGCCACTCGACTCCCCTATTTTAACACACTGAGACCAGATAAATGACACAAAGTTAAGAAATAAACTTGGCTTCACTGTTTATTTGACTTAATGTGTTTTATCTTAATTTAATTTCTGTCTCCTATGTTCTCATCTGGTCTTGTGCTGTTTCTAGTGTTTGTGTACGTCTTAAAAATTGGGGGGGGTGGGGGGGGGGGAATAATAAGTTGTTTAACCAACTACAGTATTATAGTATCGTACTTCGTTATAAATAAAAACGATAAAGCACTAGATGAGAACGTCAGATAAATAGCTTTTTACTGCTATTTGGCACAATCAAATGTTATAATGGTGATATATTGTTGCCGATTATACAAAATGTACTGCAAATGATTATTGTTTACTCTTTGTGTTGCAATAAACGACATTATTGCCAAGTGTCCCGTCCCTGCTCGATGGCATGCATGGCACACTTTTGAGAAGGTAGTCTTTAAAGTCGATTTAGCTGAATATGGCTCCTAAACAATGTATGTTCCAGGAATCGGCTCGTGGCAGCAGCTCCGTGGCCTGTCTTCACTACACGCTTGTAAATACGGGCGACAGGGTTTAGGCAACACGCAGGATAGAAAATAACTCCCATGGGTGCTGCTGGCCAGGGTGGGTGTCATGCGGTGTTTTTGGAGACACTTCCTGTTGTGTAACCGAGGGCAGCGGAGGGGACGGGACCACAGCTGCGCACGCACACACGCACACACACACACACACACACACACACACAGTCCACGGTGATGTCCGGCTCCAGACAATATGACATTATGCTTCCAGAGGCCCAGTCCATGACGCAGGTGAAAGGAGAAGTGGAGTTTCCCACGCTTGCAGCAGGAGCAGTATTAGCAGCAGCACAAAGGTGATTTATGGTGATTTATTCTCTTGTATTGAAATTCGAGTATGTACGTACATTATACATTACAATAAAATAAAATACGACTTTTTTTTTTTTTTATTGTAAGGAAAAGGCTCAAACTAATAATTTTCAACAAAACATTTTCAGTTTGTATAATGCTACCATGCGGACTTATGGACAGGACTTCAACACTGTTAGGACTGGCAAACGGACAAAAAACGGCTGATTCATCTGTTCATCCTGAACATTTGAGCTCTTTGACTAAACGTTCCTACATTTAGGGGTTTACTGTCAGTCGTCCATATCGTATGAGCGCAAGAAACGCCAGACACTAGCGTTTCATGTAACGTTAGCTAGCTAAAGTAAAAATAGTAGGATGTTTTCCAAAGCAACCTTTAACGTTTAGCTTTTGAGAAGGCTAACAACAAATCTTACTGGTCAGCTCTATTAAACACTGTTAAAGACATCAAAGTTCAGCTTTATTCACTAAGGATATAGAAGTCATACGTATAATCATTTTGCCAATGTTGAGAAACTGCGGCTGCCAAACAGAACATCACTATCATGTGTTTTTGTTCTGCCATAATAATGGACTGAGAATAATGAAGCACTTCAACACCGACATTCCACTTGACTTGACAATTTATTTAGGAAACTGTCCTAGATTACCTGTCAAGGAATGATACGTTGGACAAAAATAGAAAAAAAAAATACTGTTACTCTGAATTTGAAAATGGGGAATACAACAAAAGTGAAAGTGAAAATCAAAATGGCTCTAACTAAAGTCCTAACATGGGTAAACGCCTGACTGGGAAAGAGTCATGACGGCTTTAAGTAGACATTATTTTTAGTTCTAAAACATGAGATGCCAAAGCAGAGGGACTAGAGCACATTTAAAGGACAATAACACCAACAAATAATGCATAATGTTTGTTCTTTAAGTTCAGGGCTAAATGCTTCATCTCTTCATCTGTACTCATTATTAACATCTGCTCAAGGTAAATAATGAAAACTATGCCTCTTATTTAATTTACAGGTTGCAATCAAGTACCTTCCGAAGAACGAGGTGGACTTCACCTTTCTGGCCAGACAAGGAGACCTGCTCCAAGTCCCAACGGAGAGCTACCTCATGGCCAAAGCTGCTGGTGGACACCTGACAAACTGGGCCAATGCGCCGCTGTCTCGCTACTCGACTGGTTTATGTTGAGCGCGAGGATCATGATCGTGATGAGAGACCCAACCCCTCAACCGACCTCGCACACTACAGTGTCAATCCTCTACCTGAAGACACCGTCAGGAACATCATGAGACAACTGGTCCTGGCGGTGACCGACCTTCACGATAAGAAGGGTGTTCACAGAGACTTGAAGATCGACAACATCCTGATCCAAGAGACTGAGGACGGGATTCGAGTTCGGATCATTGACTTTGGAAGTGGGGTATTGTGAGGGCGATGCCTTACACTTCTTTCATGGGCGTTCAAGCTGCATCCCACCGGAGCTGTACATTAAAATGAATACCGGGCCGGTCCAACTTCTGTGTGGCAGATCGGGGCAGTGGCATTCAACCTGCTCAATGGAGACCGCCGCAAATTTGACACCAATGAGTGGTTAATCGGAGAGTTGAGCATGAAAACCAGTAAGGCGTCTAAAAAGGGACAATGTTTCGTCCGGGTCTGTCTGAAAGAGAATCCCTCTAAAAGAATTAGCCTGGAGGAGTTGGAGAGACACCCGTGGTTTTCCACCACGACTCCGGCAACTTAAGCTGCCTCAAAAGACTCTGGGCATTTATGTATTAAATATGTCTGCAAAGACTAACTGCATACATCTGGCTGGGGTTATTGAATTTTGTAAAACTCTAGCGATAAGTGCGTAAATAGCATAGAGTCTAATCCTGAATAAATTTGCAAAATGTAGCTTCAATGCATGCTACACCAGAATGTGCCACGTGTCTCACTTTGCATGCTGGAAGTCTTGGTAACATACAGTTTAGAGACAAACAGTATGATAACGAATCCCTGTAAAGAACTTGTTGAATTCTAACTAAGCTTTACCATTCCATTAGTGATCTAGTCCTGTTTGAGTCATGGTCCAAATCACGACAATCCAAGATAAAAGCACATGAATCCTGACTTCTCACGGTGAAAACACAAGCGCTCGAGGATCTCATGAACACAGCATTATACTAGCTCTGCTATAGCTCAAGACCATCTTTAAACAGTTCAGGAAAAGTCACATTTTGTTTCAAATTTGTTTTCAGCATGGATGTTTGTCCAAAAGAGTATCTAGTTTTGACACTAGTTTCTGGGTATTGATACTTTTTAAGTAAACTCTCACTAAATATAAATTATATTGGTTTCACTAATAATTTCTATGTAATAGTCGAGTAGGCGCCACACACACAAGTTTTTATGGTGCACATTTGTAAACGGGTCACTCCACACTAAAGTGTACAAAAGTGTTACATAAAGGTCCAAATTTAAAATAAGGATTTTTTTTTTTTTTATTCCAACTCACATCAGAAAGTACCACCTCTAGGCATCATAAAAATACCACAAAGTAGATAAATGGAGTGACCCGAATGTGTCCTAGAATTCCACATATTTATACATATATACTGTATTTATTTACAATTGCTTGTTGTTGTTTATTGTCTATATTTGTCATTACATTTTCAATTACAAGTGCTTTATCACTCAAAACCATGCATTCTTACTGTGAGTGGGTCGTCTCTCCACAGATCTGACCTGTAACTTGGCCTGGTGGAGTGAGCTTCTTGTCTCCATGGAGAGAGATAAGTTATACTGTGGGACATCTTTATGGACCTTGAACTGCTCTTGTCCCTTTTCTTTGGAAGTCCCCCTCATCCCTTCACCTTTCACACTAAAACACTAAGTCCATTTAAAACAAACTCTCTCTTATCAATGTCACAACACAGATGTGCCAACGTGCCACCTGCTCGTTTGCCTTTCCACACACCTCCTGTCTGGTCTCTCCCAGCACCAACCCTGGGGACACATATGTGGACAAATATTTGGACAGCTTCAGGACATCCACAGAAGCTTGTGAGTCCAAAGCTGGTGTCACTCATGTCCCACCTGGAGAATATTTTTGGAGAGAAGGCAAAAAGGAAAGGAATACTGTTTTTTTTAAGTAGACTGGACAAATTCATACTATTTAAAGTATGGCCCGGCCGATATAGGGGCCGATATGGGCACATGGAGAACTGTCGGCCAAACTCTGGTCCAAGTGTTTCACTTTGCACCGGCCCAAAAAGATATTTTATCAAGAACAAATCATTCTAATTATCAATATGTACAGGGGTTTATACTACATTCTGATGATACATTTAGAAGGTACAAACTCAATCAGATGTCCAGATTTAGCTGATTTAGGGCGCAATCTACACAATCTAAATTCTTATAAAGCACGTGTGACACGTGATGGTCGCCAACGTTTAATCTGATCAGTTTTAATGATGTATTGTTATTTATGATTTCTTTAATGACAAAGACAAACTCCAAAAGCTAAATTTAAGGCCCGTTGCCACTCCATAGCTTCCCTGCCGTAATGGCGGTCTCAACACAAATAGTGCTGGAGCTCTATAGGGTGGGTTCATCACAACATCCTAGAATCACTCGTTTTAGTCACTAGTTTTAAACTGAGCTGAGACAGGTCAGAATTCTCTGGGAAGAATTCACTGTTTAACCCGCAGACTGCAGATTTGGTGACCAGGTTTATGGCTCATATCTCGGTAATTACTGGACCTATCAACATGAAACAAGCAACTGGCACAAGTAAATGATCAGTACGCCACAGCCTCAGAAATGTGCGCCATTATTCAGCTCCAAAGACGCGCTTGTTGTCAGTTGAATGGACTTTAAACCATAAGATTGACATGACACGTTTGTGGAGCCAATGACATAATGATAAGATTCAATAGTTTGAATATTGATTATTTCTTTTATTTTTTTCAGAAACAGTGAATCTCCCATAGAGTTACATAAGCCTCTGCCCTCCGTCCAGAATGTGAATGCAACCTAATCATAAAAACAATCATAAAACAAACAATGCCAAGTGTCTCCACGCTTGCATGGCGCAGTTATCCTGTTCGTACTTGGCCTTTCGACTGATCAGAACATAGTAACACAGGCCACTGCAGCCCGTGACCTTCTTATCCCCAAACAAGAGCTCAAACAGACTGTGTCGCCCGGGCAGCAGGGAACAGTACGATACAACTCCAGTGAGAACAATGCAAGGAGTGTCCGTAAAACTGTGTGTGTGTGTGTGTGTGTGTGTGTGCTGGTGATGCGTTTACAGATGTTGGCTTAACTTGATAACAACGGTACATTTAGAAAGGCACGGTATTTGGGATAGATCTATGAATCAAGAAAAGCTTTTATTTTAGTTTAGCTTTTTTGATAAATCTTTCACTGCGACTCAACTTAAAACTCGTTCGTATAAGATTTCATTCAAACAAATAGACTGAAAAAAGGCATTTTATTTCATTATAGGTGTTTTTATAGCATTAAAAAGCGTATTTATTTATTTTTTACATAATCTCAATAATGATAAGAATGCGCTAAAATTTGCCTGTAAATGTAAATTGTTGAGGTTCAAGTACTGCACAAAACGTGAAAGGATCATTAAAAATATATATATATATATATATATATATATAAACATTTTTTAAATACTAATCGATAAACTAGATATTCATTTGAGCAAGTATTTGTGCTAAAGTTGAGCTTAATCAGAACTAGTGGAAGACAGTACAGTAACACAAAGAGACTATTATTAAAATGAAAGTCTATTGTCAAAAAAAAGAACATTTTTATTATAATTTTTAGTATCAAAATCGGTATTGGGTGCCAATTATTTCGTATGGAAATAGATTTTGAAATTGTAGTATTGTGAAAACCCTACCACTAGAACAGACACAATATATTATTTTGTACTTTAAGTAAAAGTCCATTTCAGGTTCTCACAGACAATCTTACAAAAGCAGCTCACATTTTACAGACTTCTCATTGACACATATAAAACTATTTCCGAGAGGAATTGCTGCTACAACATTCATTACCTCTGGACAACAGAGTTCACTCTCCCACAGCAAGAGGAAGAGTGCAATGGATGTTAAAGCAGAACTACGTAACATTTGATCTTATTAAACATCTGTGTAAGTTGCTGTGATGGTTAAATGTTTATTTCTCGGAGAGTTTGAAGTGTCCTTTGTCACCCCCTGCTGTCTCTGGGCAGAAAACGACCCAAGACAACTCTCCTGAGAAACCCTGGCTCTTTTTTTATATTTGGCAACTAGACTTATTATACAAAATAAAACTAAATATTTTTAGATTTTCAACTTCCTCACCCGTAAAGTAATATTAACCCTGTATCTGTGTAGTCATTAGTCAAGGCTGCCCAGTTTCTCCTTTAAATTTGACCAGGTGACCTTCCTTTACCAGATGTGTGTCAGTCACTGCTGCACTGCGCTGGAGCCAAATTAGTGCCACATATGGTGCTCAGACAGGACACGGTGGCGGTATCCGTACACACCGTCGCCATGGCAACCCCCGCTCGGGCCAATTTGCGGGAGCGTGCTAGGTGTAACGGAGCTCTATCAGGGGAGGCGATGTGCAGATAGAGCAGTCTCCCTCAGCCCACGCCCTGCATGCTAACGGAGACGACTGTGTGGAATACATTCAGGGCTTTACTGATATCTAAGAATACAATACATATAATGATTTTACTTCAAGGCAATCTGATATTCAAAAACAATCCGATATCAAAAACAAAGAATTCTGCTTCACCTTTTCCATATTGGTGAGGATTTAACAGTTTTTAGCTCCAAAACGGTGTAAAATGTGCTGGTGATGTTGTCCCACACTCGGATTGCAGTCAACATTCTTGAAAAATGAATGTCCAAACAATACAATTTCCCAAACTCAGATATCGGCTATACGCTGCTGAATCGTCCACAATATGAGATAAATAGGGTATCGAATGTTATTGGAGATCACAATTATACACAATATAATGCATGAATCACAATCAAATCAGTTTGAGTTGTTGCAGTTATCCAATTGCAAAGGCTGCAATGACCATAACATTCGGAATATACACTGTCACTTTGAACACTGTGGCCTATACAAAGATGGGGCTAATTTACAGATTTTTCAGGGCAAACTGCCACTAGGGGCGCTCTAGCAGGACGCGCAAGTGTTTGACGAGCTGTAGAAGAAGACTTCAGTGGAAGCACAGGAACAGAGCAAGCGCAAATGCCCGCTCCTAAGATGAGAAAGTCAGCCCGCGCCATGTTTCCTTCTGTCGGCAGCAGCTGTCAATCACTGGGCTAGAGCCCGCCTCCTCACCTGCTCCTCTCACCCCCGGCGCCTCCCCCAAACCTCCGGGCACTGCCCACAGGAGTATTTTTCAAATTTTGCTTTGAGCTGAAGAAGGGGCTACCACGGGGGTTTAGTTACACTTTAAGGCTTCTCAATATATGAGAGAAAAACATATATTGTTTTTCCTGTTGTATGTCAATATTTTAGATGTTAAGATGACATAATTCCCTTCTCACCCTCCCTGTTCCTGCACTGCACTACATATATATTATATTATATTATATATGCACACACACACACACATACTGACTTTAGACATGCTGAAATTCAAAGACACATTTAACAAGGAGATGCAAGACCGATCAGCCTTTTATAACTGGCCCCAGCCCAACCCGACCCACAGGTAGCCCACGGGACCCGCCTCCTTGATAGTCCTCCCCTGATCCCCTCACTGACCAGCCATATAATGAAGTCATTTTCAAATTTCCATCTAAATATATTAAATCTATTCTGTCTTTATTTTATATATATATTTTGTATATTTTATGTCTCGCAAATAACAAATCTCCCTCCTTTTTTGTTCGCTTTGTCCGATCCTCAAGCTCCAGCTTCAACTCTCTGCTATAGACTGACTGTCACACTCACGTCTCTGCTTTAACACCACCTAACAGGGAATAAAAAGGTGTTTTAGCTATTTATCAACAGCAAAATTTGAGAGAGAGCGCGAGGCTGAGGAAAGAGAGGAGAGGCAGAGGTTTGAGTTTTCCGCACACTGACAGTGCTCTCCGACTGAGTGCTTGCTCGGTCGGAACAGTTCTCAGACTTGTTTCACAGATTGAGAATGACTCTTGGATGAGAGTCGAAACGTATCGTTTTTTTCTAAAACTGAGTCCAGATGACTACAACTGAACTTTTTCTACAATGGAATGAAAATACGATTTACAGTTATAATGTGAATAAATGCCGAAAAAACTGTTTTCATTCATTTACACTCTCAAAAATGCAGGCACTGTAAAAAGAACCAGGAGCCGGTATCAAAAAGCAGGTATCGCTAAAGTACTCGTATCAAAAAACAAATGTAACAGCACCCAGCCCTACACCCGACTCTCAGCGTAGGTTCCGTAGCCTCGTGAACAAACTCTATTCTCGTACTAAGTTAAAACCCATTCTTCCAAGTCAGTAAACAACCCTCCTCCAGCTCCCCGACTGCCTCCTCTTGAGTGGCTGAGGTCATGGCTCGTCTGTCCTCTGAACGGCACTGACGTCACCTCAGACTGTTACTGTACATCACTCCTCTCTGCGTGTGCCCACACTCCACACGCTCCAATCAGCCCAGCCTCAGGCACATGGGCTGGGTTCGCGTTATAAAACAACATGATGCCAAATTAACAGAAGGAGGGCAAAGGTTACAGAGGTAAAGCAAGTTTCTTCACTGTTGTTATGATTACGTCAGCGTCGCATGAGCACAGAAGTGAAACACGGTGCAAGTTGACTAGCAAATATGCAGGATGTCTGAACGCTCACCAACAAAGCTAGCAAACAATCTTAAAATCGTAAAACATAAAATCAAAAACATAGATTTAGATGTTTAGTTGAATTTATTTTAGAGTCACAGTTATTTCTGTTTTAGTCCTTGGGATTTTATTTAATGTTTTTTGATCATTTCTTGCCTGCTAATCAGTTATGTGTACATTTTTTGTCCTAGTTAAGAGCATTTTAGTAAACAATGACGTCGTATTGTTGGCTAAATCCAGACTTTTTTTTCATGTTGTTTTGGTTAGTGCATCTTTATGGACTTTTTGCACACTCTTACGCAAACATGATGTGTTTGAGGTTAGAGACGTGACCAAACAGAGTCATCTTTCATTCACATTGTCAGTTACTGTCATTAATTCTCAGGTTTGTGACCAGTTTTGTGAAAACAAACTTATTCCAGAAGTTGGGCTGAACACGGCCAGACGACGTAATCCTCCTTCCGATTGTATTAGTGAACACAGGGCCGCCGACCTCCAGAGAAAATAAGTTCTCCACAGACTAAAAAGCCGTTTTCAGGCCATGCACGTCAATCTGTGCATGGTTGACGTGTTGGTCGCGTGAACATTGGACATTTTACACAAGTCAATCTACTTCATAGCATGTTTTAGCGGCAAGACTTTTTCCCGCTCGACCGGAAGTGCAATTACAATGGAAGTGCTGACTCAATATCGCTTATAAAACAGTCACAATTATTATTTTTTCAGTTCTTACAAATGTGACATGAATAATCACGATTATCGATTCATCTTGACAACCTTACTTTAGATCAACTATTTTTTAAACTTACTAACACCTGCTATGTAAGGCTAACCTTCTGAAAACTGGCAAATATAAACAAGAGAATAACAAAAACGCTGTGGTAAAAACTTTTAACAAAACTTGTACAATTGCACATTTTCAGCAGCATTGAACAGTAGCGTAAATCAAAACATGTACGCCATTATAGCAGTGATGTCATTTGTTTTAGTGTTGCTATGGGAGCTGGGAACAAAAGGTTATAAGTTCGCAGAATAGCTACATATCACCATGCTATTAAAGGCTGTGTAACTATCTGTCCAAATCAGGCTGTATTGTCTCCTCCACGGCTCGTTTTGGAGACGGTTCAAGAATAGGTCAACTGTTTCCTTTTGCTTTTTAACAGTGACCAAAAAGGAGAGCAGGAGAAGATAAGGGCGCTTCTTAAAGGCATGTCCATATATAGTCAGGAGGCAGATCGCAGTGGTGATGGAAAAAGTGCAGGGAACAGACAGGGCAGCAATGGAATTCACGGGGGATGCAACAATGTATGGTCTGTTAGCTAACGCAAGCTAACGCAAGCTGATGTCAGCAAGTTATTACCATCTTAAAACAGGGCCTAATCACAGTGAATAATCTGTTGCAAATTACTTGGTTTAGGTTTAAATAATAAAACAAGAAAATCAAAATCAAATTACTTCACATTTTTTAATTACAATGTAGATTTGGATTTCAACAAAGCAGTTTTGTACATTCAAAAGAATTCAAATGCTTATTAAATGGTCTTAACAAAGAAAACCAGTAATAAATAAACAGTGGATACTATGAAGTAAAAATAAATGACATAGCGGGAACAGTAAGCACACAAGTTAGCTTGCAATGCTAACAGTCAATTTGAATCGATAGGAGGCTCCCTAAATGTTTGGCATTTCATTTTCTTCGCAAAGGTTTATTTTGGACAACATATTATTCCACAATGAGGCTAAGATTAGGATTAGGACTAAGGTTAAGGTTAGGAACAGTTCAATTGGTTAAAATTAGAACCTATACAGTCGGCATCGGAGGGACACCCATTTTCAGAACTATGTGGGGAAATAATTCATTAATTTCACTGGAGAAGATCTGCTCTATCGCCCACTGTTAAACCACTACAAGAGCAAACGCTAAGTTTAGGAGGTATATTGTACCCAATACAGACACAAAGACATGGAGAACAATAACGTGTCCAATGGCCCAAATTTGTAGTTATCCAAAAATGCTAACAGGAGATGTCAAATGCTACCGTGATGCTAGCGCCGCCTGTTGTATTTTTAGAACTACAGGACAATCTGTTTATTTTTCTGGGGTAACACTACGTCAACAACTTAAATTAAGACTTAAGTGTAACTCAATTTGAATTAGTTGTGCTTAAAATACACATGATTTGCCAGGAAAAGTATTAGAAGTGTGAAAAAGTTGTGTTTCCTATTGAATCAACTGAGATTTAAATAAAATCAAATAAATTTGAATAGCACCAAGTTAGCAAAAATGGCCACAGAAATGCAACAAAAAGAAAGTTATAAAAGCACACTTAGTGACATTTTCTTTCCACTGACTCAGATAAACATTTAATGACCTCTGTGTTCACCCACAGAAAAAGTTCTAAACTATTATGTACTTTATTTGTGTGATATTGTAAAAACAATATCAATGTCTTATCTTCCATCTATCCTAGTCAAGGTGAAAGTGTTATTCTTTTAACAGAACCAAAATAAACGTATTCCTAGACAGGAAAGGGAGGCAAGTTTACTTCCTGCTTGCACTCATAACTTGAACTGATTAAAAGTCATAGACATACTTGTTTAACTTGTTGTGACTTTGACTTGTGTGAGGTTGTAACGTTGGTTAAATTACGCTTGATGTTGTCTCAGCTGTCTCAAGTTGCCTTTACCAACTTTGCTTCATGCCAATTGTGTTGCTAGCCGACAATCATATTTGGTGTTGTTTTGGTGGTTTTGTGTTTAGACATGTCATCTCATGTGCAGGGCTTTCTAACTTCAAGCTGCAACCCCTTGCATTAGCAGTGACCAATCATATTCTCCCTTTACAGTTGATTGACAGGCTCAAACAAGCGCTAGTGCTGGTTTAGTCCCGCCCTAGGGCTTGCTCTCAGTCCAGCGCTGGACCCACGTGTGATGAAGCTACCACCAGATTGTTACTTTGCCAAGTCTGCTGACGCTAGCTAACTGGTTCACTTTTTTGCAGAGTTTGAAAGAAAAAGAAAGATGATTTCATTTGTACAAATGAGTTCATTGTTGTTACCCAAATTAGTCTCTAAAACTGAGCTGCAAAGGATTTATTGACCTGACTGGGGAAAGCACAGGATGAATGAACAGTTCACGCTGGGATCACGGCCAGACATGTAGGACAAGTGCTAACGTCTCGTCTCAGAAGGCAGCAGCTGTGAGGGAGACTGGAATGTAAAAACAGTGTTGGTGTGCGTGATCATATGTGCAGTAACTCTGCGTGTGCACCCGGGTGGTTGTATCGATGCGTTGTGATGGGCAAGTTTAGTGTCACTCTAATTTATTCTGATGCATGCACATGTTATTTATGCATTTCAGCCATAAGATAGTCAGTGCAGTCAACAAAAGCACTAAATATTGTGGAGAACCAGCACTGCGCGTGTTCTGCATGCATTTCATTGGGCTGACACAGCGCTTATTACAGGCAAATGCACAAGTCTCCTTTGTCTTTTTGAAGTAAGTCCTGCTTTGTATGAGTCATGAAACATCTTTTCACCGCACAAAGCAGGTCCGTGTACCCCAGATGACGATTACTCGATTGCTACATTAGTTGGCGATTATCGATTAGTTGTAATTAGTCGATTAACTTGTTTCAGCCCTAGTCACGCTTTATTAATCGTTGCAGCCTTGAATATTATGGTCATTATACCATCCAGACAGACAAACTGGAGACTTTTAAGTTATCAGCACTTTCATGCAGCAAGCAAAGCACTTGAACAACTCCGGAATTCTAAACAGCAACTATGACTGTGCGTGTTTGGACATTGTTTCTCTGGTGAAGAAGATGCTTATGTCAGACTTTTATTTAGCTCCATTCTCTATTCCCGGGCAAGCTTCCAATTCACAGCCCCCCTCTCTCCCTCACTGCTCTTACCAAGGGAGCACACTGGCCCCTCACAAACGCGCAGAGACTGAATGTTAAGTCTGGAGAAATCCCTTGGTATTTTCTGTCTGCCTTTTTCCCTGTTCGACTCAATGGTGGTCTTTGTAAGAGTAGAAGAAAAGATGAAATTGAGAGGAGAGAAGCGGACCAAGTGGGTTGAATGTGAGTAATGCAGTGGGTAGGTTCGGGTATATAGGGTTTAGTGGGAGCTGAATTTGCCTGCATGGGTGGGGGTGGGTGGTGGGTGAGCTGGGTGCCATGGTTGGTGCCAGGGGGCGACGCCGCGAAGGCTCCACCATTGTTATCGTTGCCATAACAAGAATGCCTCGGAAAGTCCACAGCTGACCAAAACAACTGCTCATAAAGTAGATTTACAATGGGAAAACATAAGCTCATGTTGGCAAACCAGACAACAATATTCCAACAATAGCTTTTTCTTTGGGTTCCTTTCTGTGCCATCGAATTACAAGCACTCTGAACTCCTGAAAAAGAGGAAAATATGACGAAAACAAGTCTAATATGATGAACCAGATCTCGAAATTTCAAACAGAAACAGAAAGGTTTACTGTTGTTCGAAGAAATATCCAAAATACAAATCCAAAAATGTTGAACCATCTCATTATTTGTTTGGGATTGGCTCGACAAATCTGAAATATCAATCTCAAAAAAGTCCTTTCAATCAGTTCCATAAAAAAAGTCCTTTCAATCAGTTCCATAATGGCACCACATTCTAAGACCTGTTTATTTACACTGACAGAGAAGATGCTAAACTTTGAGCTCGTTTTTTTGTTTCATGTGGTTAGGCCCAGTAATTACAGAGATATGATAAACCAGGACAACAAATCTGCAATTTCACCGTTAAACTGCAACTTCTACCTCAGGATTCTGACCCGTAGCAGGTTTGATACATAAAAAGAGTCTAGCAAATTGAAGTAACAGCCACTATCTAGATTGAGATTTCAGTTCAATTGTGATAAATGTGGTGTCCGGTGCGAATTGGACGCCGCGGTGTGCGCGCAGCATTAGAGTGAAATGATTGGGCCACCTCAAGTTTACCTTACAAGTGCTACTTTTTAACATTTAAATAGGCCGACCGGCGGCCCCACACACCAAATGTAACCTGTCCGTGCAGAACAGGGTCAGTGTTTAAAGCGTCTAACATTCCATGGTTTTTGTTCAGGGTTGATGCAGTCGATTGGAGCTGCGATGTGGAATCTACTTGTTTATATTCTGTTTTTTTTTTTTTTTACCTGAATCCTTTCTATAGAGGTGTTTCGTGTTTCGTGTTTTAACAAAAAATAAAACAATTGGCTTAGGAAAAATTATAATAATAAAAATGCATTTGTGTAATCTTCTCTCCTCTTTCTGTAGAAAATGGGTGTCCACAAAACTTGGTCAAGGACTCTTCCATTCTGGGGCGAGTTGCTGTTGCCTGATTGAGTTCCACTCCTCTCAAGTGTTTTTCACAGCAGCCTAAATGGCCCCTCTCTGCTCTGGGCCTGTGAGTGGCTACAGTGCGGGGCAGTGGTTAGCCCTGGTTTTGCCATGCCCAGCCCCCGGGACACCTGCCCTGGCACCACACAGACGCTCTGTTGTGGCTTGTTGGGCAGAGTGGGCTTAGCATGGGGCAGGCCTGGCATAGCTGCATAACAGAGGTGCTTAGTAAACAAGCTGCTCAAGAGGAAGAAAGAGGTTTTATTCAAGTTTGATGGATAGGCTAATAAAAAAAACGAAATGACACAGCTAAACACTACAACTACGGGTTAAGCTTCATTAAAAAAAAAAAAAATACAATATAATGTCAAGAATTAGGCCAGTGCCTAGAAGCGGCAGATGTCTCAAAACATTGATAATATTGCAATTGTTGTTGAAGATATGCAAAATTAGAGTATGGAGTATATCGTCTATAATTTAAAATATTTAAAAATGGCATGAAAAGTGATTAGTGTAATCAAACAAGGATTCAGGGACATTTGTGCTCTTCTGTGGTTAATCAGAGTAAGAAAGCGAAAAGCTTTCACGAACCAGGAATGTGCAACATACACAACAATGAGTACGTTTTGTGTTTGCTTTTTTATTCGTCTGAATATCGAGATTTTAGATTGATCGATATCGCCCACCTGTCACTACTATGTGACCGTGTTGTTCATCAGGTGATGGATGGAATTCTAATTTTCATTTCATTGTTATTCATTTGCTGCAGCTCATGTCTTTTACATATGAAAAGGGTTTACAGGGACGACTCACATAATGATATTATTCAAATGTGGATTTTCTCAGAGCTAAGCAGAGTCAGGTTCACCTTTGATCTCTGGATGCACCGGAGGAAGTGCTTATATGGACATAACAACATTAGTTATGACATGATTGAGTCTTGTAATTACTGAATGTCAGTCTGTATGTAGGCTGCATCAACAAGCAGCTCTGCTATTTCACTGGTTCCAAAAAAACAAACAAAATACAATAAAACCTATGTTGTTTATGTTTTATTACTGACATCAGTAAATAAAAATGCTAAACCAAATGCTGCGTAATATATGCGGTCCATTTTATGTTGGACAGAACAAATCATGTGAAAAGGGCTTAGAAGAGTTGCCATTAGTTTTTTTGTTTGTGTCAAATTATAATCAGCGCTAAGCTATGCTAATGTCAAAAGTAATTACAATTTGCAACCATCTGGACTTGGCTAGAATTGGATGTTCCACAACCAATGCCAGAAGTATTATTTTACCTGGCACGGGTCCTGCAATCTTTTCTTGCAATGACATTTCATTTTTACAAGTTTGAGTTATTTTGCTAAAGAGAAAATAGCACAGCAAACTAAAATATGGATGCGACAATAAGTTCCAAAATGAAAAATCAATAAAACAGAAAAACAAAAACCGAGTCCAGTCATGAGCAGGAGTGAGCCGCGGAGCATGTGGTTCGTCCGGTCTGACACGCATCACCCCCGGAACTGCACTGCTCCCACGTGCGCCCAGCCGCGCTAATTCCACCGAGCAGTGCCGTTTCTATGGCGGTTGTGATTTCCCAATTTTTGAGGCAGTACAAAATGTGCGTCAAAATTCAATCTGAGCATGCAAATTAAATATGAGCTCAACGTTTAACTGCCAATGAACCTGACCAAACAGTCCAGAGAAACGTGGAGGCGTGTTTGGTGATTACTGCAGGTACGATATTTTACTTGTCTAAAAATTAAACATCATGAAACTGTCTTAGAAAACTCTACTTAAATTTAATAAATAAGCCTATATATAAGGCTATAACTGACAGATGACATGTTTTAACAGTTTTTGGCTATTTCAATAATGAAAATATAACAGTCAAGCTAACGACAATCATGGTTGACGCAAATCAGGCTAATAACTCAAATTGGGGAATGACAGGGTTATTAGCATTAGAGTGGCTAACTGTTATGGAAGCAAGCTAATTGAGTAGGGACTTCACAAAATAACATTTTAGAGTCACCATTATTGTGAGAAGTTTACAAGTAAGACACTCTGGCACTACCTGTCTCCTCCTCCTCCTCCTCCTCCTCCTCCTCCTCCTTCCCTCCTCCTCTTCCTCCTCCTCTTCCTCCTCCTCTTCTTCCTCCTCCTCTTCCTCCTCCTCCTCTTCTTCCTCCTCTTCCTCCTCCTCCGCACTAGTGTGGACCCCAATGTGTGTAACGTAGCGGTCGTTCAGCGCTCCACAGTCACGCGTACGACAGGCAATCATTATAAACAGATCAGGCTTGTTGACATGCTGGGCCCCTCCCCGTCCAACACACACACGCCGCCGTGACTTGCACACTCCGTGTGTAACGGACCAGTCGCTCAGCGCATTTATCCGCGCACGTTGTGCCTGGAGACATTTCTGCTGTATATAGCAGATTCCAAAAAAACCTACCGTGGCCATGAATATTCACGGCTAGGGATGTCACGATTAACCGGTTTTTCAATCATTGCGATTATTTATGGCCACGATAGGTTATTTGTGCAGTTTTTGGAATCGGCAGTTAACCACAGAAATGTCTCCAAGCACAACGCAAGTCACGTACAGCGGCGTGCGCATACGCGCAGCCCAGCATGTCAACAAGACTGGATAAACGAAAAGTCCGTTACACACGGGGGTCCACACTAGTGCGAGTGAACAGCACGAGCTACAGTCAGCGTGAGTACTGGTAGTTTTTTTTTATGACGCCGCTTCATGAATTTACACAGGACAGAGCGAGGCAAAAAACGCAAAGCGGCCGCTCAGTGTGAGCGGAGAGAGAGGGAGAGAGAGAGAGAGAGGGAGAGAGAGGGAGAGAGAGAGAGAGAGAAATGAGGCGACAGATAGTTCCAGAGCGTAATCTTACCTGTAAACGCTGTTTTATTCCTGACAAATCTGTTGTTGGCGTGAGCCAAAGGAAAGTGACTTTCTCAAAGTCTCAAGCCCCTCCCCCAAGTGTTACCATGGAGCTCATCTCACTAATAAATGCTATCTTGCTTAAAAGAGCTACAATGAGGGGCCAATAAGATTACATTTATATTATTTAATCCATTTGTGGCCATTATATTGTATTTTTAAATGAATGTGCTGTATTAAAGGCAATTTCATTGTTATAAAACCAAACCTTCCTCTCACAGGAATATTTGCAAGTTTAAACATAAAGAAATTCAATATAAATGTTTCCTTTCTTTTTGCTGATAATTGTGAATAATCGTAAAATCGTGATATTTCTCCTCGTCATAATCGTGACTCTAAGATGAATATCGTGACATTCCTATTCACGACAATTGAAGAAATGGTTAATCTTGACATCCCTTTAATTGAGTATGCTACAAAGCTAGTTTCGGCAATAATTTTAGAACATACGGAGACCAGTTTCTGTTGACGTGCAATGTAAGTTGCTGCACTTATAAAATACATTAAATATATATATATTTTTTAATATTGATATTGTCTACTATGAAGTCTAGTACAGACAGTCAACAACTGGCCAACAACTGTGTCAAATCTCAAATATGTCAAAATATGTTTTTAGATTTCTGTATTTTTTTGGGACAAAACTAGACTCACCAATCCATGTTTGGACACCCATAGTAACAATCATTTTCATGTTTTTTGTGCTATTTGTTTACATTTATCACCATGTGTTGCTCTTTTGGTTTACAATGTGGCATGAAATGAATGCAACAAACATTTAGTTTTAAAAAATGTCACTTTCCAACACTATAAAGCATGTCTCTGCAGCTTAAAATAATCAGAACCTCAAACTGTCCCTGAACAGACTGCAATTTTCAACACAAAATAATAGTATTTTCTTATATACTACTTATATACTCTTCTTATACAAATCTGATAAAGCTCAAGATAATTATGAAAATGTTCAGGCAAAGTCAAATTTTGTACCACTTTAGGGATTATTTTAGTATCAATCGTTTAAATAAGTATGTCGTTTTGATACTAGTTTTGGTATAGATTAGTATCTGATGTTTTATATTTTTGACAACCCTAGTAGCTAGTGGATTAAATGTGCATGCCCTTGTCAACAAAAACAGTTTAAAGCCGCTTTCCCACCTGCCAAAACATCTGCCCAAATCTGCTTAAATAAGGCATTTGTCAATAAAGTGAACGCAGCAATTTATAGATTTATTCGACTTTTCCCCCCGAGTGCTGTCCTTGTGAAGTGCAACAGAACCAATCTTGTCCTTCATTAGAAAACAACATGAAGAAAGTGCTGCTTACAAATGATTGGCTGCCAGTTAAAATGCATTGTGAGCCGATCTGGGCAGCTTCAAGCCCTTTTCCTAGAGGTGAAGTTAATTGAACATACAAATGTTTCATGGAAAATAAATGTGCTTTCCCAAGTTCTGTGAGTACTCCGTTTGTTTCATGACTGTGAGAGAGATGCCGCTTTATAATACGCCACAACATATAATTAATAAGGGTATGGGAGGGCATCTGGTGTAAATGCTTAATGAATAGACAGATAGCTACACAACTCTGCATTTATCAAACTGGTGGAAAAAAATCTTCAAACTGAAAAAGCAACTTTAAATATATAGAAATTGGCAAAAGTAGTTTAATTTAAAGGACAAATATGATGCTAAATTTACTTTTTTGTATATGTTATAACATTTCCCCTGATCAAAAACTGGATTTTGCTTCATTTACACTTGTTTTATTAATCCTGTTTACGAGGTTGTCTTGCTTTGAGCCTCAGAAATCAGTCCGTTTAAATTCTCCTGGGATTGTGATGTCACAGGTAGAAATTCTGTGCCGCTTTTAGTCCGTAAATCATCGCCAAACTCGTCCTGAGCATTTCTGCAGTCAGATCGTGCTCATTATAACTGATTAGCACGCCGGTCACGTTGCTAACATGGCTAGCAAAGGTACTCTAAAAGCACAGGTACTGCAATGTTGTCGTGCAGCATTAGAACCGTGTTAATAGTATCCAAAAATGTACTTAACACATTTCAGTCGCCATTTCCACATTAAGATAATCACTTTTAATGATAACTGATAGACTAATCTTTGTTCTAGTCCCACTATGCAAGTTTTACCATATAATCTCTACCTTAATCATTAGTCTTACTCTGACTCTCCTTGAGCGAGGGTCGACCCGGTGTTATGTTAGCCTGCGGCGGGTGTTTGTCGTCACAGAGACAGCTGTTGACATTTAAGATCACAGACGGGCCCTGCTGTATACCGCCTGAAGGACCTAACGTCTCTCTTCACGCAGAGGGAATCACAGCTTATCCCTACGTTACTACGGTCAAGACATCAAAGTCCGTGCAGCGATGGGGTGTGCAGAGAGAAGAGAGCGAGTGTAAGCTGAGAGAGGTGTCAGGTCTGAGGAGGGATGGGATTTCAGGGGGGAGAGGGGCTGTGTAGTCAGAAGGTCAAGAAGAGAGCATTGCAGTGGGTAAGACAGGGTCATACTTGGTTAAACTAGCTAGCAGTGGACCAGAAATTGTAGGTCCAGTGACGTGCTTGTTATGAATTTTGTTTAGATTATGTAAAACTGAGCTGTAAATACTCAGTACACGTAGGGTGGCCATTCCTGCTTGCCAATGCCTGATCTCGTCACCTTCCTGAAGCTAAGCAGGTCAGGGCCTGGTTGGTACTTGGATGGGAGAACGCTGGAACACCAGGTGCCACAGTGGGGCGCTAGTGGAAATGTCGTTGTGCCCTTTGGGAAGACACTTTCCCCACTTTGCCAAGTAAAGCGCTTTGGGTGCCTCAAAAGTGGAAAAGTGCAATATGAACACACTATAATAAATAATACACAAACAAAAAGACCCTTTTATAACAAAAACTGAGGTATTTCAAAAATCAAAAAAGAAATGACTATTTCAGATTTTCCTCAATAATACACTTCATTCATAAACATTCTCTATCCAGAAGCCTTCAGTCACCGTATTCAACCTTTATTTGGTTAAAAATGTACAATAAAAATAATCGTTTGACTAATCGTCGACTAATCGAAAAAAGTCAAAATATTATTATTGACAACGACTAAAATTATCATTAGTTGGATCTCTAATTACAAATGCATCTGTCTGATATAGTTCGATTTAATAATGCCACTGCGCCCTCTTACAAAAGGTAATTGCGTTTGAGTTTTAGAGACTGTCCAGTCCGGAGAACGAAAAATGATTCTTAAAATGATGATCTTAATAGTCATGATTATTCTGATTCAATGTTGATGGTCTAATTGACATAGAACTCACTGTCCCGCTAAACAATCTAAGTATGTTTTCTCAGATATGTTTTTTCAATTATGTATCATTATTCCATTATCAACATCTCACCAAAATAAGTATATTTTCAGTATGATGAGCGCATGCATGAGTCAGAGAAGTGTTCTGACAGGAAATCAATGAGCTCATATTCACAGCTCACATCTGGAAGCCTTTAGAACAATCATCTACCGGTATACACTTTGACCTGCTCTGTGCTGAAAAACATCTCTAAGAAACATAAAATAATGTCAATTCATTCATTAAGAATTAACCATAAACATGGCCAAAAGCAAATACATTAGGTATGCGACTATACCTGTGTACACAAGAACAAAACCATGTTAACAACCAACCTACAAGCTTAGACACACAAGTTTGCATGTTCTGCCCATGTCTGATTCTCATATTAATTTTTTGTAACAGTGGCTATATGAAGAACAGGTCAAATTCCAAAATTAGTATATGAAAATGTATTTTTTCCTTAACGTTAAAAGGGGCTGTACCCAATTTTTTTCAAGCTATAACGTAAAATCTGTTTTGCCCCAGCACTATCTCTATTTGGATCAAAATTAGACCAAAGTGTGTCGTCTACGTCAAATTACGGAGTGCTTCACTCTCCGAAAACCAGGCAGTGCACTGTTAGCCTGCTAGCGTGTTGTTAGCTTTACTGTAACGGCCATTTCTGCTAAACTCATCGCCGTGAATAGTTAGGACGCTCAGAATACAGTAAGCAATACTTTTGGGCCGCGGCAAACCGTTTCAAATGAGCTAGCTGAGTTTTCCGCGTTTTTAAAGCCCCTTTTAACCTCGAGTCTCATTTCCAACAGAAACATTGCTCCCACTACTAACTCTCTCCCAGTCAATCCCTCTCATTATCCCAGCCAAACAAATCCTTGTGCGTTCCACTGTTTTAGCCCGGCCGACATGAAATCAATGGGGAATGTTTGCCCACTGCCGGCTCTGGCCAGTCCCACCGTTTACGGAGGACACACTGAAGGCGCCACTGTTAAGAATGACAATGAATGACAAGTGAACAGAGCTCGCGCCACTGTTCAGCTATGCAAGTCACCTTCTGCTACCAAAAACGTAAGAGCAGCAGCCACCCAAAGAGCCACTGATGTTCTTCGAAAGTATTCAGGCAGATAAAAAAAGACGGGATAGCTTTAGGAAGTGCGCCAAGGAATAGCACTTTTCATGGCTCTTTGAACATAAGCCTTAATAATGCATGGTAACAGAGCACACTAAAGCCTTTTCTCAGGTCACACAGAGAAGGTAATGTCCATCACCTTTTGGACAAGATTGGGAAAAGGTCTAATAAAGTATTGTTCATACGTAAATGAGTGTGGTATAGCCTATATTTACTTCTTCGTGGCAGTCGCGGGTTTTCCTCCGATAGACCCAGACTGTAGCACTAAAACCGCAGACGGACCTGAACCTCTTTAACAGACTCTGCTCACATAATAACGCAGTATGGAAAGTAGGTCTAATTCGTGCTGATTTTAAATGTTTTGTACGGTTTTGAACAGCCCAAAAAGCCTCCAATGGACACGAGTTCAAAACAATGTAATTACTATGTCCATATCCAGTAAATAAGTTAATAAATGCCATTAATAAAACATGTATATATTTAGAAATGTATTTATGCCAGTGTGTATTTTGAAGTAACATAAAAAAACTTAAAAAAAGAATAATTTAGGTGTAGACTAATAAAATTGTTTAACGCAGTATTGTAGAAGAAGCTTTACCGAACTCGAAAATTGTAGTCTTGGGAGTCACAAATGAATGATAAATTTGTTTTCGTGATGTACAAAGTCAAGTACAGTAATTTGAAGAGTCTGAAAATCCAACAATGAAACATAAATCTAATTCAGTTGGTTGAATGTCATTTTCATTTCTGACTTTAAAACAATAATGCATTTTCAAGTAACTAACTCCATATTTGTCATTTCAACTAACAATAAATAAGACTGACAATAATGACAGTATTAAATCAGCCACAATTCAAACTCTTTAGCCAAACTAATGTTAGATTCAAAGCTCCGGGGGCAGTATATTTTGTAAAGATGTCACAAGATTATATCAGTGCAATAGCGTCCAGTAGCAACACCCCTAAAGTTTGAAACACCAGCAGAGAACTAGAGCCCACTTTAGCCCAGCTAGATCTGTGTCAACAACAAACACCACACGGTATGCCATTTATCCCCCTGAATACTTTCACTGCACGCCAATTCCACATGAAGACTTAGCAACTTATTGTAACTTCAGAGTTAAATAAAGTAAATGATTATATTTAGGATTTTAGTCAATATATTGCCTTTTTTCCCCCAGTTTGACCATTTTAGTGACGTTTATTATTGTACTTCCTGGTTGGACATAAGCAGCAGATGTGACATAGGTAGAGGTAATTCCGCAACTGTTACCTAGCAACCATATAAGGGCCAAAATCCATATAAAATACAAAATAGTTATGATTTATTTGTCAACTAATAATACCTGAACGAACATCTTTATTTTGTTAAATGTCAGAAAAATGTTGCGTGTAAGTTGTGTCTGCATTTTGGATGGAATGTCGCTTATTGATGACATAGACAGGGGGATTCTGTTTCAGAACTCCACTTCCTGTCATTTTCAACTTTATTTTTTCAACGTTTCTTCACAAACTGACGCTTGACTGAAGTAAAACTATGATAAATATTTGCCACAGACCCTATCCCACCAAACAAAGTCATAGTAAGAAACATCTGTAATCCTGTCATATGCACTTTAAGACATCCCAAATAAGTTTGAGGCTAATAATGTATGCGCGTTATTACCGCATTACATCGTGTAACAGCGCAACATCAGATCAGACTTTCTTTATTCTTTGCCATTACACATGACATGCATTTTTAACCGGTGACAGCAGAGGAATGTACTGTGGCATTACAATTTTGGTGACACAAAGGAGGGTCAGTGACGTCTCCAAATGGGGTACAAGCAGTGCACAACTTTGTAACCGAACATAAAACGTGTCCATCCTGTAGCCTCGCAGTCACATATGAGTTGGAAACGAACAAATGAATTGTATTTATCAAAGTCAGGTAGTAGAAACATGGAGAACAAGCGCTGAGAGAGGAAAAAATTAGGCGGAGGCTTGGCTCAAGTTCCGACAAAACGGTGCCAACGCGCGCGTAACGCCGGTCAAATGCGCGCTTTCGTCCAAAATAACCCGCGTAAAATGTCAAAAACGTGACAGTTTAAGCGCGATCTTACCCTCTAGAAGCCTGGAAATGAGCGAGTCCACGTCCAACTCCCCCTCCGCCATTTCTGTAGCGCAGAGCAGTGCCCGCCGCCGCAGTGTGGAGCAGCAGAGCAGGAGCAGTCAGGCACCGCCTCGCTCACAGCACGCACGCAGCCACGCACAAGACAGCACGCCCACTGACGTACAGCACGGCACCCACAGGACACGCCCACTGACACTCCGCGTTTAATGTGGAATTTCTAAACAGCTCCGGTGAGCATTTAGCGCAAGTGGAAGCGAAAGGGTTGCCAGAGCTGCGCGTCATTTCAGCTTTGTGTATGTGACTTTTCAGGTGCACGGTCTCCATAGAAACATGATCGCTTTGCCTTAAAGGTCCCAAAATATGGCATTAAACGGTTCGTATTAATCAAAAATCGAAAAAACGTTCGATTATTCGTTAATTATCAGTGTAGCCTACTCAAAGTTGTAGTTTGATTGATTCCTGCATGTTTGAGTTAATCCTGTTTTGTTCTACAACATAGACCTGTTTTCACCTACCCCCTATCCCCGCCCACAAATTAAAAATTAAGAAGTGATACTGTAGGGTTCTAAAGTGTTACTTTTCAGAAATAAAAAAAAATGAAATGCAATTTTCTGCTTCTTACAGTGAAAAGCAGCTAAGAGGGGCTCATTAGATAAACAAATAAATAATAATAATAATAATAATAATAATAATAATAATAATAATAATAACTTACATAACAGTGCTTACGATATTACTGTAATGCCCCGTACTTGCAGGTAAAGCCAACTTGACCGCTTCTTTGTATTTTATTTTTTTTGCACCTTCATTTTCTGACACCACATTTTCCACTGTGATTCCAACACAAAAGCACATTAGAAACCACAAATCTTTTGATAAATTAGTCAGTTTATAGTAGAATAGGATGGATTTCATTTGAATGTGTCGAATATGAATAGATTTATCAGGAAAAGTAAATAACGCTTAGCTTTAATACCACATATTGTTCAATACTGTGCATTCAGAATTTATTTGGCAACTCACTTTTTTTTCACAGTTAAAAAAAAAGATAACAAACAAACAAACGAACAAAAAACAAATACAAAAAACACAGATCAAACAAAAACAGACAGGGCGGGACCAGAGGGGGGGAAAGGATACATTTGAAAATAAGTTTATAAGTTAAGGTATTCTAAAAAAACAAAAGTGAAGTCACACAAAGTCCAAAATAAGTCCCCTTTAGTCTATTTTTTCAAATGTGTCTGTGTGTAATTTTTCCATTGTCCGTATGTCAGTTATGGTGTCGGTCCAGTACTTAGTCGTCAGTGCAGTTTGTGTCATCTATTTGTTTGTGACAGTATTATGTTCCAGAAGTATCCATTTATGTTATCCAGGGCAGGGGTTTTGAGGCCCAAATACATAGTTCTGAAATTGAGTGGGATGGCGGTGTCAAAAACAGTCTGTAATAATTTGTTAATTTTCGTCCAGTATTTTTATGCAACAGAAAACACGATAATGATGCGCCTCCTGGAAAACCACCTTCTCGCCAACATTCAGCCCCTCCCAGTGAGTAATGAGCACTTTGACATGGTGTTATAAAAAAACGAGTCACATTCTTCCAACAGAATTGCTTCCAAACTTGAGGTTTTGTAGTCTTCCATTGTAAAGTACATACATTTTCCCACTCTTCGTCCGCCAGAACAAAATTACTCTCTTTTCCCCATTGAATTTGAATGTATTCAGTAGATTAGCTGTCCAGGTCATTAAGGCATTTATATACTTCAGATATTATTCCTCTTCAATGTGTTTTATTAACAAGCTGCTACTTATTACAAGACTTTTGTGTAACATTGTGACCTGTAACATTCAGAATCAGAACTTAGCTGCTTTTTAAGTCCAAGAAAACAGCGCCCCCTTGTGACAAATTATGGATAAAGCAAGAGGCATTGAACCGGAACACAACACAATCGCGATTGCAGAACTATTACAACACTATATATTACAGGCCATTGGGGATGGCAGTGGTTTAGGTCAAGCGCATTGGATACTTATTTGCTCCTGAGTAAGACCCCCCTCTCCAGCCACAGAGGCACAGTGGCAGGTTGTGTGAGGAGGGTCAATGAGATCAGCTGAATCACCATAGCTACTGATATGCTGTGGCACTGGAAACCCCTGAAAGAAAATATCATATAAACTACCATACAACTGATAGGCAACAAGCGTGCTCAGCTAAAGCTATTGTCATGCTGTTGTTGTGTCCTTGAGCAAGACACTTCACTCACCTAGCATTGGAATTAATGTAATGCGCAATACCATTAATAAGTTATTGCCTACAACAGCATTATTAGGCCTTTGTTACTTCAATAAACTCATACTTTTTCCTTTTTCATGGTCCGGCAAACATGTAGTACCAAATATTTCCTACGTTTTAGCTCGCAGAGAGTTTAAAAGTTTAAACAGTAAAAAAAAAAAATGAAGGCTTGGATATTTTGTAAACACAAGTTCACAATGTTGGAAGTGTCAACTCTGTGACTGCAGCCGTGTAACAGACTCAGCAGTCGTTTGGGTCACAACGATGACAGCGGCCGAAGTGACCAAATAACTGCAAAGTCCAAATCCAAGTCCAACTCCGAATCCATTCGCTTATAAACAATGGCTACTTTTTACACGACAGTTTAGCAACTCCAGAAATAAGACAAGGATTAGATCATTGGTGTACATGTGAACATAGCCGGTATTGTAAGCAGAGTAATTCATATTTTAGTGTTTGGCGCCCTCTGCTGACCATAAAAGTGCACTGGTAACCTTGTCCAAATGTGCTTTTTGTTTTCCCCTGCTCTTAGTTCAACAAAATTCAATGAAACAAATCAGTTAACGGACAAACATTATGCGTTATTTTTATTGTAATTGGCCCTTAAAGATGCTCTTGAGTACCTTTATTTTGATATCTCATGTCTCAAAAAACTTCATGAGGCTTTTCACACGCAAGGAACTGACCTGTGGCTCCATCTACTGGCTGCAGAGGGAGGTACATAGAAGAGAGAATCAAATGCTGATATGCTAATGAAGACACAGTCGTAATGAATGTGATTTGAGGCAGAAATGGTTCGAACGAGTCTGGTGATGATTTATGAACTTAAAAACAGCCCAGAAAATCTTGAAAAAGGGGGAGACGACTAAACGCAACGCCAGGTGTGTTTTTGATGAAGGAGCAATGTTATAACTTGGTTAAAAACTTTAAATAAATGTCTTTTAAGATCGTGAACTTGCAAATCTTCTCATATGTAGGGGGACCAGATTTTCAAAAATGAAAACTGGGACACACCCGGGTTGGGGTTAATAACACAATTGTAAAAAGTGGGGGTAAAAAAAGATAATTTTTCACGCACTCTGTCCACGCAATGTGTTCACGGCTCACTTGTGAGTCAGTATATAATTGAGTGCATTTTTGTGTTCTGTTATTTTTAAAGCCAGATTTTCCGTATTTTGGCCAAAGAAAATGCCCCTCTTTACCGTTGGTGGGTCTTGAAGTGGTCAAAAACAAGAACTGGGACATGTCCTATAAAAAATTGGGACGAATGGTATTACATCTGATGGGACATGGGACAGGCCAAACTGGGACTGTCCCGGGTAAATAAGGACGCCTGGTCACCCTATTCACATGCCATACACTTTTGTGGGAACACTTTAAAATAACTACACCTTAATAAAGCATGAACAAAGACGCATGATGAACAAATCATTTATTAAGAATGAATAAAGCTTAGCTACTTAATGAATACCCTAACCCTCACTCTCACATTCATTCACTAGGGGTAAGTTAGAGTTGCCCATTGACCTAACACATGTGTTTGGCCGGCAGGAGGAACCCTGAGAACCCGGAGAGAACCCACGGTAACGCAGGGAGAACAGACGGGTCCTGTGATGTTGTTCTGGCCCGGGAATTGAACCCACGCTCCCCTTATAGGGAGGGTAACACTCGAAACCACATGTGCAAGGGCACATATTACGCAACATTTAGAATTGTCATAATGCTGTTTCACTCATCAAAACATATCTGGAGTTGTGTTCTGTTTCATTCCCACATGTTTAATGCACAAATCCTGCATATTTTTGTTCTCTCAAACTGAAAACACTGTGTTCCACCTTGTGATGTCATTAAGTGGCGATACAGGAAGTGCTCCACTGTGTTTCTGAACATCACACACCTTTACTAGAACATCTAAATCAATTCTGAGCTGGAATCGCCTCATTTTAAATCTCTTTGAAACTTCTTGACTGAAAAGTGCTGCCACAGCGTGCTAACACAACAGGATTACTCAAAAATGTGTGAATGAAACAAAACACAACTCCATGTATTTGAGGACTAAACAATATTCTAATATGGCTAAAATTTTGAGCAGTACAGGACCTTTAATAAACTATTTGTTGATTATGATCTTCGTCTTTCTTCGGCTTTATTGAAGTGGACATGTTATGTAAAATCAACTTTAATGAGCTTTTAACCTTGTTACAACAGTGTTTCTTTAAGATTACTAAATGAAGTCACTCGTCTTTCTTCCTTTTCATAATAACATAATAACAACAAACATCTTGCTGGGGAAATAATTAAAACAAACAAAAAGTGAAAGAACGACATAAAAAAAACATGATGTCACACACTGTAAATGATGCAACTTGGGATTTTGCTCCGTGCAGTTCCCAGAGGAAGTGGTGAAACTAAACTAAAGCCTGTGATAAGAGGAGACACAGGAGCCAGGCAGTGAGTCAGCTCAGGGGCCCGGAGCAACTCTCCCCCTCACCGCTGCACCGCTGCTCTGCGCCGGCCGGGCCTTTCAAGTGCGTCATCTGGGTATTTCCGCACACTTTGCACCGCAGTGGGTGGAGGAAGGAGGGTGGTGAATGTGGAGGCTTCGGGACTGCAGCAGCAGAGCCCGAGCAGGACAGGCCGAGCGGTCAATGCGCGGGACGGCACCGGAACAACAAACGCTGCACACTTCACAATAAAAGCATGGGTTAAAAAGACGACTGCTTATTAAAGCTCTTGGAAATAATACTTAATAATAAACACTCGTAAAGTGCTTTTCATGACACTCAATGACGCTTCACAGTTCAGACCAGACAAAAACACAAATAAACATAATAATAAATACTGTATGGTAACCTTTTCAGAATCAGAATCAGAAAAAGGTTTATTGCCATTGTCAATGAAGAAAATTCACAAACATAGGAACTTGTCTCGGCCTTAAGGTGCAACATAAAACACTGATCAATAATAAAAACAACAATAACATATATCCAATCCAAAGGGCATGCATTAAGAAACAATTTAAAATTACTATAGTATAAAATAAAAATAGGGGTTTTATTTTGAGGGTCAATATCAACAACAGCAGGCCTGTGGAACTTTCTGGAGGTGGCACATCACCTTTATGATTTCCTGGAAAAACCATACATAGGAAAATTCTCCATGAAGATAAAGTTGTATGCCATACTGTGGAATATTACAACTAAAGGAACCACATCTCCTTGGAAACTAGCAAGTGACAACTCCTCCAGGCCAAGTATGACTCGTTTATGGTTTTCTCTCTTTCTCTCTCTCTCCTTTTTGTTTCAAACACGTACTTTGAAGACATACAACAACAACACTGACTCATTTATAGAGATGCAAGCCCACTCACAGTTAGGACATGTTTTTCTTTGTGTTTCCGTGCAATAAAAACAACCAAAATGTTGAAAAACTAAAATTCTTTTTGGCTAAAAGTTACGCACTGTGGCTTTAACAATCCAAACCATGAACAGGAATAGCCTATACTTTGGATAAGTAGCCTACTTATGAATAAGACGAATTTGTCATATTTGTGTGATTTAAGAAATGATTTAATACGGTAAAACACACTACCCTCCTGACATGAAGTTAGAGCGGCTTCTCTTCATCCTAGTTTCCCAACCAAGGGTACAGGAGCACTCACCAGGGAGTACTTGCATTTTCAGATTCAGAAAGAAGGTGAAAAACAGTATTTCGATGAATGAAGGACTTAGTTGTAATTGTATTAGAAAATAAACAAGTGAAAAAGTGAAAGTAAACTTTAAGTAGGCTATTATTTGAAGCTTAAAACTTTATGATGCCACCAGAGCTATAATTTCTTAGAGAGAACAATGTTACAACAATGTTACTTAATGAGATGCTAAAATACTAAAAGGTATTTTGTTTGATCATATTCCATCGTCCAATTAAAGTGCTGTATTCTGACTGATTCTTTCACATTTAGTTGCATTGGAACACAGTTATACAGTTACCAGGGATGTCACGATATAACATTTTAGTGCGATTATTGTGAGGAAAAACTTTAACAATTATTCACGATTATTGAGGTTAAGACCAAACAACAGTAAAATCCTTCATGGTCTCATTCGGGTGGTCTGACATGTTATTGTTGTTACTCCAATGAAACTGAACTTTCTGAAAAACAAAAACAGCCAGATAAAAAAAGTTATTAACATTTAAGTCTATTTTTTGTGGTATAGATTGAACAAAAAAAATACTTAATTTTGCTTCTAAAATGGTCAAAGTTATTATTTTTTGGTTCTTGTGACTTAAATAATCATAATTATCGATTAACCGAATAATCTTGACATCGTCACAGTTACTCACAGTTAGTATTCTGAATATCTTTTCATGATGAAGTAGGGCCAACATGTAATAGTAACTTCCCAACACTGGTTACTTTACTTTCCAAACCAACCCAACCGGATATGACCGCGCGCACTTCCGCCAGCTTCACGCAGGACGCCGCTGCTGCTTGCAGGAGGGCGGACCCGAGGACGCGACGCCACTGCACAGAGACAACGCACACAAACTCTGTCAAGAAACTTTTTACCCTTCACCACGTCGTGTTTTTATTGCCACATCTCCACCGGAAAACAACAGATCACCACCTCGACACCGGTCCGGACGAAGGGGGGAGCCATGGCGGGTACGTACGGGCCCCACTTACGCGTTCTTTTGTCGCGAAAACCCTTTCCAAACTCGGCGTGCGTGATTGACAGCGAGTTGTTTTGCGCTCAAGGGAAAGCCCCGCTCACACACACACGCAGTGGAGGAAGAAGCTGCGAGTCACAGCAAATGGAGGCTTGGACTCGATTTAATGGATGATTTGGCTAAACCAGTTCGTCCGCACGCGGGAGATGGTTTTAAAAGAGCGTCCAGGTTCAACGAGCGGTAGTTTTTACGAGTTACACTTGAGGAGGACCATGCGTGCAACTCGTAATCACACTGACGGAAATGAACTGACGTCTCAGAGTTCCATACTGTTCATCAGCATTTTTGATCGATTTTTGTTTGAAAGGGGCTATTGTAGAACTCACCTGGTGACTTTAGCAATACAAAAACAAACTTTGCACACGTCGTATAATTTGCATTTATTAATCGTGGTGGATAAACTACTCCAAAAGAAAAAAAAAAAAAATGAAGATGAGAGAGCATAATTTTCACGGTTGCGACGATTAATTGTGACTAGTCGACTATAAATAATTATCATACCCGCATTTTTGGATAATTGTAATCATTAACCGGACTGTATGCTGTGAAACACCGCAGCGTTTTAAATCAAAATGTCAAAAAAGAATAAACATTTTCTGATTTTCATTAATATTGCACTAAATATTCTAGAAGACTTCAGTTTCCATAGTTCATAGTTAACTGTCAGTTTGCGCAGTTAATAACACGATATTTGCTGCTTTATTACCATAGCTATGGTTTGGGACTAAATATAATTTTGCTGAACTAAAGTTTCTGTTCAAGTTCTCTATTTGATGCTCCCGGTGCCGCCCCTAGACACCGTGGAGGGCCCTGGGCAAGAGTGGGTCTGGGGGCTCCTTTCATTCATCTCAAATTGGAACAGTTGATTACATCCAAACCAGGCAACAACAGATCCAGTCGCAGCGTGTGGTACAGAAGGGGGCGTGGTCTGGCAGGGGTCAAAACTCTCAGTTGATTGACCTGGAAACACATTTCCTGGTGAATTATTTGTGCGTTTTAAGCACAACTAATGCTAACACCACGCACAGAACGCCACACACATTACGCACATGAACGTATTAAACAATACAAAATAAAAAAATGCACTAAGGATAAAATATTATAGTTCATCGCACCCAAATCTCACATCTAAAACAAACTATTATTATGTTCAGCGCTTGTAAAATATAATAATTGCCAATGTTCTTATGATAAATCTGAATTCTTTTTTTTAAAGTTTCAACAAAAGTAACGAAATATGCCAGAATAGGATTTTATAATGACCAGGGAGTACATGAAAGGTCAAATGTATAGTTTAGAAAGAGATTAAGAGATAAAGAGAAAATTATGTTGAATATATTTTGAATACTGGAATATTCACTACATAAAACACATTCAAAAGGTCAGTGAAACCAGTTGTATGTCCATAGTAAAATTTATTTAAAAAATGTGGTACTACTTTTACTTTTTTAGCTTCTACTTCTTAATTGCTGTGAAGCCTATAATTGATCAAAATTTACTTTTTTTTTTATTTTTATTATTATTCTTTATTTCAATTGTTTGTTATTTTACGTTAACATAAATTATCATCACAATTGAAAAGGAGCAGGTAGAAGAAAAAAAATCTGATACAAATCTGCCCCTTTCTTGAAATTAATTAATTATTAATAAAAAAAAAAAACAAGATGGTTCTGAGCACATTTTGTTCAAACAACTAGTTTTACATTTTACATACACTTTTTTACATTTACAACATGCCACACTTCAATGGTTGAGTCTTTTTTCCCCTTTTAAAAAAATATTGAATTGCCATGATTTGATTGTTATTGCTTTAAACTGTTTCCTAAAGATACTGACATAAATTAATGTTTTTAAATGATAATCCAGAGAGTTCTACACATCAAATAATTGTGCAATCCCCCCATAAAGTCGCAACAGAAAAATAATAGTGATAAATGCTCATGATAAACCTGCTCATCTTGGTCTGTTCAGTTTCTTGAAAATGTTAGACGCTCAAATGTCATTGTTTTATGTTGCACCACGTCACCAAAGAAAATCCCTTCTGTACTGTAATTCTTTGAAATCATTCACGGACAATGGCAATCATTTCCTCTTCTGATTCTGAGCTCATAAAGCCGTTAAAGTGGTCGCCAGTTAAGATAAACTGATAGAAACATTGAGACAGAAGTCGAGGACGTTTAGTTTACAATAAATAAAGACATTGCTGCTCGTGCATCTTCAACTCCAAGACTGCAAACGATGTGCTTGATGCGGCCATGGCAACCACAGACTGCCGCACAGATCTGTCTGCAGTCAGCTGGAGGAGCTCGACCACCACATCTTCAGACTCTGGATAGAGCTGTGGACAGTGGGGACGGGACCTAACGCACTTGGGTGATGCTTGTCGATCACAAGACGAGGAACAAGCCAAGAATAACCACGTCCTGGCTGAGAAGATTCACACAGAAAAGTCCAAATCTGGAATGAAATACACCATTTTCAGGCCAACCAGTGACGGTCCACAGTGCATTTCAAACACATCCAGGTGCATTGGCATTTGGGAGGAACTGATCAACAGCTAAATTAATACAAGAATCCCATGTATTTGAGATTAGCATGTTTTCACGACTTAAAATGTGACTTAAATTTGATTTGGAGGAATCTGGCAGCCTGTATTATTATTGATTATCAGGAGAGTGTCAATAGCAGTGCCCATTTTATGCATCGTCTGCAGGTTCTTGTCAGTAAACAGTTCTACCACACCAGCCGTGACCATCCTCAAGACAAAAAGCTGCAGAAGTAATATTACAGATTTTTAAACAATATTAACAGTATTGTTATTAATATTAGCATTTCTTTTACCAGTCAGTCTATAGGCATATCAATAACAGTCACAATCACAGAATTAAAAGCATAAATTAGAGCCTTGAATTACAAGATTAATACCTCCAAGCTACACTGGCCAAGTGTTTAACCCCCATGGCTGTGAAAACGTGGTCATTTCCTCCCCGAAGCTTTATAATAATCCCGTTTGCCGTGTTAGCTGCAGTTTTACCAGCCAAACTCAAATCACCAAACGTCTTCTACAATTTTGAAAGCGTTATGCCCTTATTCATTTCAAATTTAGCTTATCATGCCATCATCCTACCCTATCAGAATAACATATCCGTAAAATAACCTTTTTATAAAACATTTAACCTTTTAAGCCGCGGTTCTGCAGACAGACGTGCAGACAGGCCACGTGTGTCATCTCTTGTTCATTTTCTGTGCGCTTTGTTAGCCAAGCACAGTAGACAATCCAATAAAACGATGATGACTTGGAGTTCTCTGTAATAACTCCTTAACTACTTTTCCCGTCTGCCAAATTCCAGGCTAATGATTTATCAGAGAAATGTCAAGAATGTCGGACTGCTGTGGGAGACGCCAAGGGATCACGTCTGACCAATAAATGGAACCTGCAAATCTTTACTCAATGGTGCATTTGATATCAGACGCCTTGTTAATAAGTAAAGCATACGTATAAGCAGAGACGCAACGTATTCTCTTCAAATTCCTTGATAAATGGCTTCGACACATGTGATTTGTGGGCTTTGTTTACTATGCAGATTAGCTACGCGGTCTGGGGCTAGCATCTTTTTATTATAGCTAGCCTATTTTAGCTCAATTCAACAGTTTGCTAATTGATACTATAAAATGGCATTAGAACAAAATGCTCGGGGGTTAAACAATTAATCGGATGAATCACCGAATCGATAACTGAGATATAAAGTTAGTAATGGACAAAATCATTTTACAGAGACTCCAAAACATGCTTTGAGTTGAAAGTTTTTATGACTGCACATTTATGTAATTAAATTTGGTGCAGTGCGGCGTCACTGGGTAGGTTTACAGTACACACATAAAAAAACAGATATTGCTAACCAGAATAATCCGATAATCCAATTATTAGATCTGATTTTAGGTGTGTGTTTACATGCATTAAAGAAACCTGATCATCAAAAACAGTTACAAGTTATTAAGTGGATTATTTTTGGGAAGACAAATTACAATCAATCTTTTTTTTCCCTCATTCATGTTGGTCTTTGCCACATTAGTCTGCCCTTCTTTTTTTTTTTGCGTATTTATTTTGTTGCTAACGCGTATGAACCATCAGAAAGAGAGCAGATTACTCTGAGGTCGGAGCTTGGAGTTTCTGTGTGCCAGTGCTAGTCAAGTCGGAAAAACAATGATCAGAACAGTAAAGACTCAGAAGGATCCCACTTTTTCTTTAGTTCCTATGCTTTTCTATGGGAGGAGCAGGTTCACCTGATCTACCACGCTGCACCTCTCCATTCAAACCTCCACAATCCAACTCGAAGCGTCTGGAACGCGACACCGCCTGATCCGTTGCCATACAAAGCAACAGGACACGGATACTGCAGATATGCTACAGCTAGCTTTTGTTTAGACCCTTGTGTTCTGCTGCTTCTGACAGTTTATGATAAGTGATTATGAGTTTGCTGGGAAGTGCTTGCACGCTCTGTGCCCTTTGACCTCCTTGGACGTGGCGCAGTCTGGTACATTTCCACACAACGCTGCAGGCTACACCACAACTATGTGCTGAGCGACTTTGGGGCTGTGTCATCCTGCAACCCCAATGACACAAAAACGTAGGGCACTGGTTGTAAATAAAACCGAATGTAATGAAGTACAGATCGTATGAAACCATTTTTGATGGTAGTATCCGACCAGTTTATATAAAGCAGGAAGAACAGACAACGGACTTGGAACATGAAGGATATTTGCATAGCATATTGGGGTTGATTATCTGTAAGATTATTTGTAAAATAAGTCAGTTTATTGTTTTAAACACTCAGCAAAGACAGGAAAAAATTCTTTTTACCACAAAAAAATCCATTTACATTTAATAATACGGTTATACAGCACGTAATTACTGAAAATTACCATGCAATTACTTATAGTAAAGTACCGGTAAATTACCATTAAAATTAAGTATATTATCACTTTGGTTTTGCTAAACATGTTTGCAATTTGTATATTTTCATTTTTTCAACACCTGAAATCAGTGGTGTTTCTTGGAACGGGCGAGTGTGCAAATGTATGGGACCTCACCAGACATAGAGTTTGGTCAAGCATTATGTTATTCCGCAAACTTAAATGCAAAATGCAAAATAGGCAATATAAACAAAACCCATCTCTCAATTTTGGCAAACTGAGGGCCTCCAAACTTAAAATAATTTTGCCCAGGGCCCCCACAAAGCTACAAACGCCCCTGCCTGAAATGTTTAGTCCAAACATAGGTTTTATGGGAAATTTAGTATTGCATTTGTACACATTTGCATAACTAACATTGGTGTCCTTCTCTTCCCAGGCTTATATTCTTGGGGGATGAGCACAGTCAATCCAGGTAAGCCTTTTTTCCCCCCATGAAGTGCACTATAAATGAGTAACCAGGCTTTTTATGAGCAAACATTTGAACTCTGCTGCTGCTGAATGTATCGTTACTTACCAAAAGCAAACACGCAGCACTAGCCAACCGCGGTTTCACAATGTTGACATCTGCTTTTTATCATCTCCCAAAGTACGCGAGGACATTTCCAGCACAAAATATTCACGTACGGGCCCTTTTTTTTATTTTGTTTTTTTTTTTTTTTTTTGGTTTCTTTGCCATATTTTGCAGTCCAACAAACCAGGCCCTACATCGAGATCATTGAGCAACCCAAACAGAGAGGCATGCGCTTCAGGTACAAGTGTGAAGGGAGGTCTGCCGGCAGCATCCCCGGAGAGAAGAGCAACGATACCACCAAGACGCACCCCGCTATTAAGGTATTCTTCTTAAGTTTATCATCTTTCTGCATAAACGGTGCACTATGTAACAATTTTGGAGCCTCCACCACTTGCTTGTCTTGCGTTATGGCAGAAAACGTATCTATCTTCATGGAGACAAGTGGGTAGAAAGGGTTTTTCAAGCTATTTTTGTGCAATAGAAGCACCAGCAATTGTATTAATCCAAGTCTAATGCTATAACTGTCATCATTAAACTTCAATATACCATTTGACACAGTAAATTCAATGAGAAAAAAATCTTCAAGACCACACGCTTTTACAATACTTTACATTAAACAGGGTATGGTCTGGAACTGAGGTCTGATTTCAGATGGGTGTGATTGACAGGCAGATTAGCCAATCAGAGAAACGCGTGGTTCCTGTCAAATAGTGAGAAACAATACCAGTGAGTTTTGTTTCGATCCGATACCAAGTAATACTAAATCTTGGCAAGTATGGAGAGTCATGTCATTCCTCATGCCGGGGCCCACACAGGAGGGGAGTTGCAGTGTCGATTTCAAGCCAAATTGCTTTTGAACGTGTTTTGAGTTCAAAAGAGTTGAGTTTTGAATGTGAACACAAAGGGCAGATATGTACTGGTTGTGGGAGCTGTTGATGGAGGGGTTTTTTCCCTGTTGAATGTGGATGCTCCACCAGGGAGAGATATCACCTTTTTTGCTGATATTGCGGACCTGATTGTAAAACCACTCTGAGGGACCCCTAATCTGTGGCAGTGATTCGAATTTTTGCATCCGGCCTACATTGGATGTGTCAAACTCGAGAGGCACTGGAGGAACAATGCTTAGGGAGCTCTTTAAATTGGTGAAGAATATAGGACGGATTGACATATGGAGGGAGAGGACCAGAGTGCACGCCAGTATACCCATTTTTCTAATCCACATGCAATTTTATTTCATAATAGACTACTTCTTTGGCCTCAATCGAGACAGATCAAAAATCACAGAGGCAAACATAGGCAGAGTGATCATGCTCTTATCTGCATTACGATAGACTTGAATGAATAAACACATTAGGAGCTGAATGGGTGCAATCAGGAGATTGAAGAGCATTGGATCTTCGGGGGGTGGTGGGTTCGCCCCAGAGTGGTACAAAGCTCTAAAAAGATGCCGGGACTATGTTTGTATTTCTGTTCATTTGATGTCTACATGTGTTGTTCTCCGGTCATTCTGTTTTGTTCTGTTTATTTGTTTATAATATATTTTTAAAAAAGAAGTACAGTTTTATTTACAATGTAATTTGAGTATTACCACTTCTGTGTAATTGATACTTTATTGCTGATTCAATGACGCACACGGCTAAACTGCAGCAAAAGCCACAACCACTTATTATTTTATGACAGGACAGTTTATGATTAATATCTTTAGCTGATCACGTAAATACACTTCTGAAGCTGGATTTAGCATAGTTATAACTATGACAAATTGTTTTGCTAAATATGTCTAGGTTTCCCGATAGAGAGTCTGATAGATGCAAGAATGCACATAGTGAGTGTTTTAGTAAGTTTTAGTACGTTAATAATTCACCATTTTGCCCTCTTTTGTCTGTCCCCTGTGAGGATTGATTGATTTTGTTTTTTTCAAGGTTAAGACAGAAAAAATATGACTTTCCCACTTTTTACAAATACAAGTGTAATACAAGTGTACCTTATTTGCCTTAAGGAAAAATGAGTAACAAACTAAAGTGCTGTTGCTTAGTTGTGTACATCGTCACCTTACGCCTAATTGTTTTGTTTGTTTTGACCATGTTTAGATCTGGTTTAGTCCTGCAGTAGCCCTGACTTAGATTTGGTGGTTGTGACTTGGTGTGAAGATTTGAGAGCCACATTATTGAAATACTTTTCATGGGACCAGTGTTTTTGCTCTATTGAAAGCAGACAGGACTTCTGCGCAGCCAAGCCAAAGATATTCTCGGACAATTTTACACATTTATTAAAATCATAACAATAACATAAAGGTGCACCATGTAACTTTTCTGGTAGAGGGGCCTCCACCTGCTCGTCTCCGTGGAGATGTCATTGGATTGCTTAGGCTGAATTTTTCAATTACAGGTGGTATTAATTAAAAAAAAAAAAAAAAAGGCATTCTTACAGACAGGTGGTATTAATTAAAAAAAAAAAAAAAAAGGCATTCTTACAGTGAGTGTGCTCGCCTCACCACAGATCTGACCTGTAATCTGTCTTGGTGTCAATATGGATATGGATAAGTTTATTGCCGTTCTGTGGAACATTCCAAAAACATCTCCATGGAGACAAGCAGGTGGCATCATAGACATATAATTAGTAGACACAGCATTTGTTGCTCATTCTATTGGTCACTTAGCAACACAGCTAGCCCATGAAGATCAATGTGTACTCCAGGGTCTGTCAGACAACTGTTTTAGATTTTCAAAGTGGCTAATTGTAAATGGATTTTTAAAAAAATGAAATTAAGACAAAATATATATATATTTCAGCCATTTTGATTAACATAACAATAATCAAAACTGTGCTGCCACTGTACTGTTGATAATCTACATAGCAACAACATAGCAACAACTGTGGGGGAGGGGCATAGAGTGGTTGAGCACAAGATCTTCTGATGAAATATCAAATGTCTGAGCCCTGAGTGTGATCGCAACGGGCACAGAGAGACAATTCCGTGTCTATGAATGCCTTTGGGGGCCGTACCCTGTAACTAGTGATGAACCAATGAGCCAGACGCGCGCCCAAAGCTTCACCAAAATGAAGCCTCAAAATACTACTACCTGATTTTAATGTACCACAAAGAATACCCTCAAACTACCAGAAAAGTTACATGATGCACCTTTATTTTAAGATCATAATCTCAAATCAACAAGTTTCAGATTTGGCAGCCATTGTTTAAGTTGCACAATGAACTTTCTTATAACCCTAACCTTGATATCTTTCTTCTCTTTGCAGGTGCACAACTACAGCGGCCCCCTGCGCGTCCGCATCTCCCTGGTGACCAAAAACCCTCCGCACAAGCCCCACCCCCACGAGCTGGTGGGGAAGGACTGCAAACATGGCTACTACGAGGCCGACCTGCAGGAGCGGCGGATACACAGGTGAGAGGTTCAAACGGTGCAGGGAAAAACAAAACCTCAGTCTTATACCAAGAAGTTGTGGACTAGTTTCATGGTTTTGACGCAAATGCAGCGTTGACATGTTTTAGTGAGTTGCAGGGTTTTGAGGGATGCATTTGCTTGCCTAAACTTGCCTAAAAGCTTGCTGAATTAACCATTTTGAGTAGCAAAGTCACATCGCAATTAGAGACGTCAAGATTATTCTGTACAGGTGTTTTGTATTTTGGACATTTTGCTCAATTCATTTTTCCGTTTTGTTCCAAATATGTGATATTTTGGCATTTTTTACGTTTAAAATGCCTTCTTTATACATGAAAATATTCAATTTCTTACATTTATGTACGTAAAATACTGAAGAATTTTCAAATTACTGTCCTGAAAATTAAGATTTCTTTCCTATTCAGCTGCACTGTCACAATGTAATCATAAACAATCATGAACATTTTAGAGGCAAAAATATGCATTTTCAGTTCAATCTGTTAGGTAAGCTAAATGTTGTGTCAATGTTATGTTTTTTCCCATCTGTTCTTTTCACTTTATCACTAGTTTGTGCTTGTAAATCTAGAGAGAGAACCATAGTGGCCTTGACCTGTAGAGAAGTTTTGATTTGTGGGAGGTGACGTGTTGACAGAGATATAAATAGATGATAGATACTGGGTTACTGGCGGTTTGCAGAGCAGTGGAACATTAACAGCATGAAATGTTGGTTTCTTTGTGGAGGGTTTCTAGAGAAAAGGAGCTGTGAACAAAGAGTTCAGTACAGCTGAAAAATGAAAGTTGTGAAGTTTGATTATATGTATTTGTAATGGAAACATCAGTGAGGGTCTAAACCAGGGCTAAGCCCGGACTATACCAGCTCTAAACCAGGTTTGAATTGGGTCTGATCAAATTTGAAACCAAGACAAGATGAAGACTAAAACAACTAAACCTTAAATCAGGTGCAAACTAGGTCTACACCAGATCTAAGCCATGTCTGCGCTATACCAGGTCCAAAGTAGGTCTACACCAGGTCAAAACCAGGTCCGAGCTATACCAGGTACCTAGGCCAAAAGCAGGTCTAATGCAGTCCCAAACCAGTCCCCAACAAGGGATGGAATTTCCCCATTGTGGGACGAATAAAGGTTTTCTTTTCTTAACTAGGTCTACAGATCTACAAAGTCTCCACAATGTTTCTACTAACTTGATCAAATAGAAACTTAACTGACTAAAATGTCATTGTACCGTATTATATGTTTATCTTCTCTAAAGTGGCTCCAAATTTTAACAGCAGTGCAAGTTCTCTCAAAAATGTTACCATGCTACCATATTTATTAAACACTGCTTCTGCTGCATTCCAGTCGTCCTCGGAGGTGGGATTTTCTGAGTTGCGACATGTAAATTCTCACTAGAAGACTCACACATCTCGGAATTCCTACTTGGAAACTCGGACAACATTTCAGAACCCCGAGTTTATCCGAGTTAGCCAATCCAACATGGCGGACATCTACGCGGAGCTAATGACAACAAAAGCAAACATTCACATTAAAATATTGATTTGTAGCTTACAGATGCAAAAACACTGTCCGAGTTTACATTAACATAATTGGATCCATATTTTGGTTGATTTGTATCGTTACAGTCTATACAGTTATATATTGTGCACATTGGTGCTCATTGTGCTTTTCCTGCTTGACGCTGGAATGCAGAAACTCGTCCCTCCGAGGTCAAAGTTCTGATCTCCGAGCAACTGGAACGCAGCATTATAGTGCGTTCACACCGCTGCGTCCAAATTCAAGCCGGACACCTGAGTTGGCCGCCTGCACATTTGAAGGCAGATGCTTTGGACGCTGGATGCACGTCTAAGAAATTAACCAGCGCTGTGTTGCTGTTCTGTCGGTGCAATGGCAGACCAGGTTAAGAGAGTGGCTTTGGTGTATTTACTTTACAAAGTCCAAAAACTGAGGTGATGGACTCTGCGGCTTGTCTGGGTCCACCACATACTTTAGCAGAGTTTAAGGAATATCATCCTTTGATCTGGATTCTTTTTTATCGGTGCGGGGTTTGTTTTGGTCCTTCTTCCGGATAGTGAGATGCGTTGGTACGTCACTGGAGCGTAATCTCTGATTGGTTGCTGTGCCGTGTCGGGCCACAAAAAAGTTCAGCTTCGTCCAACTTTTCGCAGGTCAAAACGCAGGATTCGCACCGCAAAAATGCTCAAACCGCTGGCCGCCCAGGACATGCGTCCACATAGACTTTAAATGGAAACTGGATGCTTTGACGCAGTAGTGTGAAAGGGCCTTTAAACTAACTTAAGACACATTGTGTGTGGCTTGTTAGCATTAGAGCTGGGATTTTGTGAAAGATTGCACATGATATTCTTCAATATAGCACTATTTTTTAGCAACATTTAACAAAACAGTATTTCTTTGTTGGACCACTACTTGCACAAACTTAATATAAAATACACACATTTTTAATCATTAAAAATGTGGCTATGTCAAATGTATAGCACAAACTAGTTTCCTTTTTCCGAACAAGCAACAAAATTGTAGCAGTGTCAAAAAATTATAAATATAGTCATACAGCAGGCCACAATATCAATATTGTATCACCAAATAGATATTTTAGCACATCTCTAGTTGGTTGGCATTACAGTTTGTGAGCTCTCCCTGCAACCTGTGGTTGAGCTCGGCTAATCTCGCTGACATCTTAGACATCCGTTTTATTCTGTAGAAAATCTGCTAAACCTGCAGTTTAGGTCTTTACAAACACATTCTGAAATAAGTGGGATTCTTCCATTATAGTTTAGCAATTGCTTGACAAAAAATAAATAAATAATCTAATTGCAATTAGAAATGATGTATGTATGCATTATATGAAGTAAGTGAAAATGATGCGCTGAGGGAGATCAAATGAATGTCAAAGTGTGTCAAAATGTAGTCAGACAGCATTTTAGCAGGAGCTCATGTTGGTTTAGTTTTGTTTATTTTGGCAGTTTGAGTCAATCATGCTAGCCGTTAGCTTGAATTTATTTTCATAATTTAAAACGCTAGACATGGTGATAAATATTCTTTGTCAGTTGTAGCTTTAGTTTGCCAGTCATTTAAGTTAAGTAGAGTTTGTTAAGAAAGTTTCACAATGTTTATTTTTGATCAAAACTTCCACAGCCACAAAACACATTCAATATTACACTAAAATCCCTTGACTTTGATGTTTCTCTGCTCTGATCGGTTTGCTCTGGTTTATTAGCAGTTAAATGTTTTGTTTTCTCATATTCAACTTAAAATAAACATGTTTAAAGATAAAAGTCATATATTTGTGTATGTCAGATGTAGTTCGTCCACCTGCGCATTGCCGTCGTGAAAAAAACAACGTTCGTGTTCTTGCGCACAAGCATGCGAATACGGCACTGACTCAAAATGAGGAATCACAAGCCTGAACACAGATCTGACCTGTAAATTTGCAAGATGGCATTACTTGCTAGTCACCATGGAGCTAGATAGGTTTTATGCTATACTGTGGCCCTTTCCAGGCAAATCCAACCATAAGACAAGTTGGTAGTGAAAAGTTACATAGTGCATCTTTAATTTGAGGTGAAAATGTATAGTTTTTAGTATGACACCAGTAAGAGTGGTTTAAGAACACATTTTGTATTCCACTACTGCAGCTACTACTGATACTACTGATAATACTGCTACTAGTGGTTTAATGATTTATTTTTAGTATTGATTAGCATCTTCTTCAACATCTACTACTACATCTCTTCTGCATTTATTACTACTACTACTACTACTACTACTTCTTCTATTTCTACTACTATAGTATCGTATGACATTATTGCTATGATTCTCCCCCTTGTGACTAATACCACCCCATGTTTACTGCTTCTACTAGATTATTTTAAAGCTAACTGCTGCTCAGTGTTGGGAAGTAACTAAAAAGGCCCACAAAATCGAAAATCACATGACATCATAACATTCTAGAACGCCTATCATTAAAATTGAACTGGAGCAAGTCAGAATTATGTCAGACTGCAGATTTGTTGGCCTGGTTTATGGTTTATATCTGTGTAATTATAGGGCCTATCCACATGAAACTAAAACTGCCACAAAGTTTAACGTCTTCTGTCAGCATAAATAAACAAAAGTGAAATCATTCATCAATCATGGTGCAATTACTCTACTCCAAATCAGGAATCAGGAATCAGGATATATTTATTGCCATTGTCAATGAACAAATTCACAACATAGCACGGGGCGGCCCTTCGCTTTAGCGTGGCGCCTACTCGGGTACTTGAACTCTTAGAGAATGAAAACGAAAAACAGTTCCAGCGATAGGCATACAATGATAAACAACACATATTGAGTACATTACACGAGGTCAACGTGATGGATATTTTCAGTGGATATTGGGGGATGGGACACAAACAAGATAACACAAAGATTAGATGTGGGATGTGCAGACGGTGAGTGAAGGAAAATCTTGTTTTGTGTAAGTGTCTGTGTGTGGCTTCAGTACGGCCTTGAACGCCTGTAGCTCTCCAGCCCGGGGCGAGTAAGAAAAGGGGGGAGAGATACAGGGGCAAGCAGCGAAAAGAGAAATAAGTACTTTTATACATTTTGTTGATCAATGATTTACGATCAAATAATCCAATCGTTTCGGTCCTCTGTGTGCGATCAGCTTGATTCATTGAGTTACTCCGTCCGACAGCGAAAAGTTCCCATTTCCTTGATTGAATCCCCCAAAGTCTTTTGCATCTCCATGGTCCGAAATAAGATGTTACGGTTCAGATCAGTGAGTTGCACCATGCCGTGCTCAAGTCTCTGTTCGAGTCTTTTCATCCTTTCACTCAAATCCAAAAACCTTTCCATGTTGATGTCAGACAGTTGTTGGGTGAATTTTTCTGTCTTCCCATTTTTCCGATAGACCAGGGCGACTCCGAGCCCAATTAGGAGGAATCCTGCTATCATGAATCCAAATACAAATAGGTCCTCCACATCTTCAAATGAGCAGGGGCTCGATGCATAGAACCTGCCAGTTCTTGTAATAGTCCGAACGTACCCCGCTGGGGACGTCCCCTCGGGACAGGTTGCTTCTCCCGGGGAAGCTTTTCTCTGGAAAAAAACTTTATCCAATGCACTCAGAGACCAATCAATTAGATTCATTATTCCGGAGAACAACAGGTGATCAGCGCACTGTGATTTAGTCAGTTTAAGGACCTTAAGATGAATCTGACACATTTGTGGAGAATCCCCAAACAAATAATGATAAGGTTCAATGTTTGTGGATTGCTATTTTAGATATTTGCCACCATCTGAGATTATGACATCACCAAATTCTAGAAGTGAATGCAACCTATTGTAATCTGTGCGGCTTGAGTCTGACTGTAAATGTGCTTTCAGTTTTCAGAACCTGGGCATCCAGTGTGTGAGAAAAAAGGATGTGAACGAGGCCATCACCTGTCCGCCTGCAGACCAACAACAACCCCTTCAACAGTCAGTACTTTTACCTTTAGATTTACTGAAGATTGACTTGGCAGAAGACAACATTGCATGCAAATCCTGAAGTGCATCAATCACGACATCAGACAAAAGATAAACATTCCCTAACACTGAGATACAAGGAGACAATCTAAGAATAAAACCATCGAAGAGCTTGAGGTATAAAAGATGTCTGTCTTAGCTTACAAATCATCCATGCATGTTTCATTTTAAAACATTAAAGGGGCTGTATCCGATTTTTTTCTTCCATGTAATCAGAATCAGAATCAGAAAGGGGTTTATTGCCATTGTCAATAACAAACTTCACAGACATAGGAACTTGTCTCGGCATGAAGGTGCAACACAAAACACTGAGCAATAATAAAACAACATATATTCAGTCAAACAAAAGGGCATGCATTTAAATAAAAAAATAAATAAAACAGTAATAAAATCAGTTTTTTCCCCCAATACACAGTACATTGTAAAAAGCATCTATTCTGGTCAAAATGAGGCCACAGTGTGCTGTCAGCATCTAAATATAGAGTTTTATTCTCTCCTCAAAGCAGGAAGTGCGCTGTTAGCATGCTAGTTGTTGTTAGCTTTACCGCTCTGACATCTGAAAGTTGTGAAAAGCATTCATAAACTTATCGCGGTGATTAATTAGGATGCTCAGAAAGCATTAGGTAAGTGAAAAGTTTAAAATGAACTAGTACAGCGCCTTTAAAGAGCATACGACATGTTTATTTTACTTGTTTCCTAATTTGGTGGGATAGTTCCTGTGGTTATAGTTTTACATCAGTCAAGTGTCAGATTGTGAAAAAAAATATAGAATAAAAGTTGAAAATGACAGGAAGTAGAGCTGAGTTCTAAAACAGAATCCCTCTGTGATGTCATCAATATGCGACGCTCCAGCTAAAATGCACAGATCATTGACACACAGTTAATACATTATTCACAGTTTAAACAATAATTCAACAAAATAAATGTGCTATTGGTTCAACCACTGGCAGCCATCTTGGTTCTAGTCGCTAATGTATACAAACGTGAACTCCAGGACATCTGCATAAACTGCTCACATATCAGAACAGTCCTAATCTTAGCTGTCAGCTGTTGTACTGACATTTATAGAACAACAAATTACATCCTACAAAAATGCAGCCTGCATTTTAAAACATAAATTTGGCTTTTTTGCAGCAAGTTATGTAAAAAAACATAATAGACTTGAAGAAATTAAATCTGAAACCGTTCGAGAGTGCAGTATTAGAGTTAAACTAATCATTCTTTATGTTTTAAGTGATTTTGAGCTTTTAGTGCTTACATTGATGAACCAAAAGTAGAAAGAATAAACCCATGCCGCAGGTATATTTTTTTGTAAGATCCTAAATATAATGTTAAGTGTGTAATTTAGTAATCAGCTTTTTACACCCAAAATTCTTCTGCATATCTTTCTGATTCCATCATGTAATTGACATTTATAAAGTTTAGACTAAAACCCATTGTTAACGTAATACTTTCCATTCCTCCCTGTCTGCCGTGTGAATGTCTGCCAATAGATTAGTCAGGATGCCGAGCCTGTTTTGTTTTGGTAACCACACCCGCTCTCTCTTTCTCTCTCTCTTCCTTTCTCTCTCTCACCTCTCCCTCGCTCCTCTTCCTCGCACCTCTCCCTCGCTCTCCTCTGTGCAGTTCCCGAGGCCAAAGTGTGGGAGGAGGAGTTTGACCTGAATTCGGTGCGGCTGTGCTTCCAGGCCTCCATCACCCTGTCCACGGGCGACCTGTACCCGCTGGAACCGGTGGTGTCGCAGCCCATCTACGACAACCGTAAGTCCGCAAAACGTGCACAGTATATGCTGTTCCTACACCGGTGCAGGCGCAGGTCTGCTTTAGTGGAGTTTTACACATTTTTAGCACGCTCTGAAATAGGGCTGCAAGTGGGACTTTTATTTTGGACTTTCTTTTTCTTTGGGTGTCTCACTTTCCTAAATTCTTAATTGTTTTTTCTCTGGCCTTGTCTTGTTTGTTTTGTTTTTGTATATTGAAAACAAAAAAAGAAAGTAAGAATAGTAGTAATAATGATAAAGGGGGATGCAACAATGAATGGACTAAAACACATACAAAAATACTTTTTTATAACAAACACAACAACATTAAATCAAAATGTAAAAAAAAAAGAAGAGAGAATATATATATATATATATATATATATATATATAAATGTATATGTGTGTATGTATGTATGTGTGTGTGTGTGTGTGATATATATATACACACACACACACACACACACACATATATATATGTATATATATATAATATGTGTGCATATATATATATATATGTATATGTGTGTATATATATGTGTGTGTGTGTGTGTGTGTGTGTATGTGTGTGTGTGTATATATATATATATATATATGTGTATATATATATATATATATATATATATATATATATATATGTGTATGTATAAAATATCGAGGAATTTAGCCAGCGATTAGCTATCCGCTAATTCAGTTGTGGTCATCTGGACTGTTTTTTTAGAAAAACAAAACGTTTCGACCCTCATCCAAGGTCATTCTCAATCTGCGAAACGAGTCTGCGAAGGATAGGTTTTTCCATTCTCCTTTGTGTAAACCCTGCCCACAGGGCGGGAACTCCTGATAAATGGAGTTTTCTTTTCTGGTTTCACTTGAGACTAATCTCTTTGTTTACTAACTGCCCTGTAATGGGCAATCAACATCCTATTGTAAACTCACTTTCGCTCTCTTCTCACTGAGTACCTGATTAGCATCAGAATGTCTCAAGCGTTTCAAGACAAAGAGTGTACATAGGGGAGACTAAACAGCAACTTCACAAGAGGCTTTATCAGCACAGAAGACACTCGAGTTCAGGACCCCAGAGCGCCATCATCTTCATCTTAAAGCCACAAACCACTCTATTGAAGACAGTGAGGTGGAGATTCTGAGCAGGAGAAAAGATGGTTTGAAAGAGGAGTTAAGGAGGCTACCTTTGTTAAAAAAGAGAATCCTTCCTTAAATCGTAATGGAGGTTTAAGATTCAACCTTCCAGTCGTCTGTAATAGTGTCTTGAAACCCTTGAGCCGTAGACGCCCGGGGCATTCTGATGCTGATCAAAACGTTTTGTTTTTTAAAAAACAAAGATGACCACAACTGAATCTTTTTCTACAATAATGTTACTGTGTTTTTTATTATTTATTCATCTGTAGAAAATGAAATAACCATAAAAATGAAACTGTTATCACACTATGAAGTCCATGATGCTGAAGTAGTATCCTTGTATCCTACCGCTCTTGTAAGGTCTTGTAAGTATTTACATAATAATGACCAACGTCAAACGGTCATAAAATGTGCAGAACTGCAACTCCCAAAGAGCAGCATGTATGTTTGTACCAACACAGTTTTATCTAACCCTTCCAAGTGTCTTGCAAAAAATGTTCTTCTTATAATTTCTTTTCAAATTGATTACGTCTCCACTTACTTTAAATCTGGTGTAGTTCATTTTCAACAGTTCATTCAACAGTTATTAAAGGAAGCATTTTAAACTTTCTAACTCATTCCTTGCTCTCCCTGCACAGCCAATCAGCTCTCAGCCCAAAGTATCCAAAGCCTCATATGTGACTCACATGGCTCTTTCTTACAAGTTTGAAAAGATTAAATGTTTAATTATCATTGGACAAATTTTTCCTAAAACGCCGGACTAAAATGAGCCCCATTTCCAACTGAAGCTGTTCCTGAACTTTTTGGAGGCAAACAAATGTCTGTTGACTGAGTTACTCTAATTATAAAGCAGAAACAAGCTCTGCGCAGAGGAAACTCAGATTTCAAATCCCACAGAAGGTATAACAGACAGACTGGGGTTTTCTAATTTCTCTAAAAATTTGATTTAGGGACTTATTTAAATATTTTACCTTCCCAGGAGCTTGATCGTTATTTTTTATGTGATGATGGGCAAAATAGAATAATGCAGAAAATGTCATCCAGATCTGCACAGGTACAGATCTTGATGCTGGCGTTTTCTTTTTCGCTCAGGCAGAAAACATGTGCTTAGTGTTTTTGCCGTTCGAGGATTCCCCTGAGAATTCTGCTGAGCGACAGTTGCATCGTAGAGAAAAGGATGCGAGTCAGTGTTTGTTGTTACTTTGTTTGGAGTTTGACAGAAAAGATAATAATAAAGAGTTTTCAAAAGCTGTTGACAGGTTTGTACTGCACTAACCCCTACCCCTAACCCTTAACCGGTACACCGTCATTTTAAGGGGCTAATATTTGGAATAAGATTTTACAATACACTGTGGGGTTGAAACAAAATTGAAACAAAACGTTGGGTACCCCACCTTTTAAGCTCAATACTCAAGCTTGTTAGAGGTACATCTTGTTTTGGTACAGGTCCTTTACTGTTTTTTGCTGGAACATTAACGCGTACATTTTCCTTTCACCACAACTACTTCACCTAATACAGCCCCTTTAGTGTGCTTACTTTCAGCTGCAGGCTCGCTCCTAAACTAGTCCAGTGTCCCGACCACAGCCCACATCCTTGTCATTTACCCTGCGCGCGGTCTTGCCTTTTCCATCAAACCCGTTCACAAACTTTCCACTCTCTTCCACAGGAGCGCCCAACACGGCCGAGCTGAAAATCTGCAGAGTCAACCGCAACTCGGGCAGCTGCAAGGGAGGAGACGAGATCTTCCTCCTGTGCGACAAAGTGCAGAAAGGTGGGTTTGTTTGTATATTTATATTTGCAAATACACTTGTCATTTTAGGGGCTACGTCTTGGGTCCGTTCCAAATTTAGCGCGTTCAGGCCTCAAGCTTCTGTGCATTGTTTACACCCATGAGGTTTGGAGATGAGTCAACAGGACGTGGCAGTTTCCGCTTGTGAGAAGTTTAGAGGAGGTGAAAGCTAAGGTGGTTTCGATAGTGGTTTCTATGCTTCTTTATAGGAAAACAGTGGTTTTATTTACAGTATTCTTCGAAAAAGCGTTGCGAGGTATTATTAATGTTGTGGGCGGTTGAAAATGGGCTGAAACGATCTCATTTATAAATCGCAACTGATCGATTATTGAAATTATTGTCAACTAATGAAGTAATCCAATAATTGTTTGGATCATACACATGAGAGAAGAGGGTTTATGACTCAGGCACAGTAGGAGTTGTATCGAAATTACACAGGAAATGTACATTCAGTGTTTTTGATGAAAAACCTTTTTTGTCCTTAAATACACTCACATCATTTTGCTTGTCTGGGTGAAATTTTACTAAAATGACCTATTATTTGGAAGAGGGGGGAAATATATTGAAATTTCGATTATATTGTGAGTGTTGTTTGTTCAGTTGTAAAAACATATCTCCAGTTTAAAAATGTGTCAAAAATATTTTTTCCTTCTGTTGCTTCTACAGATATTATCAATGAAAATAATGTCTAGGAGATTTGATCAAGGAGGGATGGAATACTAATTTGATTGCAGTAAAATGCGTTCAGCTTTTGGAAACATCACTACACAAAAAGAAAATTGTAGGCTTTGATGACTTTTTGTTAATGCACTGCAAATAAACTCTTCCTTTTAAATATTGAGTGTATTGTGATACTGTTGTGATTAATTATAACGACATTTCACATTGATCTGATAATTAAGCCTCAACTAATGTGTTTAAAGACATGTTTTAACACATTTCTGTTGGCTTGATTGATTATAAAATTGCATAAAGGGATACATGGGAGTCGCCTCTTCACAGATCTAACCAGTAACTTGTCTCCATGAAGATATGCAAGTTATAAAGGACACATATTATGCAAAATGTACTTTCTTGAGCTTTTAACGATCATCAAAAGCATACTAGAGTCGTATCCTGTTTCGTAAGTCCTCTCCCTCAGACCCTCAGAAAACACTCTGTTCCAAATTTCCCTGGTTTGTGATGTCATAGGTAGGACTCTTTTAAGGCCTTAAATTATCATTCGTTCTGAGCATTTCTGCCGTCACATCATGTTCATTACAACTGCGCGCTAACATTAGCATGTCAAAACAAGCTAGGTTTGTTTGTTTCCCCATGGTAATTCCCTCTGCCGCCAGTGGATGGAGTGCTGACACCAGCTTTTGATGTGGGACCGCATCACAGATGTAAAGTAATGTGTGCTTTCTCTAGTTACATTATTTAAAGTTTTTAAACATGAGATGCTAAAGTAAAGGCATATTGTGGAACACTCCAGGCAAATGATGTCAATCCTACAGATAAGTCTTGAAACGTATTAGACGTATTAATTATAGGACAAATTTGAATAGTCTGTTAAAATAATCACAAAAGTGCAGAAATATGTAAATAAACTTTAGATATATCATGTTAGACAAACACCAAGTTGCCTGATAACGTGTTCTTAAAAATCAAGTGTTTCCTTATTCTTTTTTCTCTCTTAACGTGACTTAGCCTTTTTAACGTACATTTTCATCTCCATTTTTATAACCGGACCCTCTGATGCACTCGCCTGCTTTCAAGTCATTTCCTTAATTCTGTTTGTACAAAGTTTGTCCAAACAAAGCATGGAGGTGGCGTTGCTGGTGATCTTCATAAACCCTGCACTCACAGATCTTTATGCTGGGCGTTTTCTTCTTCGCTCATGCAGAAAACATGTGCGTAGTGTTTTTGCCATTCGAGGATTCCCCTGAGAATTCTGCTGAGCGACAGTTGCAACATAGAGAAAGGGATGTGAGTCAGTGTTTGTTGTTACTTTGGAACTGAAAGATGTAAACAAAGGCACGTTTGACAGAAAAGATAATGATAAGAGTTTTCAGAAGCTGTTGACAGGTTTGTACTGCGCTGAAGTGATGATGTGTGAAATAAAACATGTTTACTTTACAGAAGAGAACGGAGTCTCTGAGGTTCATGGACCAATGATTCAACTCTAAAAATGTACATTATAGATTAACTCTTAACTGAGTGGAGTAACTTCAGTAACTTTACAATTAATTATGACTTGTTTTTATGATTGTCCAGCTTTTACTTTATTTGTTGGGATAATACCTGTTGGAAATATAAATGATGTTTTACACCGGCAAGCAGCAGTAAGAAAAGTTGAAGAAATCATCTGAAAATTACAGGAAGCAGAGCGTGGGATTTACGATCAGGACGTAAAATTATAAACCTGAAAAACTGCCAAACCTAGGCCTAGTCAACCTAAGGCCTGCGGGCTAGATCAGGCTCTCCAAACAATCTGAATCTTCCAAATATCTAAAAATATATGTTCTCTTGTTTACTGGTTTAGTCCTGGTTTGGTCCTGGTATGGTCCTTCTGTCATAGTTTAATTAGGGCTGGGCAATTGATCGAAAGCTCGACAGATTGAGATCGAGTGAAATCGTAAATTTTTTTGAATCGAGAGTTTGAGCAGAGGTCAGATTTTGGAGGAAGAATTTCATTATTATTATTATTATTTTTTCCCATGTCACCCAGCCCTAAATTTAATTCTTGGTCAATCCTGGTTCAGACCCAGTTGGTGCTTGTCTAGTCCTAGTTTAATTCTTGTTCAGTACTACCGGTAGATTGGCCTTTTGTATTTTATTTTTTTACAAAAATCTAATAAAACAGTTATATTCCCAGCACTGAAACAAATCTAGAGTTTGGGAGATTTTCTTTGACGCCAAACTGTATCAAATGTGGTCCCAGAGGCTATGGCCCTCCAAAAAAAATCTGGGCTTTAAGAAAATTCTAAATCTGATGTGTACAAAAATGGTACATCCTGTAAAACAAAAACAACACAACACTTAAAAAAAATGACATAACCAAAAATCCTTCCTTTCACTTCCAGAGGACATCGAGGTGCGCTTCTTCCAGGACGCGTGGGAGGGAAAGGGCACTTTCTCCCAGGCCGACGTGCACAGACAGGTGGCCATCGTGTTCCGCACCCCGCCCTACCGCGACACCAACCTCTCCAAGCCCGTCAGCATCAAGATGCAGCTCAGGAGGCCGTCCGACAAGGAGGTCAGCGAGCCTATGGACTTCCAGTACCTGCCCCAGGACCCAGGTGAGCCAATCAGGACAGGGACAGACACGGGACGAGCCAGGGCCAGCTTAAAGAACGTTATAGTAGGAACAGTTTGTGTAACACTGCTTTGCCTTGCAGTTGAGGCTTGAGTACTCAGAATATATTTGTTAAATATGGTGCTAAACATGTAGTCCTATCAAATTAGTCCGGATGTAAAACACATTCTCATGTGTTTGACTTTCAACAAAAATATGAGAGTGGCTAACTGAAAAACAGTTGGCTAATGCTAGCTTGTGACAAAAAAAAACATTTGAAACATTCTTGTTTAACATTGCAAACTGTTGTAGTTTCAACCTAAGTCAGCTCTTTATGGTCAGATAGTGTAAAAAGTGACAGAGCTTCAGACAGAGCAGTGCCTCCAGTTAGCTTCACACCCCAGCTAATATTGATTACGCCACATAAACAATAGCAACAATATTAATGCCGTTTACAGTGAACAAAATATACAATCTTGATCCAAGTACATATTTATTTTCATCCGTTGTCCCACATTCACTCTCACAGCACACTCCCATTCATACACATGTTTTTAGTGGTAGGGGAAGTACCCAGAGGAAACCTACGCAGACATGGGGAGAACATGCAAACTCCACACAGAAAGGCCCTGCACCACCTGGGAATCGATCCCAGGACCTTCTTGCTGTGAAGTGATGGCACTAACCGCTATGTAATCACTATGTAATCACTATGTAATCACTTTCTTTAATAACATTAATAAGTAATAATAAAGCTGTAGTATTAGTAATAAACATAGACAAATAATTCACCAACCCCCTAACTCCGCCCACAGTACTGCTTACGTAAAAAGTTTTCAACAGGAAGTCAATGAACCCGTTTCTGTTCGAGATCAATATTGTAATTTACAGTGATAAAATAGTAAAATGATGATCTTCTTATAGTTTATTATGATTTATTATTATAGCACCTTTATTAAAACTAAAATAATGATTAGTCTTCTTAAATGGATTTTTGTTACTGTTCTGTGTTTGTGCAGATGAGTTCAGACTGAGTTCGAAGAGGAAGTGCACAGCTGACATCTTCCAGAGTCTAAAGCTGGCGGGCTCCTCTCTGTCTTCAGGTCAGCGTGGTTTTTACGGCTCCATTTTATGACGTCTAGATTCATCTTCAGTGCAGAAATGGTCTCCAATAAGCATTATATTGTATGAAATTGCAGTGAGCATCCCACCGGAGAGGAGACAGATCACCGTACCCAGGAGAACTGTTCACGTCAAACCCCCGATGATGAACCCACAGCCAGGTCAGAGTTCAAGTAAGATCTTAACCTTTTCCTCCTGTAGTGACTAGACCCTCTGAATTGATTTAATCTGTAGCAGCCATAAAATTTGTAGCATCGGCCATAGAGCGTTTACTGTATGACTGAAACAAATAACAAAAACTAACTCACACGTGTTGAGAAGTAACTAAATGCATGCACTGAAAATACTCATTCAGAATATTAACTGTGAGTAACAGTGTGTTCAGAACATAGTTACTTTCCTAAAAACAAATGGATGCATTGCGATGTGTCCAAAGTACAGACAGTTTATTAAAGTTCAGAGCACGTTGGATCATTGTTACACAACAGTCAGTACCGCCTTCTGCGCCGTGGCCCGAGCTGCTCTGGGCTTTTCAGATCACGCCATGGTTCACCTGATCCCCACGTACAGACAGAGGCTGAAGCTCTCCAAACCTACAGTGAGGACCTCTAAGAAGTGGACCAATGAGGCAGTGGAGGTGCTACGTGCGTGTTTGGACATTACAGACTGGGAGGTTTTCAGAGCTGCCACAGAGAGTTTGGATGAGTACACAGACACTGTGACGTCATACATTCGATTCTGTGAGGACAGCATCATACCAACACACACCAAAGTCACTTTCAACAATGACCCTGGTTCACTCCAAAACTGAGGCAGTTAAGGCAGCAGAAGGAGGCAGCGCACAGGGCTGGAGACAGAGAGCGCTACAAAGGTGCGAAGTATGGATTTAGCAAAGAGGTTTCTCGAGCGAGATCACAGTACAATACACGTCTGAAGCAGCAGTTCTCTGACAACAACCCTGCCTCTGTGTGGAGGGGGCTCCGGCTTCTCACCAATCATAAGCCCAGAGCCCCCCCTGCTGCAGACAACCAAAAACTGGTTGAGCAACTAACACCTTACCTACTCCAGGTTTGATGTGACCACCCCTTCCCCCACGGTGGCCACTTCTGCCAAACCAACTCTGGTCCCCCCACCTCCCCCACCACTCTCTCAGTTCAGGAACAGGATGTAAACAAACTATTTCGGAAATCCAACCCCCGAAAAGCTGCTGGACCAGACTGTGTTTCTCCCGCCACCTTAAGACACTGCGCAGGAGTGCTGTCCCCCGTCGTCACAGACATTTTTAACACCTCCCTGGAGTCATTCCACGTCCCAGCCTGCTTCAAGTCGTCCATCATTGTTCCTGTCCCCAAGAAGCCCCGGATCACTGGACTTAATGACTACAGGCCTGTGTCGCTGACATCTGTTGTCAAGAAGTCATTTGAACGCCTGGTCTTGCCCCACCTCAAGTCCTTCACCAAGCCCTGGGGGGGCTGGGGAAGAATGTCTCAGACACTCGGACTATCAGCACAGGAGCTCCACAGGGCTGTGTACTTTCTCCTCTGCTCTTCTCCCTGTACACAAACTGCTGCACCTCCAGCCAAGACTCCGTAAATATATTCAAGTCCTTCCCTGCTGAATCCCTGCAGTTCGCCTTACAGACGTCATCAACCTGGCACTCCACATTCATCTTGCAGCATCTGGACTCCCCGGGAACTTATGCCAGGATCCTGTTTGTGGACTCAGCTCTGCATTCATCACCATCCTCCCTGCTCTGCTCCAGGACAAACTCTCCAGCTCAACGTGCCTGACTCCACTTGCAGGTGGATCACTGACTTTCTGCCTGCTCGGAGGCAGTGCGTGCGGCTGGGGAAGAATGTCTCAGACACTATCAGCACAGGAGCTCCACAGGGCTGTGTACTTTCTCCCTGCTCTTCTCCCTGTACACAAACTGCTGCACCTCCAGCCACGACTCCGTAAAATATATCAAGTTTGCAGACGACACCACCCTCATCAGGCTCATCTCTACAGGAGGGAGGTGGACCAGCTGGTGTCCTGGTGCAGCGGTAAAACCTGGAGTTGAACGCCCAGAAGACAGTGGAGATGATCGTGGACTTCATGAAAGTCACAGCCCCCAGCTCCCCTCACCATGACAGACTCCCCCTCATCACTCTCCTCTGCACCACCATCACCCAGGACCTCAAGTGGGAGACCTCCATCAGCTCCCTCCTCAAGAAGGCCCAGCAGAGGATGTACTTCCTGCGGCAGCTGAGGAAAGCCGAGCTGCCAGTGCAGATGATGGTGCAGTTTTACACGGCCATCATTGAGTCCATCCTCACTCCTCCATCACCGTGTGGTACGCTGGCGCCACAGCCAGGGACAAACAGAGACTACAGCGCATTGTGCGCTCTGCTGAGAAGGTGATCGGCTGCAGACTTCCATCTCTGCAGGACCTGTACGTCTCCAGGGTCTGGGACGAGCAGGTCGGATCACAGCTGACCCTTCTCACCCTGGACATGGGCTATTTGAACCACTCCCCTCAGGCAGGAGGCTACGGTCCATCCGGACCAGAACCTCCCGCCACAAGAACAGTTTTTCCCTCTGCCGTTGGACTCATGAACACTTCTAAACACCTGCCACTTTATCTACAGTTTAATCAATCCCTCACTGCACTGTCACTTTCTGCACTCACATCTGTAAATTTAACTGTAAATTCTTGCGTCCATAGTAAACTTATTTTTAGTTTATACTATAGTAATTTTAAATTGTTTCTTTAACACATGCCCTTTTGATTTCACATATGTTGTTTTTATTATTGCTCAGTGTTTTATGTTGCACCTTAACGCCGAAACAAGTTCATATGTTTGTGAATTTTGTTTATTGACAATGGCAATAAACCTTTTCTGATTTTCTGATTCTGATCATGTAATTTAGTGCTCTTCATCAGTAAAAAAATTCACATTTTCACACTACAATATTATAACTCAATGTAAAGTATTCTACTTATTCAGAATATAGTACTCTTATTGGACCATGTAACACAGGGGTGTCCAAACTATGGCCCGGGAGACAAATACGGCCCTCTGACCAATTTTTATTGGCCCTCAAGCCTCCTACAGAATTGACAAAAATGATCTCAGTCACTTTTAATGCAAATTGTACTAATTTTCCCATAATAACTTCAATGACATCTCATTGCATTATGATGCAGACATAAAATGAGTGTTTGTAGACTAGAGGTACAGTGTCTCTGTTAAAGCTTAGTGAGTTATTCAGATGGGTGGATTTTACAGTCTCTGCTCAGTGTAACTCGTCTGTGGCCATCTGCTTGCAATTTACTTCAATATGTGGCCCTCAAGGAAAACGTTTGTACATCCATGATGTAAGAGTATTCCGTATTCTTTAACTAAAAACACAAGTAGTCTTCCCATCACTGCTCACAACAACAGCTTATCTTCTGTTGGAAGGTAAAATGTGAGATTTTATTTTTGCTTCAGTTAAAATGATACTCTAAAGTAAGAATAACATGACAGAAACACATTTGGTCCATTTGTATAACTTTTGACTCTTAAAATTAAACAGGGTGTCTAACATTCTCCCCTTCTGTCTCCATCAGTGGTGGCGCCCCCTGCTGCTCCATCCGCCCGACCGCAGCCTGCCTACTGGAACTCCCAGCTCTCCCAACCATTTCCACACCAGCCCAAAGTAGAGCCCTCCTCCTCCATCTCCTCCACCGCCGCCAACAACCAACCCTGGAAGATCGAGAGCCTGACGCTAGTCTCTCAACCCAAAGCCACCCCAGTGTCACTGCCGACCTTCACCCAGAACCAAGCCCAGGCCAGCGCACCCCCAGTTCACTCTTCCTCCTCCTCCTCCACCACCCAGGACTACTCCACCGTCAACCTGTCCGACCTCCACGAGTTCTTCCCCAACTTCTCCTCCGCCATCGGGCTCGAACCTCCGTCTGCTCAACCCCCCTCGTCCACTTCCTCTTCCTCCCAAATGCCGAGCTCGCAGTACCATGTAGACGGCGCCATAGATTACGACGACTTTCCGAGCTTTTCCGACGCTCAGGACGGCGGAACGTTGGAAAGCCTCAACATGGATGACTTTGTAGATCTGGTCAACCCCGTGGTTAACAGCCGCCTCCACATGAGCGAAGGCGCGGCCAATCAGGCAGGGTGTCATCAAGGAGCGAGTGTGGCTAACGCTAATGCGCACCAAAACACTGCGGAGGGGAACCCGGGAAGCACGTGGATGGAATACCCCACTAGCATAACAGACTTGCTCAATAATGAAAACATGATTGACACTTTAGGCAGTAGCAACAACGGCGTCCAGCATCAGGAGATCGGGGATTTTGAGGGGTTTATGTCCACAGACGACGAGCGGCTTATTTCAATACTTAACAGTTAAGAATGCCTTGTTTTGTTTGTAAAGGTTTGTCATGTTGGGGTGTCAGAACAATTTTGGACTCACTACGAATCTTAACATTTTACTAAACATTGTAAAGGTGCATTATAAGAGCAGACAGACCATGTAGCTGCAGACATTTTTTGTCTGTCTGATAAAGCTAAACGTGCTACATGCGTATTGTTAGCACAACTAGCATAACCTGTGTTCCCAAGCTATACTCGCAAGTGCTTCTTTAGTACCAAAGCCCTTTTAATTTTTTTAGTGTGAAGCCCCCTTACATGTTTTAACTAAGTAATCTAATGTAAACTAAAATCTTTGCCATTTCACGGCCATGTGCTAGCTGCAGCTAACTTAAAATATTGAGGGTTAAATAGTATGGGGTTCAGAGCTTTCTGTTGGCTTGTGATACATTCATAAATATCTATAAAAATAAACAATAACCGTACACTTAGAAACAATGGTTTAATAAAAAGTTATTTCAGCCTGCGCAAGTGCGTTACGTTAACGGTTTCGCGGAAATTTTAAATATGTACAGAATGTTTAACAATAAAAACAATATTTGTTAATCAGAAATATATTTTGCAAAGACATATTTTGTAGTACTTGTAAATATAGCAAACTGACAATTTTGTATGAAAATGCATTGTCATCATGTTTTTATGAACTTTTTTCAGGAAGATTACACAAATCAGGCATGACTCAGTTAAAAATGTTTTGCAGCTGGTACACAGCCAGTCTGTCATTACAATGTCTTTACTTTGAAGAATTTTATTCAGATAAGCATGAACTCTGTATTTTATGAACTTTTTTAATCAAACGTCAAAGTCCTTTTACAGTTTGAGTAAAGTGTAAGCCTTCTTCACATAGTGGACTTTGGCTTAGTTAGAACTTAACTCCCAGTGATAATGGTCATTTCATGTATTCCCCAGTCCTAATTGCATGTATCGATTCATTGCTTTTGATAAAGCACTTTTTTCAGTGTCTTGCTTCAGTTAAATGTTTCCATAATCTTTGCCAAAAAGCAAGATTTTCTTCTCAAATCATATGTAATTTTGGTATTTTTACAACAATTAGCAATGCGCAGTGTTCATTCTTTTCACAAAGTAGAGCCTTTTTATGTCATTTTGCCTGATTTATATTTTGGTCACAAATGTTCATTACAATTTAGCTATGTCAGTTATTGTTTTAAAGGTTTCTGAAGGTCAGAAATGACTGATAATGTTGCTTTAAGTTTTGTAAAGAAAATCGAATGAGGTTTCTTTGTAAAAAGTACAAGCTAGCTGTTAACATTGTACATAATGTTCACACATCATTAAAGTTGGTTTTGGAAATTATTTGTGTATATTTTATGTTCATTTTATTATTAATTGATTTTGTTTTAGAACTTATTCGATCTACATCTTTCCGAGGGATTTTACTGTAACATCGTTGTAATAAAATTTTATTCTAAACTTATTAATTTATTAAACTATTTTCCACGTTCATGATATTTCTGAAGTGTTTCTATAAAGCAATGCACATTTATTTATTAATCGGCAAAATCATGTCGAAATATCCATTTAGCCAATTTTGGTTTGCGTCAACAACTAAAAACACATTTTGATCAGAACACTTGGCATTAACAACACAAGGTAAACAGTTCAAAAAGTATGTTTTATTTGGCAATTGGGTATCAAATCAACCAAGAGAAAAAAAGAAGCAACAATATTTTTGACAAAATCATCTTCCAGCACATTTCAGAACTTAAGAGGTCTCTTTGACTTTGTTTCCTTAGTACAAATGGTTCGGAATATCTTGGATCACTTGCAATATAACTAAAAGGTGCTGTTTGACAAAAGGAAGAACTCAAAATACAAAAGAAAAATCAACCATTGTTTTTGAACTGAAGCATGTTCAGTCTTAACACCAAAACATTTAAGTTACTTCCAGATTGGTGACCTTGTTGACGATGTGCGAGCGCCTGGGCACACACTCCAGGTCGAATTTGCTCTCGAATATAGTAGGACAGAGCTTCCATCGATTGTTCCGGTAGATTCCGAGGTAAGTGTACACGTCGGGCTTGTAGGAGAGTGGACACTTGATCCCTGTGGCGCGGATGACGGAATCCAGCCGTATCACCTCGCTCTCGTCTGTGAAGTTCTGGTTGTAGGCGCAGATCACCTGCTTTTTGTCCGCTTTGGAGTTGAACGGGCTGACTTTGACGAGAGAGATTTTCCCGTCGAGGGTCGCTCTGGCCACGCAGCTCCACGCGTGATCCAGCTTGAACCCAGAGTCTAGGTGCATGAGCCACTTTCCTGTCAGCACACCGTGGTTCAGCGCCAACTCTTTGACCGTGTCGAAGCTGACAGGACGCCCGCTGTCCAGAAGCTTCTCCCAGCTCTCCTGCAGGCCGGCGACGTCTCCGGCGCTGGGGCAGTGGGTGGGGCCGAGCACGGCGATCCACCCCACGGGGCTCACTCCGCTCTCCGCGTCCCCGTGCCGCTGCACCTGGGACGGCCGGTTGCTCTCCAGCCAGTCATCAAACTCTGATCTGGGGGTTCTGCGGGAGTCGAAGACAATCCAGGGGTCCATGTCTGCGGCCATTGCCTCGGCAGCGTACGTCTCTGCGGCGAAGGTGGGGTCGCTCTCGGCGTCAACAGGAGCCTCTTCCTCCTCCATGATGGGTCAGTCTGTCCAAAAAGGCACACTGTTGTTATTATTATTTATTATTGTTCAATAAATAATAATTGGAAAAAAATGTTTAGGTCTGAATATTTATTGTAGGTCATTCTGAAAAATCTGTCTTTAGTGCCAGAAACATTAATAGTCATAAAATTCCTATCACAGCACATTTTTGGAAAAGTTCATTATTGAATAATATTGTTCATATTTACGCAATTAATATCAAATTCATCATTACTAAAGTGTGGGGCCTGTAACTTAACAGGAAAGGAAGATCAAACATGAGAATTATAATTTTTGTCAATCCTGTTACCACCTTGTAATACTTAAATCATGTTTTGTTCTTCACACATATTAAATCAACCCTGACAAGTCATTTCATTTCAATATGCATGGTCCTCTGTACTAGTTGCATAAACTAGCAAATGGAAAAACATTTTTAACATTCCTGTTACTAAACTGCTGATTTTTAATAGGAAATCCCCCCAAAATACAGGAAATAAAGAATTAAGTTTGAGATAGGCCTTAGAGATTTTTGAATATTTTAACATGTGTTTATTACAAATATGCAAAGAAAAATCTAATTCCAATAACTCTTTTGGGACACATTATTATCAAGTGGAAATGCTTTCTTATTTATTTGTTGTAAAATAAGGTTTGCATTGAGTATTGAATGAGTCATTTCTATGATAAATTATAGATACTATGCAAGTGATTTATTTGTTGACAATGTTGTTGAGAATTCCATTGAACCCAATGTGTCAGGAGCACTGAGCAACTCCAGGGATGTTCACGAACTTTAATCATGGGTTTCAGAATGATTTCATTAATTTAGAACACAAAGGTAAACGTGTTTAAACCAGGGTTTGATTTCCCTCACGAGTTTGACTGGTTTTCATTTATTGTGATATTCTGAGGTTAATACAAATGTCTCAATTGAAATTACGTTATGTTAGAAGTTAGACTTCATTTGTTTACACACTTTTAAAGGATAGTATAGAAGTTATAACAGCAGGAACTGATTTTCAACACCTTCCCATACGCACGTTCACGTTATAAGCATGTTATTAATATTTATTTCACGTTAGTAACTTCTTATGGGTTACATACGATTTGAACACGATGAAGGCTTAACGTGAATAAGACGAATATTAACCTTTGGCACTGGTTTTGCCACAGCAGTTAGGTTTTATTATGCTAGCAGCCTTTTAGCTAGCGAGCTGGTTTGCACGCGTCAAATAAGTTTAGTACACAAACTGTTCCCTCAGACAATGCTATTCGCGGGAGTGATATGTCAACAGAATAACGTTTTCCTGGAGATAATACGGATATAAAAGCTTACCGGATCGCAGTGCTAAGTTTGCAGCGTTATTATGTGTTTTGTTGCCGTGCTGATTGAGTGGCAGCTGCAGCATGGGCAGACGGAAGTGTGTAAGCGGCGTGATTGGTGAAAACTCGCACCTGCCCGCCCTATAGAAGTAGAAATAACCAGTCAGAGTGAAGCAGCAGACTGTCAGCAGCAGGCTCCACTGCTTGCCCTACTGGCGCGGAGGACCAACTGTCATTCTTTGATATTTTACTCAATGCAGAAGATAACATTAATTTCACAAATAATATACAGTTTTATTTTTTAAAATTGAAATACAGTGTCATAATGTTAATATCTTTAAGTTTCCTCGCGACCCTGAGGTCAGTGCCCTGTGCCCCCCTGGGTTAATATAGTCTACTTTTGTAGGCTAAATGAATAAACTAGGCATCCAGGCAGCTGGATGCAACCAGCCTGGAGTTGTGATACAATTTATCTACAATTGCAACCAGCCTGGCCAACTACAATTTAATCAACCACTCACTGCACTGTTCACTTCTGCACTACATCTGTAAATTTAACTGTACATTTTGTGTACATACTAAGTCTATATCTCTTAAGTTTTTATCTTATAGTAAATTTAAGACATTTGTTTTTCTTTAATATATCTTGCTTTTATTATTGTTCATGGTTGTATGATGCACCGAATCACCAAAGCAAGTTCCTAGCCTGTGATTTTGTTCACTGACAATGGCAATAAACCTTTACTGATTCTGATAGTTGTTTGCCTGCCATTTAAACAGGGACTAAAAACGTGTGTCCCTACATTCACTGTGCCACGTTTAAAGCCCCACCGCGTAACTTAATAGCCATAAATAGAAGGTAAAGTAGGGTGGGTTTTTTTTCCATTTAGGATGTTTTCATTGCACTTTAAAGCATAGAGAAATGTGTCTTTACTGTGAGCAGGCAACATTTCCACAAACCTGACTCATACTTGGTTTGGAGGAGGAGCGTCCTCCTGCTTGCTTCTATGGAAATGTTGTTCCTTTGGCTATAATATTCCACAGTATGGCATAAAACTTATGAATAATGTACTGAGAGGTTTTAACTTTAATTTCCAAGGAATCATGGGTATAGCGTGGTGCTACTTCCTCCAGAATATAGCCCTATAAACGTATGTGAAAAGCACCCTTTGGTTTGCATCCTAGCAAACTGTTGTGTTGAAGTTCAGTCCAAACTGTGGTTCCTCACAGCCCCAGAGGCCCCTGTGGCCTCTACCTCTGCAGCACTGACCATGACCTCAGCCTCACCTGGAGGAGGATTTAGGTTAGAAGGGATGAAGTTTTGACTCTTGCTCGAGTCTGGACAGTCAGTCAGTGCGTAGTCAATATCAGTAAACAATGTTTTAGGCCTTTTCATCTGAATACCTGCATGCATCAGCCTGAGGTGTGGTAGACCAACAGGTGTGTATCTTGGGACCAAATTCACCAATGGACCACATGTTCAGGCATATGTTCTTCAAAGAAACATTTAGGGAAGGTCAACAAATTTGACCTGGACAAACTGTTGGCAGTAATGACTGCATATTTTGTAATTGTTCACCAACTGCATGTGTCTCTATGGGGTCTTTTGCATAATATTTGTCTTGTGTATTAAAATAAATAAATAGAAAATTATCTGACCATAAACTGTAGCCTTCTGATGATTGGTAGAAGATATTACCAAACCATTGTGTGTACTAGATAAATACAATGTTTAGTGCTGGAGTAACACAACATGTAGACACCTTTAGTGTCACTTGCTTGGAGCACAAAATGGTGTGTGGATGAATTCGGGAGCGTAGAGACCCGGCAGAGAGGCAGCGAGGACACAGCGCTCAGCAGCAGAAGGAGGTGGAGCAGGAAAGGGCGTGCTAAATGTGCTAGCCGTTAGCCGGGGCTGCTGCTAATGCTATCTGGCGTTTGCGGCGCAGGGGGCTCATATTAGATACTAAAAGTAACTGTCCGGACACATTTACGTTTTTATTTTTATTTTGTAACGCCGGTAACTTTACTATGCCCAGCAAAAAGAAGAAATACAACGCCAGATTCCCACCGGTAAGTGTGAAGCTAATAAACCGGTGCTACTTGAGCTAATGCTAAAAGGTGCACTCCACGCTAACTTCTCTGGCCGGATGCATGAGAAGTTTTCCCAAATTAGACATGTTTTGACACGTGGCACTTGTTTACTATATTTAAATGCGAATGTGCATGTCATGTGGACTTTTTAAACCTTCCTCTGTGGCTTGTGCATGTGTGTAGCTGCTAACTAACCTCCAGACCAGTGTTGTTTTTAGCAACATGCTAACTCAAACTATTAATTAAAGCAATTTATGAAGTTTGAGCAGTTGTTTATGATGGTTCTGTGATTGTAAAGTAGTGTAATCTACAGAGATATAATAATCTTATTCTATTTTGTTTGATTTAGGCTTTTATGTGGAAAATATTCAAATGTGATGTAAAACTGTATCATGTTGCTGTTTCAGGCAAGGATACAACAAAATGACTGCTATTTATAAAGTTTGAGCAGTTGTTTAGTAGTGTAAATTGCAGAAGTATGATAATCTTACTTTATTTTGATTGATTTTGGCTGTCGCTACATGGAACATGTCAAAATGAATCAAAATATGTACGCTAAACTGTGTCATTTTGTTGTTTCAGGCGAGGATTAAGAAGATTATGCAGACGGATGAAGAGATTGGCAAAGTGGCTGCAGCTGTACCAGTTATTATTTGTATCCTACATGCAATTTATTCCCCCTTTTTTTTTTTTTTTGTTTTTTTTTTTTAATTATTATATACATTTTTTGTTGACAGCGTGCCATTCTATTTATGCTGTTTATGTGACATCATCAACATTTTCTAACTGGAGGCTCAGTCTGAAGCTCTCAACTTGGGGTTTCATTTGAGTTTAATCTCACATAATTACATTCATCGAATTTTAGAACCTATTGATCACAAGCTCCTGAAAATGTTTTCTTTCGTTTTGTCAGTCTGCATTTGCTGATGTGTGCATTGTGTCGCCATGGTAACGGTGGAACTGTCCTCCCTCCCAGCGTGAAAGTGCAAAGTATCAATTGACAACTTTCTTTAACTCTGAGTTTTAGCGAGGGCTCTGGAGCTTTTCCTGGAGTCACTGCTCACCAAAGCGTGTCATGTCACCCAGTCCAAGAACGCCAAGACCATGACCACATCGCATTTGTAAGGATTCTCTAGTTGTTCTTTCATTTTTTTATTGAATTTGTGAGCTTTAATATTAGAGAGGAGACTGCAATTTTAATGTATGTTTACTGTACTGCCAACATAAATCGGGTTGGTAATATTGATCGAAAGGGCTGTAATTGACTAAAGATTTTCATTAAAGCGTTTAGTTGAATTAAAGAGGGCATGGCATCAGTTAAATGTGTCAAAATATCTCTATGATCCGACCATTTATTTGACCCAAAGTGCACTGACAATAATCTTGCACAATATCGACACAATCAAATCAAAATCACAGTTTGCTCAATTATCAAATCTCAAAAGCTGCAGTTCTTTAGATAATTTACTGTCCCGAATCTCACGTGTGTATATAGAAACATCTTGTACATCTCACTGTACCTGAAGATTAGATCTCTACAAACATGTTTTGAAATGTATCATGTTTTATTAGTTCAGAATTCAGTCTTCTCTCGGATGTTAATACTCTTGGACTTGTTTAAAACGTGCACTCAGAACAGAATTCTAGTTTTTAAACAAAATCATATAAATAGTGCAATATTTTAAGACAAGACATTATCTTTTGTCTTATAATGATAAGACAACAAAAATACAAATAAATTGCCGCTTTGTTTGTAAAAAGGCATAATTCATTCCCAATTGTCCAGCTGAATCACCTTTCTGCTATTGTCTGTATTAAATCCCAATAGAATAATTGGTGGGTGCCGATTGGTGGTAGAGTGGATAGTGCGTATGCGCTCCACGTGAGCAACCCGCAGCGGCGTGAGTTCAAATCCGACCCTCGACATATTGCTGCAACGGCCTTCCTTACCTCATCCCTATGTCACACTATAATATCCTGTCTAATAAAGCATATGGGCTTTTTTAATGTGTGGACAGATTAAAATGCTAGATGACTAAAACGCCAATAATCCATTATTTGACTGAATGACTAAAGGCTCAGACTGAATTCCTATAACAACATTTAGACGATGTCAAAACTAATGTCACACAAAATGTGAAAGAACTTTTTAATAACCACCATATTGCAGAAATGCATTTCCACGCCCTTTTAGATATGATTACACTGCAAGTTTTAGATTTGGCCCAGGGCTTTACTAGACAGGGGTGCTGTAGTGAGAGAGAGAGAAAATTAGCTCTTAAACCACTACACCACCAAATGTTTAGTACTGGTGAGAAAAAAAAGGTTTGGGACCACCGTAGTAGAGGACCTTAAAACTTCTAAATGAGCATCTCTTTTCCAGTGAGTAACCATTGAAAGGCAGTGGTTGGTTGTTCTCCCTGTTCTCCACACAAAGTGCTAAACGTGTCCTCGTGCTGTTGACCTGTTGTGCACAGGAAGCAGTGTATCGAGCTGGAGCAGCAGTTTGATTTCCTCAAAGACTTGGTGGCCACAGTGCCGGACATGCAGGGAGAAGGAGAGGACAACCACACAGAGGGAGGGGCCGAGAAAGTCCCGCGCAGGTAGGGAGCAAGGAGGTTGCCATAGCAACAAGTATGTCTGCTACTGTCTGGTTAATGCTGTCCAGGTAGGTCCATAGCCAAAGAAAATTGAATTTTGTCAACTGGACAAAAGTTTTAGAATGTTTTGACACTCATCCAAGGGGTTCTTCTCTCAAATTTTCTTTTATCAAAACATAACATTTGACTCTTTTTATTAGACTTGATATACTTTTATTATGCAGAGCTGTGCACAGTGTAGACAGTAACTGAATCTGGTCATTTCAAATATGCTTTGGGGAAAATAATGAATTTCGGCCCAAAGAGCGTATTGGCCATCAGCAGCTCTGGGTTCTAAAATATCGGTATTGGCATTGGTCGTGAAAAAAACAACCATATTGGCTGATCTCTACCTTTTTTTTTAAACGCATTTGTACTGCGCCACATTTTGCTCAAAGCAACTCCCACACAGACTTGCTTTTCCATTATTTCAGGCTCCGAGACAAACTTAAACTTGCTCTTAACACCATGCATCCACGTGGGAAAAACAAAAATTCCTTTTCAATCATGGTAATATCTTTAAATCATTTTTTTCCAGGGGTCGAAAACCTGGCACTGGCCGTAAGAACGGAGGAGCCGGAGCCAAAGGCAAAGACAAGAAGTTATCAGGCACAGAGTCGGAACAAGAGGTAGGTCACAACAGTTGTTCCGGAGCTGTGCAGGAGCATGTGTGAGTAAACGTGTTGGTCATAACCACTGTATCCTGCAGGACGAGTCTGAGGACAGTGAGACGGACGCAGACGAGGAGGACGGCTCTCAGTCCAGCACAAACCAGCAGGCGGCGGCCCGGTTCCACAGGTACAGCTCACGTGTGCTGCTGCTGGAGGAAGCTGGCTTTAATGTCGTTGCTTTTGTGCTCTTATTGACTGTGAAGAGAGCTGTGTAAATACTGCACACCGTTTCTCCAGTCTCACTCTGCGGCCTGTGGCTAGAGTCAAGTTGACAAGACCAAACCAATCCAAACTGACCAATTTAAGGTTCTCGTGGTTTTTTTTTTAAGCGAGAGTGAAACCCAGAGCCACTGATGAAGCAGCTGTTGCAGCAGCACAGATCATGCAGAGACTGAAACAGCTCAGCCAATAGGAGGCTATCTCTGGGTCACAGGTGCAGGTGATAACAGCAGCAGGAACACATTTAAACTCAAATTGAAATACCAGAAACTTCAGTTTATTGGTGAAGAGTAAAAACAAAAATGAAATGTCAATCATTTAATTTGCAGTATAGAAGCTAATGAAATCATAATGATGATGTATTCTTTCAGTAGGATTAATACTTAAATGACATTCAAATGTATGACATGCATATAGCGTGTAGATCAAAGAATTAAGTAAAAACTCCTTGAACAAGGGAAATCTGATCTAAGAGTTGTGTGTCACATGTCACTGTGCTCACAGCTGATTGGCCCATGTTGGTTTTTCTAACTCTAAACCAGATTAGACCCTGGTCCAGAGCAGGAGCCGTGTGGAGTCTGTTATTTTGGTAAATTACACTGAACTAGGTACAGAAACCTCAACCTAGCCCAAACTCAAACTAAACCGTCCATGACATGGATATATTTATATTTATATTAAAATTATATATATTTATATTTGTATTTAAAAAAAAAAAAGATATAGATATACATATTATAATTATAATAAAAAATTATATATATAATAATAAAAAAATAATAATATACATATATATTATATATATTATATATATAAATTATATATATATATATATAATATATATATATATTATATATATATATATGTATGTATGTAATGTATGTATGTATGTATATGTGTAAATAAATAAATTATGGATCGTAGGTGCATTTTCACTGTGACAGAATCTAAAAAAAATCCGTAAATCTCATTGTATGATTTTTAAATAATTTATTTGTATGTTATTGCTGCAAATAAGTATTTGAACGAGGTCAAACGTTCCTGTAGTTCTTGACCAGGTTTGCACACACTGCAGCATGGATTTTGGCCCACTCCTCCACACAGATCTTCTCTCGATCTGTCAGGCTTCAAGGCTGTTGCTGAGCAACAGAGTTTCAGCTCCCTCCAAAGATTTTCTATTGGATGGCTAGCCCACTCCAGAACTTTGATATATTTCTTATGGAGCCACTCCTTGGTTATCTTGGCTGCGTGCTTCAGGTCATTGTCATATTGGAAGACCCAGCCTTCTTGGATGCTTTGACTGAGGGAAGAAGGTTGTTACCCAAAATCTCGCAATCCATGGCCCCATTCATTCTCTCCTTAATACAGAGCAGTCGTCCTGTCCCCTGTGCAGAAAAGCACCCCCAGAGCAGGATGTTTCCACCCCCATGCTTCACAGTAGGGATGGAGTTCTCTGGATGGTACTCATCCTTCTTCTTCCTCCAAACACGAGTGGAGTTTATAGAAGAATGTTTTGTTTTGGTCTCATCTGACCACATGACTTTCTCCCATGACTCCCCTGGATCATCCTGATGGTCATTGGCAAACTTCAGACGGGCCTTGACATGTGCTGACTTAAGGAGGGGAACCTTCTGTACAATGCATGATTTTAAACTATGGCGGCGTAGTGTATTACCGATAGTAACCTTTGAAATTGTGGTCCCAGCTCTCCAAGTCATTGTCTAGCTCCTCCCATAGATCTGAGCTGATTCCTCACCTTTCTTATCATTAATACCCCGTGAGGTAAGAGCTTGCATGGAGCCCCAGTCCGAGGGAGATTGACTGTCATCTTTAGCCTTTTACATTTTCTAACAATTGCTCTAATATGTCGGTGTAATCCCTCATTCGTCCAGGAGTCTACAATTCGTATACAATTGCTACAATAGTTGATCTTTTTTCCACAAGCTGCTTGCCATCCCGTAGCCCTTTCCAGCCTTGTGGAGGGCTACTCTTTTGTCTCTGGTGTCTTTGTCAGCTCTTTGGTGCTACTTAGATTAATAAGTGGTGCAGAGGTGGACTTTTTAAAGGTAGACTAACAGGTCTTTGAAAGCCAGAATTCTTGCTGATTGGCAGGTGTTCAAATACTTATTTGCAGCAATAATATACAAATAAATTAGTTAAAAATGATACAATGGGATTTCCGGATTTTTTAGATTCTGTCTCTCACAGTGGAAATGCACCTACGATGAAAATTTCAGACCCCTCCATAATTTCTAAGTCGGAGAACTTGCAAAATTGCAGGGTGTTTAAATACTTATTTCCTCACTGTAAATGCCAACACTTTAGATTACAATAATAAAGGCTGGGACAACATATCGTTTTGCAAGATATTGTCACATGCTCTTGTATACTTGAATAACTTGTTTATAACAAAGCTGCAGCTTCTGTTATAGTAACATTCTGTTTAACAGTGAGAGTGGAACAAACCAGTTGATCTGCCAGTCACTATGACATGATTAAATACTGTAAAATGGACTTTCATGTGGTTTTATGTTACGTTGTGCCAGTGTTGGGATCAGTTTTGAGGATATTCATATTGTTGGGATGGCATTTGTCTATCTCACTACATGTCCTAAACATGAGAGGGCTCTACCACAGGCGACACAGCCGTTATTATTTCTACAGTTTTAATCCATTAGAAGAACCACGTGACACTGAAATGTTGTTTTGACATGAGGAGATGAGAGTAAAATGAACGCGTGTGTCTCCCCTCTGCTGCAGCCCCCATGAAGCGGGGACGGTCCAGAACGCCAGGCCCGAGTATCCCGTCCACTACCCACCCCAGGCCCCCACGTTCAACGAGCCTCCCCCTCTGCCCCCCGCCCCACACGCCACCGACGACGACGATGAAGACTACGACTCCTAGCTCCGCCTCCCTCCTCACACACACATACACACACACGCGCACACACGCACACACGCACGCACACACACGCAGGCTTTCCACTTTGGATTTGAGATTATCGCGGTAGAGGAGGGAAAAAAAACAAACCAAACTTTAGACATAAAAGACCCCAATCCGGTTGTACATTCTGTGTTTGAATTTTTAAAGGATTTTATTTTATTGTAGAGAAGAATCCCACCAAGATGTTTTTTAGACACTTCGAGAAGCTGGTCACTGTTTCCCGCCGCGCAGACAGGGATATACTTTAGTGTGTGGTTTATACTTTTGTGTTTGTCGTCCTCAGACCGCTGTAGTTGACATATCCTCAGTGAACAACCACGTGCCGCTCATGGATAACAAATGACTCTTTCAAAGCTCCCCGCGAGACCCCGTGTAAATCGACGCGAGCGCCGCACTTCTTTGTCTCGAACCAACAAGTCACGCCGCTGACGTAAACAAGGAAGCAGGTGCACTTTTAGCAAGCCATCTGCGAGATTTAGGGTGTACGGTGGCCCTAAAGGACAAGTCGTATATAAAAAAAATCAATAAATCGGACATTAAAAAGACAAAATAAAAGATATACGAATAATTTATTGTTGTCAACATAAAAACACTTTCTTAAATTGAATGACAATTTAACAGTAAAATTTTAAGTAAGTACATTAGTGTCGGTGTAATCCCTCATTCGTCCAGGCGTGTTCCATTGTAGAAAAAGATTCAGTCGTAGTCATCTGGACTCTGTTTTAGGAAAAAAAATTAAAAAAGGAGTCTGTTTCGACTCTCATCCAAGAGTCATTCTCAATCTGTGAAACAAGTCTGAGGACTCAGGTTTATATCCTACTCTGTGTAAGCCCTGCCCACAGGGCGGGACCTCCGGACAAAGGGAGTTATTGGTTTAACTTGAAACTAAATGAGATGGCCAATTTAGTGGTTTCAAGTGAAACCAATAACTCCCTTTGTCCGGAGGTCCCGCCCTGTGGGCAGGGCTTACACAGAGTAGGATATAAACCTGAGTCCTCAGACTTGTTTCACAGATTGAGAATAACTCTTGGATGAGAGTCGAAACGTTTTGTTTTTCTAAAACAGAGTCCAGATGACTACAACGGAATCTTTTTCTACAATAAGTACATTAGTAAAAAGTAGTGTAAAGAAATTTGGTCCAAAACAAAAACAACAAACTGACTGTTAATTGTGAATAAGATTGTAAATAAATAGTATGAATATAAAAGGTAAAAACTAGATTTGATTGCACTGCACTGCGATTTGTTCATTCAGTTCATTTGGGTTGGTTTTTTTTGCCCAATTTCTTCATTTAAAAAAAAAAATAATAATCTCCCACCTTGCATTTTGTCCAATTTTCCAGTTTTACTATTTGTTTTCGTGGTGCTAGATTTTCTTGTTTTAAGCTGATTTTGTTTAGCGAGTTCCTTGTTCTGACTTGTCCTCTGGGCCACTTTAAACTTCCAATTTTAATTCTCGTTTTTATCAAGCCCTCTTTACAACAGGTTTTTTTGTTTGTTTCCAGTATGATGTGCTCTAATTTCAAAACAGAACGCTGAATTCAGAGATTTACTGTGATAAATGGACCAGGCTTTTGTTTTTAAAACCTTTAGTTTTCACGCTCTGTTTCTCCCCTCGTTTTAGAAGATGAAATGTTTCCAAATAGACAAGTCACCTTTGACACTGTAATGTAAAACTTTTAGCCTTTGTTTTATTTTGTATGGGTGAAATAAAGTCCAAATAAAATTTTCCAGATCTTTCGGGAGTGTGTGTTTGTTTTTATAGTTTGACCCGATACCCACTGTACTTTCTCTCCTCCCTTTCAGAAGAATAGCTTTCATTATTTCGCAGCAGCATTTTTCCACAGACGCGGTTCGTTTTGAGACGCGCTCCCGTGACTCATACAGCCGGTAAGACGAGTGTGGGCCAATCAGATGAGAGCAAGACGGGACAGGTCGGGAGGAAGCAACATATTTACTGTTGACAAACTACTTCGAAAGGCACAATGTTATATTGGCAAGTGGCTGCAAATACCTGCTGTTCAAGGGATCCATTTGAAACCTCTTCTGTAGTTCACTGACCTAAATGTAAAAAAAAATGCATTACAAGTATTGTGTAAAACTGCCAAAATGTAACATATTTGGGACGTATACATCTGTAAATTTAATAGATGCGGGTTGAAATTTCTTAATACACAAGAATTCACATTTTATACACAAATATATACAAAGGGGATTTTGAATATCTGATTTAGTATTTGAGTAAACTAGAGCGAACTGAAAATGGGCATGATCAATTTAAAATTAAATTTCAAGTTAAAACAGAAATAAATCAGGCTTAGAATTACAAATCAACAAATCCTTCAGTACGATCTGTCAAAATCTGGTTATGTACAAGATTGTAAAGTTTAGTGTGTGTGTAGGGGCCACTTTAAGGGCCGTATGGGAGATAATGCATTTGGAGAAAACTACCTCATGAATTTGAATTTTCCCAAAAATGTTCGATCTGATGTAGTTTCCTTTAGTGTGAAAGAAGATCAATTTTTTGTATTTCTTATGTCCCAAATACATGCAAATTTGGCCATTTTTATACATAAAATTGCTTATTTATGTGACATAATGAAAATATTTTGTTTTTATTTATGTGAGTGAACTACAGAAAAAGTATATTTTTTCCCTTATTCACATGCAGCGTCTGGTCTTAAAGAACCCGATGTAGCCGTTTGGATGTCTGATATTCTGCCCTTTATAGTTCACAAAGGTCCAATTCATTGTCGGTTGTTCTTTCCGTGTCTGTCTTTGGCCCTGAGAGTGCGTCCGTTTGTCCTGCCCCTTTCCGCTTCCTCTTGTGCTCCACTTTGTGTGTGTGCGTGTCTTCTTTTTCTAACCCTCCGAGTCTGGGCTAGACCTAAACTGAAAAGAAAAAAAAAAAAAAACTGGCATCCTTCTCTGGCACAAGTGTCGAGTCAGCGCACTAAAGGGGAGGCGTTCAGGCTCGTGGGCAGTCTTCAAAGAGGCCTAACGCGGAGGAAGTGCACTCTTTCCACACAGCAGCCGCCCGGGCCAAAGGTCACCGGACCGTTCCCATCCACTCCCAATAACAAAACGCAAGGAAGGATGGGAAAATGGAATAACACTGGCAAAGCTCTACATGGACTTTTATGTGGTCAAATATTTGCAATGTTCTTTTCCTAGGGTAGTGGTTTTATACTTTTTACACCAAGTACCACCTAAAAGAGAGAACAAGAACAAGATCTAAAACGGGACAGTTCCTAGTCTAAGTTAGTTGAATATTGTGCAACAACATTGTTATAGATATTAATAAACCAAGAGCTAACCCAAAGAGGACAAAAAGCAAAAAAAAAAGGACTGCGCAGAGGAGCATGAGTAACCACAGAGGGAGCTTACAGTAGGTGTATGTCATTTTTCTGTCACCAGATAGAGCTCTGTAGTAATACACTATTCACACACGTAATCTGTCATGTACATACTCATAGTCAGAGCACTTATTGTTACATAATATTATAATAAATGTAAGTCCCCTGTTATTTAGTCTGTCCCTATGCTGCACTGTACACAACCAAAGTCAGAGATATACTTATTGTACATAATAGTTTGTAGCCTTATATTAATAGCCTCAGTCTTAATTCTGTTAGATCTGATGTGCTGTTGACACTGTCGATCATGGGATCCTCTTACAGAGACTAGAGGACTGGGTGGGCATCACTGGCACTGCTCTAAACTGGTTTAAAGTCCTATATGGAAGACAGGAAATTCTTTATCGAAATTGGTAACTGTGTCTCAGACCTGATGCCCCTGACCTGTGGGGTGCCCAAGGGTCAATCCTGGGACCCCTTCTGTTCAACCTCTACATGCTGCCGTTAGGTCAGTTGATACGCAGCGAGAATGTGTCCTATCACAATTATGCAGACGGCACTCAGATCTATGTTTCACTGACGGCAGGTGAATATGGACCAGTGGATTCACTCTGTCACTGCATCCAACAGATCAGTGTGTGGATGCAAAACAACTTTCTCCAGCTGAACTCAGACAAGACTGAAATCATCGTCTTTGGCCCACAGAAACAAAGAGAAATTGTTAACTGTCACCTCCAGAGTCTCGCTCTAAAACCTACACATCAAGTTAGAAATCTGGGGGTAATAATGGACTCAGATTTGAATTTTAACAGCCACGTCAGATCAATAACATCAGCAGCTTTTTACCATCTAAAAAAACATTGCCAAAATCAGAAGTATATGTCTAAACTAGACCTGGAGAGACTTATCCATGCGTTTGTCTCTAGTTAGATTAGACTACTGTAACGGCCTGCTCACTGGCCTCTCCAAACGAGCTGTAAAACAGCTGCAGTACATCCAGAACGCCGCTGCTCGGCTCCTGACTAGAACCAGAGAAGTACCATCACATTAGTCCTGTGCTCAGGTCTCTGCACTGGCTCCCTGTGGCTCAGAGAATAGACTTCAAAGCAGCTCTGCTTGTATACAAGTCTCTCCATGGCCTGGCACCAAAGTACATCTCGGACATGTTAGTGCCATATGAACCATCTCGGACTCTGAGGACCTCAGGGACCGGCCTCCTGCTGGTGCCCAGAGTCAGGACTAAACATGGGGAATGTGCGTTTCAGTTTTATGCAGCTAAAATCTGGAACAGTCTTCCTGAGGATGTGAGACAGGTTCTACTCTGGCAATGTTCAAATCTAAACTAAAAACTGTTTTGTTGGTGCTGTGCATATGACTGAAATGCTTTTCTTTGCACTCTTCTCTTTTATGTCTTGAACTAAGATTGTGATTTCTGCCATGTCTTTGTGATTTTAATGCATTTTTTCCTGTTGTGTGAAGCACTTTGAATTGCCTTGTGTACGAATTGTGCTCTACAAATAAACTTGCCTTGCCTATTTAGATCTACCTGCACAGTCTTTGCTAGATTTATTATTTCTATTTTTTAATTGTTATTTATCTTGATCTTTTAAAACTGCATGTTTCTATTCACCTGCTGTTCTTACTTTGCGTTGCAGCTCTTGAATGAACCCATTGTAGGACAAATATAGGTTTTCGTACACGTATCATATCTTAAGTCTTGACTGGACTTCATAAAACGGGATTTATCACCCACCACACCAAAAAAAGGTTCAGAATTTTAACTAATTCAAGTTGTTTCTCAGATAAATGTTTAAAAAAAGATATATATAATATATATATATATATGTATGTTGAGGATGAGTTGAGGATATATATATTCTGCCGCCGAGGATAAGGCAATTCGAAATGGTGCGCTCAAATCATGTCTTAAAGATTGACACATTGTCCCACGGTGAGGCATTAAACGACGGTCCTCATGGAGACCAGCAAGAATATGTTTTAAAAGGTAATTTTGAGCAATAAAAACCCATGCAATTGAATAAATGCAAAAACCCCGCCAAAAAACAGATAAACAGTTAAACACTCATGGTGCATGGTGCACTATTAAATGACTATAAACTTCACATAATTCGCCAAAGTGAGGATAATTCAAATGTAAAAATAGTAGTCATAGTTTTAGTTTAAGGTTGTTTTCTCTGGCAGCTTTCTGTTTGAAATGTAGGCCTTCTTTTTTGTCTTCTTCATGGTATCTGTGTGAGATATTTACTACTTCTGTGGAGGTGGAAGCGTACACCAGGAATTTAAGCTTCCAAAATAAGCTTATGCACCTGTAACAGTCAACGCCTCAGTTTATTCCTTTAATCTGTCAATAGCAATGCTTTACTTTCCATAAATATATATCTATATATAGATATATATTTTTTTCAACCTCTGCATTTACTGATTGTACTACTTTTGCACGCACTGTTGTTGTTTTCCTTCCACTCAGAACCCACAGTCAAGTTGGAAAGAATGTATCAGAAGTGAGCAGTGAAAACCTGCGCTTTCAGAATAAAACAGCAACCGGAAAATTTCAAAAATAATTTTTCTGGACTAAAGTTTCAGAAGTTTGTCCGGCTGGCTCATTTGAATTTTGCTGCAACAGAACTTTCCTTGATGACAAAAATCAAATGATGATTTTTTTTTTTTAATATTTCTGTTTGTGTATTACAGTTTCTTTCCTTTTCTTTATTATTATTATTATTATTATTATTTTTTATTTTTTATTTTTTATTTTTATTTTTTATTTTTTATTTTTATTTTTTATTTTTTATTTTTTTACACAACAGAATTTGAAACTGAAAGATGATGGTTTTACACCATTTGCACCAAATGCATTGTTTTGCAAAATACCAACTTCATTTGAGCGTGTAGACAATAATAAAGCCTTTCTGAGCATAACATTATAGACAAGTCTTTACTCTTTAAATGTGCACTAAGTAAGGTTCTGTCAGCTGGTTGTCGGGAATGTTCCACAGTATGCAATTCATTTTATTACAGGTGTTTTATAGCTCAAAAATACCCCACAAAAAAACCCCCTGCATTCTAGCTGTGAGTGTGCTCGCCTCTCCACAGTTCTAACCTGTAACTTGGCCTTGTGGCATCACCTGCTGAATGCCGTACTGGCGGAACAATCTAGACAGAGCAGACTAATCTATTCCATGGTCCAATCAGAAGGCAGCATTTTGAATACTTTTACTTACTTTGCCGGTCGCAGCGTCGTGAGTTCAAATCCCGGCTCCGACAATTTGCTGCATGTCCTCCCTTCTCTGTCTAATAAAGCCTACGGGCCAAAAAAATTACAAATAATAATAAAATAAAATAAAAGATAAAAATTACAATAGAAATAATTATTAGAAACGGAAAAAAACACAATGTTTTAAATTATTATACCACTATTCCGGAATACCCACGTACTCAAAATTCTTAATAGTCTACTTATTTTCGGTGTATTTAGTTACTTCTCAACAGTACATGTGCTTAAGTTGATCATTCTTCTTCTTTACATCTTTGAAAGCCTAATTCCAGTCCGTTATCTGTTTTGAAGTGGGGGAAAAAGTCTCCGTTTTATATTGTTAGTTGGCCACAGGAAGTGCTCATGTTCAGCGCGAACGGAGCTTTGTTCTGCGGCCGTGTCATCTGACTCTTTTCCTGTTGGGAAACTAAAAAAAAAAAAAAGAAAAGAAAAGAAAAGAAAAAAAAGTTTCGAAACCCCACCCTCCACGCGCACGGGCGCACAAGTGGTTCGAGACTGTGACGCTGACCGAGGAAGAGGAATTATCGCTGGGATGGAGTTATTGCGCTTTTTGGACTCATTTTCCGCGTCGAACCGGACCAACCCCACGGGAAGTCATTTGGAAAGTTAAAAATTCCTCTGCTTCTGAACTTTTTTTGTGTGTGTGTGAGATAAATCCAGGTTTATTTTTGATCTTTTCATTCTGGAGACTTGAAGAGCTATCAAGTGGCAGTATTTCAAATAAATGCATTGTAAATGTTTGTTCCGGCGCGCAAAATGTGGAGCGTAGCGGTCATTTCTGAGAGTCCATCGTAAAACAACACTGGACTGGACTGAATGCTCCTTTCCTGCCATTCTTCTCGGCTTGTCCGCGCTTCCTGCTTGTGATGGCCACTGCACTTAACGGCTAAAAATACGCGTGCAACCCGAGCGGACTGCTTTGGGTAGTTTACGTGCTTTGTAATCCTTCAAAAAGACGTTTAATTTCGGAGTCCGGACGAGCAGCGCGCAGCAGGTGGAATTCGGGATAGGAAAACGTTTCGTTGTGCAACATGAGGTGACAGTCTCCAAAAGTTGAGAAATGTTATTGTGTCTAAATATTGCGCTTGGATTTCACAAAACTGTGAAGAAGGATTCGAAAGTTGCGAGACGCATGCTCGGCGAATTGGACTGAATGAAAAACACTTCTGATTCATCCGTTGAAGACATCTTGCTTGGTTCGGCTTCTGGAGAACTTTCCCTAATGAACCATCAAGAAAGACAGGAAAGGGAGAGTGGCGCAATAAAGTACGCCTTTGTACTTTATTTCGACACCATCAGGGAGTTCATCCAGTCCAAACATCTTGCCGAGGTTCCATGGAGCCCCTGAAGAACATATTTAGCCGCGGCCCGTTGTCCAACTGGAAGAATTTGGATCAATCTGCGAAAGGGAACTTCACCAACCCAGTGTGGACCGCCTTGTTCGACTACGAAGCGTCCTGCAAGGATGAGCTCACCCTGCGGAAAGGCGATCTCGTGGAAGTGCTCTCCTTGGATTCCGAAATTTCGGGGGATGAAGGTTGGTGGGCCGGGAAGGTCAACAACAAGGTGGGGATCTTTCCGTCAAACTATGGGTCTTTCAAGCCGAGCGGATACGGCAAACTTCCGGGGAGAGCTGTCGTCGGAGAACTCGGGCCCGGGGAATTTGAACCCCTCGTTGTGGATTTCCGAGAGTTGAGCTTGGAAGAGGTCATCGGAGTAGGAGGGTTCGGGAAGGTTTATCGTGGTACATGGAGAGGAGACCTGGTGGCGGTGAAAGCCGCCAGGCAAGATCCCGATGAGGATATTAGCGTGACTGCCCAAAATGTTCGGCAAGAGGCGAGGTTGTTCGCGATGCTAACGCACCCCAATATCATAGCGCTAAAGGGGGTGTGTTTACAAGAGCCCAACCTGTGCCTGGTGATGGAGTATGCCTCTGGGGGGGCGCTGAGCCGGGCACTAGCGGGTAGAAGGATACCCCCGCATGTGCTGGTCAACTGGGCAGTGCAGATCGCCCGCGGGATGCTCTACCTCCACAGTGAAGCCATCGTACCGGTCATCCATCGGGATCTCAAGTCCAATAACAGTAAGGCAAAATTGAGATTTCAAACGTTTTTTATTTGAATGAAAACACTGTATACTTACGTGGGCAGTACAAATGAGATCAGTAGAATAATCTGATAACCCAATAATAACAGATTTCTTTGTGTGTGTTTACATGGTTTACAAGTGAAATCTGATCATCAAAAACACCTGGCGACATGTCAGTTAATCAGTTTATTATCTGTCACTGATGTATTTGGAAGACAAAGTACAATGTATTTTACTCTTTCAATCAACACTTCATCTGTCGTTTGTGTCTTTGCAACTTTATTTTCACCACTTGTGCATATTTTTTGTGTGTGAACAATCAGAAAGAAATAAGATTTCTCTTATCTCAACTGTTTACATGGCCTTATCCGTTCACTCCATAAATCAGAAAATGATTGGAGTTATGTTCGCCCCCAAACCTGAAGTTTGCAGGCTCTATCCTGCCTTCCACCACAGCATATCATGTCACGTAACATTGTATGGATTTGTGTTGCTCAGTGTTGGAGGAACTGGTGTCAGCCTCGGGGCAGCTGTGGCCACAGAAGTAGCATAAGAGTGTAATTACAGAGCAAGTCAAAAGGCACTCCGGAGCTGGTTTTTGAAATACACAGATGGTCTAAAATGCAGTTATATTTCCCAGCATTATAGGCTATCGGATAACAAATAACTACTGTCCCCTACCATTATCTGAACCATGACTAAACCTAAAGTTTGGCCCAGCCACACATCGGCACTGTACCTTTCATAAATACAACAAATGGACGGTGGTGTTTAACCTGGCAGCGAGCTGTGGCCTAGATTTACAGCTCTATTGCTTATTACCTAAACACGTGTTCAAAGCATTTCACTGGAGCATTATACTTTCACTTGCCAGATTTTATTATTCATAGCTCTTTGTGAAGCAATAAATAATTTGAGGAATTTATTATCTTGAGCAAAACACCCAGCAGGTATAAAACGCATTGCAATTCACTGCCTTGTTTTGTAGGCTCTATTTGGAATACAAATGACAACAAAAGACAGCATTTGAACTTTAGGGCTGCACAATCAAGGAGTTATATTGAGGATTAGTAACCGCACTATCCATATTGCTGTCAGTTACACTAAGAGAGTGTAAATTAACCTCAAACCATTATTGCATTTGACATATTTTCAGGGTATTGTTGTCAGACCCTGAAATAACCTGCTTAATATTTTTAATTTCGTCCATTCGGTATAGATTTTGCTGACTCTTCTGTCCAGGGCCAGTCAAAACGTGGCTATAGGAAACGACAGCCTTCCCAGGACATGCTGTGATCCATAGACTGCCTCTGTGAGCAGGCCAGATCCGGGACAAAGGAGAGAGAGAGGGGAATTATTAACCCCGTAAGCCTTTAGTGTGGGAAATCAGCCCTCAGCAACTTCACGGGCGAAGCTATATCAGTTATTATACAGACTGAAGAATTAGACACAAGTTTGTGGAAGTGCGTGGTCCGTTTCTGCTTGTGTTGTTTAGGTGTGGTGTTTAGCGTTAGAAAGAAGACGTTTGAATGCATATGACTAGTTCGCGCTTCCTCTATTCACCGTGTCAAGAATAAAATGGGGGAGATTATTTGTGATAATGTATGGCTAATGGATTTTGGTGATATGCTGAACAAGACAAACCCCCAGCTTCCAACCTTTAGCGCTGGGAGGAACCGTGTCGTAGCCCGTATTCTCAGAAGCGTCCATTGTGAGCGAGCAAACGACCAAAGCACCGTTCTATTTCAGCCCGGACCACAACACACGGAGGCCGGGCGCACACAGAGCATGTCCTGCATCAGAAGAATGATAATAACAGAGTAGAGTTCAGGATAGCGAGAGGAAAGCGCATTGTGTTAGCGTACGAGGCATTCAACTGCGCCGTAATGATAGGACTGGAGTGGATGTGTCTGCGAGTGGGCCCAATGACGCCACCGACGGAGAAGCAACAGTCCATTGGAACACTGGAGCGAGGGCAAGGGAGTTCTCAGCGGTTTACATGTACTTTCAAATATATGGCGTCCGATATGCTCTCAAATACCTTCGCAAAAGCAGAATGGACTTTTATACTGCCACCGGCAAGAGAAGTATAAAAAGTGGTCAAGTTAAGTACTTTAAATGGGTGAACTGTCTGATGCAAATGTCCTTTTATTTCTTAATTCATTCAAGAACGGAGATACTGTACATAGCAAAATTAGTTTGGAGATTTGAGTATTTTGTCTTTATAAGAACTGCAATAACTAATAATCTGTTAAATAATCTTTTTGGGTAAATTTTACAGTCTGATCATGTTTTAATTGTATACATCAACCCTAAAAAAGACAAATTACAGGCATATTTTAGCATGTTTGTGATGGATTGCAATAACATTGTTTGAATATTGTCATTGAGATAACCCCTCCCCAAAAAAAACCAAACAAACAACAAGATTTTGTCATTATTGTCGGCCCACCTCTACTAAAACCCAGTTTAGATTCTGTGCAGATCTAAAGAAGCAACATTGCCAATCTGTATCTAATGTTTTGTATGGGCTCCCAAATTTTGTTCCCAAAAGATTGCTTTATTGTGTCCTTGGAGGAATCCTGCCGAGTCACTACTTTATGGAGCCCAGACAAGTAAATACATTGTTCTACAGATAAAATACACTAGGCTGCGCGAGCATAGCAGTCACATTTAGCACCACGCTACCGTTGGCATTTTAAGATATTTATGAAAATGTTGGACCACTTTATTCTTCCCCATGTCTTTGTTTGTCTGTATTTGGTACAATACATATCCTAAAGGAAACGTTTGTTCTTGTAGGTGTTGAACAGTGGGGGATAGAGCAGCCCTTCTACATTAAAATGAATAGCTTGTTTACCCCTGCGGTGGTAATCAAACGTTTTGTTGGTGGACGTTCCCTCGGATTCCAACTGTATCTATGTGTCGTTCCATCCTACAGCATTTTGGAACATGGAAAGAGCTGCAGCTGGCCATTATCATCTTTACGAGCATGAAAAAACGCACACTCCTTAATTTCATAATAGGCAAACCATGACTCAAGATACACATCCTAATACTATTAGCAATAAGAACTGCGTTTTTTTAAAAAAAACATTTTTTTGGGGGGAATTTTGCTTGTTGTGCAATGAGGCAGTTGATGATACTAACTTACAAACCCTTGTGGACGAAGCGTACATGTAAGCATCACCTAGCTCTCTTGCTAACAGTCAGGCTACTACTACTATCATTATTTTGTTGTTTGAAATACTTGTTCAATCGACCCATCAGCCATTCATCCCAACTCCAAAAAAATCTACTTCAAGCTGTAGGAACACAATCAAGCCCTGTCTGCTCGGAGCCGATGGTATCTCGCTCCCGTCTCCTCCTCTGGACTGCTGTTTTTTAATTCCCTTTTCAAATCTGTGTCCCCGGCCTGTCCCTGCATGTCTCATAAGCCACAAAACACATTCAAGCGTTCAGAAAGAGAACGCTGCGTGCGCTAAAGCTGTACAAAGACGTGCGGAGCGAACGCAGTTCCTCCAAACCTGACTTTTGTTCTTCTTTTTGGCGGTTTGCATCACAGCACAGCAGGAAAAGTCTGGTAAAAGGGCAATGAGTTTAGTGTAGAAGGAGATAAAGATGGATCTCTAGAGCTGCAACGATTACTCGAATAAATCGAATAATTCGATTACAAAAAAGCTTTGATTATTATTATATTGCTTCGATGATTCGTTTAATTTACATATTTAATCAAAAACACGTGAATCTGTGGCGCATGGAACAACTTGTGGCGCTTTTGTTTCACACGGAGCTTGTTCCGCTCTGACGAAGGCGCAACAGGAAAGAGAGCGGCGCGTTTGAAACTCACGAGTGCGACTGGGAAGAGTTTTGATGAGTGAAAGAGCCATGGATCTATTATAATAATCCCGAGCTGCAACTCTAAACACAGCATCTAGCTCCGCCCACCCCAGCCCCCGCGCCTTCGACACGCCACCGCGGACCCCCGCGCCCCCCACTCAACAACTCTGCTTTCCAGTCACAGTCGTACTTTTAAACAGCCAATGCACATGGAAACAGCGCGGAGGACCGCGGTTATGTTGGAATAATCTGTTGTGAAACAGAAAGTCCGAGACGCGGAGGCCAAAGTGACCGGCACACGAGCCAAAACGGCCAAATGCTCAAAACGCCAGGACCACCGGGCCCCACCAACATAACATTTAACAAATGTCTTGTTTTAAGTGATGTGACCGAGCTACTGTAACTGTTTACAATCTATGACAAGTTAATTAAGTCCTTTATATACCGTATTTTCCGGACTTTTAGCCGCTCCCCCTATATAAGCCGCATTTGCTCTATTTTTAAAAAAACGATAATAAAAACAATACATAGGCCGCACCTTTTGTATAAGCCGCAGAACTCTTTCCTTGACTTTTGGCATCGCATGAGCTCGTCCCGCTGTCCCCTCCAGCGGCGTCTCACCGTACATTCATTGATGTTAAGCTTGCGTGCAGCCACGCAGTTTCCTAGCAAGATCGATGGCCTTCAGCTTAAAACTTGCTTCATACGAACTTCTTCGTTTGGGTTCTATAATGATGGGGCAAGAATTTGAAAATAATTTATAGTTGGTAATTTGTCGTCCGTGTTCTATTTGCTAGCTGAATAAAAAAGCAACATCTGCTTCTTTGCTTAACTTTTCTGTAGTTTTGATTCTAATTCCGGTTAGTTCGCCCCTAGCGGTGAAAGAAAAAAACCACAGAAAAGCCGCAGCCTCTAAATAAGCCGCATGGCTCAAAACATCTGACAAAAGTAGCGGCTTATGGTCCGCAAAATACGGTATATTCTTTATATACAAACAGAACAGTTTGGACTGAAGTGAGATGTTGCTTTTTTGGGGACAAATTCATATGAAATTAAGAATAAAATGTGTTATTTTAAGCAGAAATTCCTTATTTTGTATTTGTTTATTACTATGAGCTATAACGTTTATCTAAAAAATGATTTAATATGTGTTTAAATGGTTTACTGAATGTACCAAAAAATTAACAGATTACTCGATTAATCGAAGAAAAGAATCGATAGATTACTCGATTACTAAAATAATTGATAGCTGCAGCCCTATGGATCTCAGATGTAGAAGTTAAGACAAAATGGTATCAAATGTAGGCTAAATCACAAAAATGAGTTGTGGTCAAATGGAAATTTAAAAAGATGTAAATGGAATATAATAAGCTAATAATGAGCTCTTTATAGATCTTCTCTCCCCCGTTGTAACCCAATGAGCTAGACATCTTCCCTCCAGGCCTGTGAACATTAGCGTGGGGTTAGCATGTGCAGCTAATGGCCGGCGTGGTGCTTCAGAAGATGCTGATTACACAGGATCATTGATGAAAGTACAACGCAGGGAGGCCGGGGCCAAGACAGGGGTCATAACTGGAATTCCTCTCACAGTAAACAATGTTAGCTAACAGACCTTTGCCTCTGTCTGCTCTACCAAAGGGCTAGAGCTAACTTAGGCTCACATTATCAGAATTATACTTGATTATAGCCGTTAGCCTAGCTTGTCACCACCCACGGTTTAAATGGCATGGTGCTGTGTCATCTATCAGTTGCATGGGTAATTAGCGTGTTACATAATGCTAGGCTACATTCTAAATAAGTGGTATACACTGAGACAAGAGAATAGCCTACTTTATTATATAGCTAAGATTGCCTTACAGCAAGTGTAAGTGTAATTCTGGTGTAATTCTCTGACCATATGGGGATTTTCAGTGTGGAATTCTTTCTGTACCTATCTGTTTTCCTTCCAGCTAGGTACTTCTGGGCTCTAGGGTCCCCAGATGTTGCCCCTGACAGGTCGATTGAAAAGACTGGAAAATCTTACTGATTTACTAACAGAATATAAGCTATTTGCTTGATTGATGTTAAGAATAGTGTGACAGAATATTTTGTTCTCTACAATGTAGTGTATTTCTTGTAATCTGGTAATTCCGACCATTAAAATTAAAATTCCTTCCATCTCACCAACCTTTATAATGAGATGCAGAACACACTCAGCGGCCTCATTTTCGCCTTAAGATTTGCTTTCACAATGCAATATATCTGTATTAGGGCTTTAATGTTTATATTATGTATTTATTTTAATGTGTTCATATAAAAAAATATAAATTATTTAAGATTAAGTAATTTTTTATAATATTTGCTTGGCCCTTTTCACGATAGGCTCGGCTAGTTCCGTTTGCCATAAAAAGTGTGGATCTTCACTTCTGGTTCCATTCATTCTCTGTAGGAATTACCTGACTCTTGCTCAAATAAATCAAAATCAAAAAGATCTCACAGCAGAGAGTGAGTTACCGTTGGATAATCACTGGCAGCATGTCAAGACTGTTACGTACGATGTAAATATGTCGGAGGAAGGCTACGTGTTTATAGAAGTAAGTGTTTTTGACTCAAAGCTAAAGGCTAACATACATTAATTTAAATATAAAAAAGACAAACTTGATAAAAGTACGTAGAATGCAAAGTGGAATACTTTTTGTAAGCAGGTTAGTTCAGTTTGTACTGTTATTTCACATCATTGATTACATTTATAGTATGTTAGCATTAGATTAGCAATAAAAGCACTTACTTTTATAAACATATAGATGTCCCCAGGTAAAGAATTTACATGGTACGTAAAGGTCTTAACATGCTACCTGTGATTATCTATCGCTCTCCGCTTTGTGTTAAATAAGTATTGATTTATTTTAGCGAGACTCGGCTACTTGCTCATAAGACATGAATGGAGCAGGAAGTGGAGCTCCATATTGTCTCTATGTGACTTAACTACAGCTCTCAAATATATGCAACTTAACTCTTTCATGCCCAAATGTAAAGACGGGGAAATAAATGCACATCTCATGGCAATTTAATCTAGCAAGATCTCGTCCCATCTCTCCAAATCCATTTCTTTGTCATCCTCCTGTACGATCCAGCCCATAGACCTCTCCACATGTCTTACTTTCCCATTTATGTTTCGACGGTGTTAAGCGCAGCACTTTTCAGCACCGTGCGCCCATGTCTGTCCTCTCGCAGGGCCCAAACAGCAGGTTCCGGAACAGCGAGCTTGTTTTCATTCTAACCCCCGGATCCACTCCAAACATCCCCTCTCTCAATATGTAATGTGGGTCTATGTATGTATGTATGGGCCATTTAAACATACAGTGCATTGTAGTGGAGATAAGGCCTGCATTTAGCTATCAGGAGGACACATGTAGGTTTAGAGATATGGTGATTGTGCAATAACAGAAGAGGAGATAAAAATACCATTTAAATATAGTTAGGTGCATTGGTACTGTGTGCGCGGGGGTTTTATTGGCTCATGAAATGTCTATGTAAAGGAAAGGTTGTTTGAGCAAGCTTAAATAGAAATTGCTGAAGGAGCTGGATATCAATAGAAAGACCTAAAATGTCACTGGTAGGTTTGGCTGGTATACATTGGTGGAGTTTATAATCTGGTTGCCCATGTTGCCTTTTAAATTAAACGTTGTCCTTTTTAGGCATGTACTTGCACAACAAAAAAGTATTCTTTTTTAAAATGGTCTAACAAGTCTTTGGTGCCATCATTACTGTTATAATCCAGAAGATTAAGATTTTAAAAGTGGCTGCAAACAAACGGAACAAAGGCCCTTTGCAACAAAACAATGCGTTTAGTGTAGTTTAGGAGCTAGCAATTTTACAATGTTCATTTTAAACTGTTTGCTGCATCCTAAAGTTGTTCCTCATGTTCTGTTCATAGTTTTCACTATTTTGAGAGGCCAGAGCGAGTTTTGTCATCACGGTAATCAACTAGCGCGCTCATAGCACACTTCCTGGTTTTCGAAGATGTTGATGTTTAAATGTGACGTGTGAGTGCTAAACACTGGTTGTAGGGGCTGATGGCGCAGATTGGCAGCCTCGCCTCCGTCAGTCTGCCCCAGCTGTTTTAATGTGAATGTACAGTAGTGTAGGCCTATTCATCTTCCGAATATTAATAAACCCATTTCCTCTTGTTTATTGGTTTAGTCCTGGTTTATAACGTGTAAGCTATTATTTATTATTATTGTTATTATTATTTTCAATTAAAAGACCAAAACAATTTGAAGTCCGATAGCTCCAGATTGAGATGGTTATAGTATATAGAGTTGCCAGTTCCAGGAACATTCATTCAACATGCTCGTAATGGAAGTCTGAACACATAAACACCCTTCCAGCGCTGTCAAAGCAGCTGCAGAGTGTCCAGCTAAAAGCACTAACCATCGCAGAGAGTGCTAAATGCAATATACGGTACAATGAAATAGACTAGCCTAGCACTTAATATGGAAAATGCATAGTCTGGGTCACATATTGTTTATTAATGAAGCATCTGTTCTATATTAAATGAATGGGAATGCTTTGCCCTTGTGTGGTGATATACAGACTAAGTAATAACCCATTGCGTAGGTAGGTTGAGTTGACAGTGAATGTTATTATCAGTCATGTGTGATAGAATAGAATGTAACTTTATTTATTTGTTACTTCCCCAATATAAAGTGTAGGGAGTATATAGGCTTGTTTCCACTGGTTTGCTTTGGAACAAATTGGTGCAATCCGGAAGTGTCTTCACTGTCTTAAATGAACTGTACTGGCCTATTTAAGCAATGTTTCCTGTGATAGCAACTTACTGCATACGTCGAGGCAACCAACCTGGTAAAACAAAGCTACCGGAAGTTAGCCTCAGGTGTTTTCTGTTTCTCGACACACGGCACTCATGGTTTATAAGATGTAATGCTGTCTATCACACTACAATATCAGAGACCTTTTGAATGAATGCTCAGATTTGTATTTAGCATCTGAAAATCTTGCCTAATGGATTAACATTAGGCTAATTGAAAATTCTAAGAGGTATGATGACTCAATCCCAAGCTCTATACACCAAAACCGCTATTAATGACTGAAAAATCAGAGACTGTTACTACCATGACCATATGTTTGGCTGTTGTCAAATATTCAGATGGCTCAGCTGAGGTCAAAGGGGAGCGTAATGTTCAAATCTAACGACAAAACTAACGACAAAACCTTCATTTCTACTTGGCGCTAAATTGCTAATATGGTGTGGAGCCTTAGCAATTTGATTTTATTCTATGATGGCATTCTTGGTGTTCAACACTTAAAAATGTCATGTATCATATCTGTTTCTTTTGAAATTGCCAATACATTAGCACGTCGGCATCAGAAGGGTTGAAGGTGACAGGAAGTTGAGTGGTTTCCAGAACTCAATCTGAGTGAGACCTCCTGTTGTTGTTTCCCGTCTCTGTCACTGTTTGGTTTGGCTTTCTGCCCACGTCTAAAGACGTCCCTATGCACGCCCTGCATGCTTTGTAAGCAAAATATTTACTGGACTTTTCATTGGCCAAGAAAGAAAATCTGAGCTTTGGGCATGATGAACCATGCATATTGGGTCATATTTATAAAATGGCCGAAGACAGGGGTGTCCAAACTTTTTTCACAGAGGGCCGCTTTTTGAAACTTATTCGGAGCAGAGGGCCACAGACAACCCAACAATGAAGTGATTCATTTGAAATTTTGCATTTGACATAGTTTTGATGAGCCTCCACACCTTTGATGAGACTTGGAACATTAATATTTGGTTGTACAACATCAAAATGCTTGTATATTTCCAATTTTACAGTGAAAAGTACTACTTTGTTGTTTGGACTAACTTAGCAAGAAGCCAGAGGGCCAACAAGAAGCCCCCGGGCCGTAGTTTGGACATGCCTGGCCTAAAATGTCTGCTAATGCTGTGATCATTTTATAATCTAGTGTTAAAAGTAGATTTGTGGTAATCCAGTACGGACTCAAAGTGCCCAGAAAAAGTTCACTTTTGACTGCAAATGTATTTTCATAATTATTATTAATGCTAGATGAAGATAATATAAGACAACCTTTATCCACCCTACAATGGGCAAATTTCAATATTGCAACACAAACTATAAGTTTAGCCGAAGAATACAAATATGCAGTCAAGAAGAAAGTCTTCAAAAATAGACTTAAATCTAACCGTATGGATAAAATATTAAATTACACTTAAGACAAAGGTATAAAATAACATAAAAAACATAATTATGGAAGTAGAGTAAAACTAAAAGATTACAAATGTACGACGTACAATAACACTATGACTACTCCTACTGCTAATACTACCACTACTGCTATTGACAAAAAAAATCATATCTCGTGATTATTTTTGGATTCATATGATATTTTTCCATTCCATCAGAAATGGGGTTCAGCACAAACAAGAATGAACTGTAAAATGAACCACAAAAGAACAGAAATGTCACTTAATACCCTTGTTTAAAAGATTACCCTGCATATGAGGTTTTTTTTCTGCTCCTTTACTAATATATTCTAATATTTTATGGAACTGTTGTTTATGTAGAATTATGTCAAATTCTGACATATTTTCTCATTTCTAATTCATTAGTAAGCTTCTGCTAATTCTGAATATTATAACTTTACTTTATGACACTAACCAAGACTTTATTGCGTCTTGGTTAAAAGTGGTGACATAAACGATTGGTAAAGTTGCTAAATTGTGCCAGTTTGAAGTTGCAGGACTACAGTGTTCCTGGTAAGGCTTAATTGCGGTCGCTTGGGTTTTATCCCTGTTTTGTAATTGGGTTAAGTGGTTGGATCTTGCCCTCCGGTCGTTAGTTCCTGGTTTGATAATCGTCTGAAGGGACTTTCCTGGTGTGAGCGAAATCACTGAAAAGTATTTACGTCATTTTTATTGTTGTTAATTACTGTTGTGTGATGTCACATGGCATGGCAGTCAACATAAAAAGCGAAGAAAAAAAACACAAAAGTATGTTAAATTCTGTCCAGTCACTTTATTTTATCATGCTTTTAATTAAATTAACATTAATAATATACTGATACAGATACATACTGTATACTAAAAATTCCAATGTTTGAGAGATGAGATAATGAGATAATGTTTGTTTGAAAAGTTAAGTCAGCGTTATGCTAACATGTGGTGCTAAGTGATCATTTCATTGTATTGATAAAATATGTTTATTGCAAATTTGGAAGTTGTTGGCCCACTATTTTATTATTATGATGATGATGATGATCATAATTTTTTTATTTTTTATTATTATAATTATTATTATTATTATTATTATTATTATTATTATTATTATTATTATTATTATTATTATTATTATTAATGTATGTATTTATTTAGTTAGTTAGTTATATTTAGTATGTTGGTTGGTATAGTTAGATTAGTTACTTTAGTTATTTTCATTTGAATTTTTTCCTTGGGTTGGGCAATATTGACAAAATGAAACCTCAATATGTTTTTAGTATCCCGATAATGGTAGTCAGTCAAATGTGTTAAAATGCATTCATTATCAGACACATGTGAAATGTTGGTCAAATTATTTACAAATCTGGAGAAATATCATTCTTATTTTTTATCAGCTCCTTTTTTGAAGCATTTTTTTATACTATGAACAATATACTCAATGTAAAACAGCATTTTTAATGTTATTTGTTTTATTTGCGCGGGACAACGCATAGTAATGAACAAACATGGGCTAATTTTCATCCGTTGTCCTCATTCACTCTCGTTCATAAACATGTACACTGGAGGAAAGATGGGTGAAGCGTCTTGCCCAAGGACACAAGTGCACGCTACCGCCCCCCTGTGGCTGCTGGCATTCCAGTTGTCTCTCATCCAAGTACTAACCAGGCCCATCCCTGCTTAGCTTCAGAGATCTGACGAGATCGGGCTTTGACAAGTTGGTATTTAATAGATTCGGATGTATTGTCCACCTCTGCTGGCAGCTGCCCGTGTCCTCTGCTGGCAGCTGACCGTGTCCTCCGCTAACTTTGAGTTTTGCATGGCTGCTCCATCATCAGTGTCTCATACTCCTGGGTCCTGCGGATGAAGAAAGATACATTTCAACAGACGAGCGCTGGAGGCGGTTAATGTGTGACCGTGGTGCATTGTGGGTGCTTTACACAGCTGATCATTTATAACCCCCCTGACAGTGCTAAGCCTCAGGTAGAGCCTCTGTGTGCAACAACAATGATTAGCTAATGTGCTGATTGTGGGAAAGAGGCATTTGATTTCGATTTTCTTCACCAGGATGTTTAGTGACTTAGCTTGTCTTAAAGGTGCCAGAATATCCTAACATTTTTTGAGCTTTAACCATGTTTTAAAAGTTATATATCCAAAAATAGACAGGGTACAATAACAATAAGTCACAATATATCAAATTAGAAGCTTCTTTGTTTCCATTCATTGTTCTGTTGCATCAACAGCTGAATAAACCCGTGAGAACTACATAGACCGTGATCGTTTGCTCCATTTCAGTGCAGACAACATGAAGAAATGACTGTGTCTAAGCACTTTTATATCTTCATTCTTTGGAATATGACAATAAGGATGGCACATCATGTCAAGGCAGTTTTAAAAGAAAATGTTGTTTTTCTTCTATTTTATTTTTCTCCCTATAATGTTGCAATCAATACTGTATGAAAGGACAGAAAATCCCTTCACCTGTTTCGAAACGTTTCGATCCTGTGCCTGTTTATTGTGATATAGAAACTCCTCAAAAATGTTTCAAACACAATGTTTCAAACACAGTTCAACATATTTGACATTATAGTTCCAGTCATAATGCTGCTTCAGTCTAAATTGTCTTTTTTTTTGAAGAGACATACTTTTTTTATGAATCAGGAAGCAATGCTGCAACAATGCTGTTAATATTGATAAGATCTGATCATGTCAGGACTGAAAGAGCCGTATAAGCAGACTTTTGTGTTACAGTTGATTTTGCCCAAAACTGAAGCGACAACATTTCTTTAAGAAAATAATCATTGGGATCAAGCCAAAGTAAATCCCATTTGTTTTTACAAGCATTCAAATTCAGAAAACTTTATTACCAGGGGCAAGTTCACCAGTTCAAGCTGTAAAATAGCACATGGGGAACAAACAAACAAACAAATGTATAGAATGTTTTTGAGTATGGAGTGATTCTGAACAAAGAGGAGCTTTCAGGTCAGAAACTCACCCAATATAAGACATTAAAACTATCTTATCACTTAAGAGTTTAGATATAAAAGACGAATAGAAGTAGGGACAAAATATTCTGATATTTATTTGTTTTAGAATTAGAAACGACATTGCAACGACCTGCAATGTAATTTTATTTTTTACATTATTATATTTTATATTTTTATAAGATTCTGTGGAAGCTGTTTTCTCTGCTGCTCCTACGATTTATGAACTGATTTGAACAATAGCATTAAGACTGTTTTTGTGAGCCCTCAATAAGGACTGATAAAGAGTGACACAGAATTGAAGGACTAACAGTCATATTGTCATATATATCCATACTGCTCCAACGTTCTGATTGTAGTGGCTGTGTGTAAACTCCCTGACCCCTCTGTTTTCCCCCCACGCTCTCTCACTCCAGACCAAACCCTCGGCCCAGTTTTGGGCCAGTGAAGGACCTCTTACGCCTCTCTGTCTCATATCATGGCTGTATCTGGCCCTCCCTCCCTGCCTGGCCATGTCAGAGGTGGCCACACTGTCTGACAGCCTCTGGGGACAAAGCTCCTGTTCTTCCTGGGAAAGCCCCCGCCCCCGCCGCCTCACCCCGGCCGAAATTCTGCCCTCGCCTACCGGAGCTGGGAGGGGACACGCACAGGCAGCATGTTAAAGTCCACTCTCTCACACTTGCGCCACTCATTGCTTTGGTTGTACTGTATGTTGTCACTCATTTTTCAGTAAAGTTGTGTTGATGATGTTCCTCTTCTTCAGCAGTATCACTTAAATGTCACTTTCTGGTGGAGGGTCTGCCATCTGCTTGTCTCAGTTAAGATCTTATTGCTTTGCCTTGAATGACCCACATGTATGTATCTTTATGGCGACAAGCAGCTGACACCACAGCCGAGGCACAGGTCAGGTCTGTGGAGAGGCGACATCGCTAACTGTAAGAATGCATATTTGTAATAAAATACCGACTAGATACATTGGAGTTTCAACAGTCAAAAGTAACTGTGCCAGCAAGAGGAATTCTCACTAAGCTTACATTCAGAGAGGCGCTTTGTGCAGGAAAGTTGTTTGTGTTTTTGTCTCAACTGGATCTGACAAAGGTTTGATTTCTTTGTGATGCTTCGTCCAGTCAGTCCGATAAGAATCCATCTGGACGCGCCGCTTTTTCCTGATCGCGTTCAGCAAGAGCCTTTCCAGACTGATAAATGTGTGTTACTGGCGAGGTAACAGCATCGCCAATTATAACGCGTAGTGCAGCGCATGAGTTCAAATCTGGCTTTGACAATTCGCTGCAAGTCCGTCCCTGATCCCATCCCAGTTTTGTGCCGCGTTGTCCTGTCCCACCACAGCCCACTGGCCGAAAAAAAGACTTCACTTTACCCTCGCCCATGTTTATATTTTTCACTTCCAAGCCACGTTCGGACTTTTTGACCGTGTCTTCCTGTAAAATAAAACTGTTCTGCAGCTGTATAATGCGGACTTCTACGGCCAGAATGTAATTACCTAAGTGCAGAGTGACGGCCTGAACACATCCTTTGTGCAGCTGTGTTCTCCTGGGTTCAACTGAACAGCTGAAAGGTTAGGGCCCCATCACTGTGCTCCCTCTGTACGGTGTCCTTGAGGGGACAATCATCAAACTCTTATTCTATAGGCACATGTCGGTATGAACAAGCCTATTGTGTAAGTCTTTCATACATTAGTTGTGATTCTCTGTGTCCGGGTCAGTCCTTGTCCTCGGCGCTTGTCCTCTGTGTCCGGGTCAGTCCTTGTCCTCGGCGCTTGTCCTCTGTGTCCGGATCAGTCCTTGTCCACGTCCGCGCTTGTCCTCTGTGTCCGGGTCAGTCCTTGTCCTCGGCGCTGCTGTCCTCTGTGTCCGGGTCAGTCCTTATCCACGGCGCTTGTCCTCTGTGTCCGGGTCAGTCCTTTGTCCACGGCGCTTGTCCTCTGTGTCCGGGTCAGTCCTTGTCCACGGCGCTTGTCCTCTGTGTCCGGGTCAGTCCTTGTCCACGGCGCTTGTCCTCTGTGTCCGGGGGTCAGTCCCTTGTCCACGGCGCTGTATGAGGACCCTTGCGGAGAAGTCTCAGGAGACGCCGTTCTTGTTTTATTTCATTCGTTCTGCCACTAACCGCATGCGTATGATGTCCAGCCCCCAAAACATGCTGTATTTAACAAAGGCATTACAACATTAGCCTATATTAGTCAGATAATGCTCTCTAAACGAGTTTCAGGCGAAACAGAGAGGCAAGTTTCCCCGCATCTGCACGGCTCTCCCCTCGAATAGGCTCGTTGTGAAACCCATACTCCACACTCAAAAAAGACTTTCAAAAAAAGAGTCAAAACGCTCATTAACTTGACAACTTCACGCGACCATTAAAAATCCCCCGCAACGCTAAGTTTGAGAACCAATGCTTTAGATAAATTCACCAGCATTTAAAATTCTTCATCTGATGAAATACTTGTGAAGACACACATCTTCCTCAGTTGTTTTTGTTGGACTACTCTAAAAACAAAAGTACGATAGAAAGTATCTCAGGAGATTGCAGTTAAATATTAGCCAAAACCAGTTTTTTTAAAGTAGGTCACAAAATGACAGAATACTAACTAAGTATAATATTTTTTAATCTATTGCTTTAACAATGAACTAAAATACGTTTGAAGTTGCCAGACTGTGGCTTACTTTATTTTTCAGCCTCATTTTATTCAAATGTATTTCTCCAGTAAATGCATCAGAACAATTTCTTAGAAGTACTGTCCTGAATGGATAATTTCTTAAGAATGACCCAAAAAGAAAAAAAGAAAAAATTATACATATGCTTTTTTTGGCTGCTCTTAAGCAACATCCGTCGGGTCTGAATGTGACAGACTGTTGTTCTAAACTCTAGTCAAATCTGCAGAGCAATCACAATCAGCTGACTGGGACACACGGGAGCCAGTCAAAGAATGCTTGTGCTTGTGACACACAAGTCAGTAGGCTAATGGCTCCAAAAAAACACCCACACCCACATTATATATTCATATCGCAAAAGTGTTGATATCGCAAAATTGTTGGATGCAATTATTGATATCGTGCTTTACTTTGGCTTAGTTCATACAAAAGTAGTAGTAGTAGCTATAGATCTAAAATGAGAGGGACAAAACATCAACCATAAAGTAGCCTATATTCTGGGGTTTCGGCTTCCTGTTATAGGCAACATTTTGAGGACTTTTTCCCGATTGAAAGAATATAATATTTTGTTCTTAAACTGTTAATCTCTATAGATACACAGATGAAAGAGTTGCTATATTTCACATTACAGCTGCTGTCACTTTCATCTGTGTATCCATATTACTGGCCTCATCCCTGTAGATCACCTTTTTCGACCCACTGACATTCTGAAACACAGATTAGCATCACACTTTGCTGCTCTGCTGACTTTATTATTATTATTATTATTATTATTATTATTATTATTATTGCTAGCATTTGCCCCAAATAACAAACAAACCCTGGCATATTTTTAGCTGTTTGTTTGTGTCCCCTAAAGAATGCTAAGTATGTATTGAGCTACAGGTTCCCCGGGTCATGCGGGACTTTGGAAAGCCGTGCCGTTAGCCGTTAGCCGCTAGCACAGTAGCACCCATTTTAACAGGGCTAATGTCGCTAAATGCTGACTCATAAGCTCATAGGCTATGTGATACACTGTTGTCCGGGACCACACAAACAGGGCCAAACAGGGGTTGGTTTCCATGGAGAAGGGGCAGGTTGCCACGGTGACGGGGCCCCTGTTTTATTGTTGTTTTGGTGTGGTGACAATGCTGGTATGGAGCCTGCACCAGGGCGCTCTGTCTGGGCAGGTTCAGGATTGGTGTGGGAGGTCGGTCCGACGGGACAGGATTATCTTTGTCATTTAAATTGTTTGAGAAAACTTTTTTTTATTTCAAAACAAAAATGTACATGTCCTAATATATAAGTCACACTGCGCGTCAAATTAATAACTTGATTTACTTTGCTAATTATGACTTAATAAAAAAAATCGTGTATAAAATAATGTTATTATGTTTTGAACAGTACATTTAATTCAGACCTTGGTGTTATTGTGATATATTTAGTTTTACGCGATATCGATAGGTCTACTTTTTTGACGTATTGTGCAGCTGTTATTTAAAGATCTGATCTCAGCAGATTTTATTCAGAACAAGACAATATAAATAATTGTCTTTGCGATTTAGTAATTGCGACAACGCTGATTATATGATCTTATATTATAACAAAGTTTAGCAATTTGTTTGTTTGTGTGTGTGTGTGTGTGTTTGTGTGTGTGTGTGTGTGTGTGTGTGTGTTTTGTGTGTGTGTGAAAAAAAAAGCTCAAAAAAGTACATTCGAATATATATGAAAATAAAAAAATACTTTTTGGAGCTTTTAACCATGTTATAACATTGTTTTCTCATCTAAATCATGTCTGGAGTTAGGGGCGGGATGTGACTGGACAATAAAATTAACCACAAATGTTTATGATATTTTCTACAGTGTTTTTGTTTATAATTATATTTGTACTTATCTGTGTTGTTTTTGCCATTTATTGTGCATGTGAAGCACTTTGGGCTGCTGGTGTTGTTGTAAATGTGCAAGTTGACACTGACACAGAAGGGCAAAAACACAATTTATACTCTTGTTTGGAAGATTACACTAGACTAGATCTGTTTTTGAAGTCATTTGAAATGGTTTTAATTATAGACATTATACTCAATATTCTAATTTTCGTCCCCACCTCTAGCTTTAGTTGTATTTAGCTTCATTCACGCTTGTTTGACGAATCCTGTTCACGAGGTTCTCTCCCTCTTGAACCTCAGATAAACACCAAATTTCCCAGATTTGTGACACAGGCAGAGCTCCGAGATCTTTTGTGCTGTCCATAAATCCTCTTTCTGAGCATTCACACACCACAAACATTATTTTAAGAAAAAAAGTCAAAAAGAGCGTTTGCTATCATTACGGTTTAAGTTTGAAAACGCCAGTATTTTACAGTTATTTTTCTGTTCTCCTGTCTCGGTAATATCCTCTCCCAGTGCAGAGTTCTAAAGGTTTGACGTTTTGGGCCATGTGCACCAGAGGGGGGCAGTCTGAGATGTGACGAAGGAGGGCAGACAGGCGAGGAGGAGGAAGAGGAGTAGGAGGATGAGGAGGAGGGCGGGAGACGAGACAAACGGGGTCAGAGATGCCACATTGGACGACAGGAAGTGGGTCTGAACTGTGGCTGCCCTCTCCCCTGACAGGAAGATGAGACCGCTGCGGCTGCCGCTGAGGTGAAAGTATGGGGGGGAATCAATTAAAATAATGACGGCTGACTAATCGACTCGTAAAATAATCAGATGTCAGAATAACTCCTAATGCTGTTTGGGCTGGAGCGGCCAAAACTAGCCCAGCTGCTGTTGTACAACAGTGAACAGTGAACAGCAGAGGTGCAGAATGTTGATGGCTATCTCATGATGGGGAGACTCAAAGCGGAATTTCAGATAACGGCTGATCCGCTCCTCTGCACTTTACAAAGATCCTATTGACTTGAACGCAGCCCCACATAATATTCTGCCCCCCCCCCTCTCTCTCTCTCTCTCTCTCTCTCTCTCTCTCTCTCTCTCTCTCTCTCTCTCTCTCTCTCTCTCTCTCTCTCTCTCTCTCTCTCTCTCTCTCTCTCTCTCTCTCTCTCTCTCTCTCTCTCTCTCTCTCTCTCTCTCTCTCTCTCTCTCTGTCTCTCTGTCTCTCTGTCTCTCTGTCTCTCTGTCTCTCTGTCTCTCTGTGCATGTGCATTCTGGAGCAGGGCTGCTAAAACCACATGCAAATGACATGCTTTTAGAGCGCTCTCACCGGGCTACGAAAATACAACCAAAATACTTTCAGCTCAGCCAGTTAGGTTTAAGGTAGTGCTGCAAAACATTAGGCTGATGAAGTCAACCAAAGCTAAACCTGTTGTCTCAATCGTTTAAATTTGTACACAATGTTAAAGAGGCCCTTAAAGGAGACGTATTATGCTTTTTTTTAGGTGCTTAGTAATTGAACTATATCATACGCAGATCATCATTTTACATGTTTTTTCATTGTAAACGGCAATATTGATCGAAAGCGGCTAAACAATAGAAACGGGTTCGGTGACTTCCTGTACAGAACTGATAAGCTCCGCCTCTTCATAGTGACATTTCACTGGAACAAGCAGCAGATAGTCATTTACATGTTTTTATTTTTGAAAAGGGGCTATGTGACATTTTCGAACCCCACATGTGTCACTCAGTGTATTCATTTCTCAAACTAAGTACAGGGATGTGGGCAGGGATAGGGGATAGGTGAAAACAGGGATTTTTTTTGAGCACTCACGCTTCAGTTGCAGGACAAAACAGGATCAAAAACTCCAACATGCAGGAATCAATCAGAATACAACTTTGAGTACACTAATGACGAGGAAACGGCTCATAATATGTCCTCTGTAACGCATTATGGGGGTTTCATCTGGTGCTACTCTGGAGCCCCTTGTCTAATTGAGATCTGGTTTACGCCTCATTTACTCTCAATACAGGGGCGGGTTGTGCTGGCTGGTGGTCGAGTGGTCCGAGCAGCAGCACTTTAGCCAGACTCCCAGCGACGCTCTGATGATTTGTCGAACGTCTTCAATGCTTTTCTCCTCCATTTTTGACAAACCGATAACTTTCTCCTCTCAGTGTAAAAGAGATGTCGCTTATTTGCTCTCCTCAAACTTTGATTTACTGAACGTCTTTTTGTGTCTTGCTGAGATTGGCCTCATGATTAAAAAGGATCATTTTGAACTCCTTAACATAAGACACACTGACTCAGAACGCGAGGCGAACCGGGCTGGTGGATCAGGGCCAGTCGAAATGTGGCTTTTGAGTGGGGTCACCTCTCCGCAGGTCTGAGCTGTAACTTGGCCTGATGTCACCATACAGTTCCATCTCCATGGAGACAAGAGGATGTCTGCTCCACCAGACATGTCACATAGTGCCTCTTTAAAGTGCCTCTGACAGGTTGGACTACTCATTGAACTAAAATGCAGTTAAGATAAATATATTTTAAAATGTGCTAAAAATATACACATTTTATCCCAGAATAACAACATTTATATAATTTAACTTCCTGTTTATAATTGATGACATCACACAAGGAAATTACCCAGCAACCACTGGCCAAAACTCATCTAAAGTCACATTTTTTTAATTTGACAAATACAAATAAATTAGAGCACCTTTATTTTGTTGAATTAATGTTTGGAGGGTCAAAAAAGTAGTTTATTTTCTGTAAATTATGCATACACTTTGGATGGAACGAATGAATGCGCCTCGTGTGATGTCACTTCCTGTCATTTTCTACAGATTTTTCAGCTTGATTGTTGTGAAACTAATTTGTATTTACAAAAGGTATAAATACTCCAAATAGAGTCAAAATGAGAAAATCATAAAAACCTGTCATATTAACTTGAATAGATGCGCCTTTTAGGCACATAGTTGTTTATTTTTCCGTTATTCTTTTCTATTCTGCATTCCCATTCACATGTTATGGAAAACTGGGCGTGCCCTTAAGCGTCAGGTGCGTCTCAATTCTGTTTCTCTCCTTCTCCGTGACCTCAGTTAACCCCTTCCGTCCTTCTCGCGCGGCGTATCGCGTGCGCTTTAGCCTGTTTGTGCGGTGCTGTTGTAGAAGGAGGAAGGCGCGCTCTCTGGGGGATAATGGAAGCGTGTGCGTCACGTCCGGAGCTGGAAATGGAGGTGACTGACCGAGACGTGTTTTTACAGCAGAGGAGACACGCTACAGAGCCAGGGGTGAGAACTGTGAGCGCGTCCAACATTCTCTGGGCGATGGAGTGACCAGCAAAATGAACCAATCACAAGTGCAAATGATTTATAAACTGGATTCATGTGTAGCGGATATATCAGTGGTTCTCAAAAAAAATGTCATTAAAGAAGTTTTATATATATATATATATATATATATATTTTAAAGGTAAGTACATGTGCACATGAAGGGCCCAGCTGCACAGGTGCCTCCATTTCACCATTCGGCCATTTTTCAAGTCGTCAATTAATCCCCAGCCCTCTGGGCCCACCCACCGCTTCGTTATTGTTTTGAAAAGGAATATATAAGGAAAGCAATATTGATTACAAAGAGACATTTTTATTATTATTATTATTTTTTACAGTTTACATTTTTCCCTAAATATTTCTAGAGAACCTGTAAAAGTAGCCCCTCTTTGTTTTGAAATAATGGCACCACTTTGTGAAGTTATTGGAAATATGCCCAGTAATTACAGAGACCAAACCATGTCACCAAGTCTGGAATCTGACAGTGAAACCCCACATTCTGACCTGTCTCCAGCTCACCTTAAACTGAAGGCATGTTAGAATGTTGTGACGTGACGTGAACCCACCTGTTCTAACCAGACCACCTTTTGTGGTGATGTGGAGGCTATTTGACCCCAAAGACAGTTTGTGGATAACTTAGAGTCATTACTGTCATTGTGGTTAATATTAGAGTGGCAGAAGGGAAAATAGAAAGAGTGACATGTTCTATTTATCTATTTTATGATATATATTTTATGAAGTGGACTGTAATTTAATAACGGGTTAAATGAGTGCACTGGCTCAGTCTCTGTTTCAGTCTCTGTAGAGCCTCTTCTGTTTGGGCCCTAGGCTGTTTGGGACATTTATTATCATCTGTCTCGTTCTGCTGGGTGTAAGTTCAGCACAAACTTTGTGATAGACGTGTAATAAAGTCAGTGTGGAAAACTCTGGAGTAAATGTTTTCACTATCAGAAGGTATTTGGCCTGTCGAAGTCACAGTGGGAAAAGTCATGATGTTGTTTCAGACTTTACAGATTTGTTTACTTCGACGCTGGTGCAGATTTGAATGTGTACTGTAAGTGATGAGCTGCAAAAATGTTGCATTTATTTTTTAGGAACGTAAATTCAAGTGAGACCCTGAGAGCCACGATAAATGGATTACAGATGCGTTTATTAAAGTGTTTACAACATGAAATTGCACATGCTTTTATTCACTTTTAAAACATAATTTGGTTAAACTTCTTAAAAATAGATATACATAGTTTAAAAAAACATTTTTAAAAGAACACGTAATAAATAATGCAACAAATACTTTAAAAAAAAGCCGATTCCTTTCAAAAATGAAAAATAAAAGCATACAAAAAAACAAAGAACGTGACACAGAGAGCGAGCAAACAAAATCAAGACATCCATTAAATCACACCGAAATGAGTGCCATGTGGTCCAGTCTGTCAATTTCAAATTAAGTCCGAATGTAATTTTTTACATTTCAGTTAGAATTTGGGTCCAGTCCTTGATTGTTGGTGCAGTTTGAGTCATACCATTTTTTTGTAACGCCGCCTTTCCTTTTTAGGGGTTTTGTAGGCGAAACGGTGATTTTCAAGGCACATGTCGACAGAGAGCCGCCGTTTCACCTGCGCCGTGACCAGACGTCCTTAACAAATACCTTTAGTGAGGTTAAGAGTTTTTAAAAGTAGATTTAGTCATTTCACTTAATGCATTTAAGTTCACAAATCCTTTTAGAAAACCTGAGCAAAGGGTTCGAGCTTCTCTGATTAGGTTCTTGGTTTAGCGTTTCCGTGGCTCTCCTGGTCCTCCTGGCTGAAGTAAAGTAAATAGTAGTAAGGGTCTCGCTGAGCTTATATTATTTCCTTTCCATTAGCCTGGACGACCGGGAGGACCACTGCAAAGTTAGTCGCAGAAGGTAATACAACGCAGCCTAGTGCTCAGGCCTTTTGGTTGGAACCACCACCAGCAGCTTCTAGGCCCCTGTGAGAGAGTCCTGTCTCTGGCTCTGCACCTGCACTGCATCGCTCGTCATCCCCCGCCCGGGTCGGAGTTTTTATCTTTCTCATGTATTAATTTCTTCTTTTGAGTCTGGAAAAGTGATGAACTGCTGCTCGTATTAGTGATTTTGTTGAAAGAGTTCTTGCTTTACTTTAATTAGCTGTTATTATATGTGAATACATTGCACATGTTTTTGGCTGTGTCTTTATTATTATCCTTTTCCCTGAAAGCGTTTTCTCTCTTCTGTCCACACGGAGCAGACAACAGAGGCTTTTGTTGTACTTTCTTCATGACGTCAAACCCACTGCCTCTGGGCACGAGATCTCCCCCAGACACACACAGTCTTACAATCCGACCCAGAACTTACTCGGTTTATGTGGACATAAAAAAATAAAATAAAAAACATTTCAGACTCCAAATAGCCCCAGTGTAGTTCTGTCATCTGATTGGCTGGAGTGAAGACCGCCAGTGTTGCAGAGAGTGGTAAAAATGTCAGCGGTGAGAGGAGGTCATGTGATCCACAGCCACGTGGCCCCGCCCACGTCCTGGTTCAGAGTGTGATGACAGGGATGACATAACAATAGGGGAAAACCATCACAGTGTATCTGATCTGGCATTTGGACTGGAGTTACCGCACTTGGGTCTTACCGGGGTCTTCTGTGCACGCTGCGGCAAGAGCTGAACAGATCATGTTTCCATATTTTATCAGATCAAAACATGTACTGAAAGAAATGCGGTTAGTTCCTTTGGCTCTCAGTGTAAAGGCCGACTATGGACCTGAATGTTCCTCAATATGGCATTAAACTTATCCATCTCCATACAGACAAGCAGGTGGCGCTGCCTGGCCAAGTAACAAATCAGATCTGCGAGAGGCAAGCCTGCTTACAGTTATTGTCAAGGCTTTTTTTGGGGGGCAAAAAAACCATGTGCAAAATGTGTAATGCCTTACAGTTTAATGCCATTACAGACACTCCAGAAAAGTTACATAGTGCACCTTTAAAAGAAACAGAATTTGACTTATTTCTGACGAGGAAACAAATCAAATTGGATTTTGCAAAAAAGAACATTTCTTTGCACAGCAGCACGCTGGCTAGCTCACAAAGCTAATGCTAACTTTAAAAACTTTTTTAAATAAACAATCAATTAAAATGTAAAATAAAGACTAGCCGATTGTTCTTTTTTGTAGATTACTTCAGTTTGGCATTATTTAAACATTTATGTTGCCTCAAAATTAGCATAGGGGCGTTAGCTTTGTCACTCAGATATAGCAAGTGTACACACATTACATTTCATTGCATTTGAGCGCTGCAAAGAATGTAAAGACTGCAGCGTCACAATGATATAAAGTGCATAGTTTTTAGCTTTTTTTTAACACAAAAACCTTTAAGTATTTATTCATTTCAGCTCAACTCGGCCAAAACCCAAGAGCGATGTACTTGAATTCCCAGGTCACTAATAGCCGGACTCTGGTCCGGATCCGGACCCAGGCGGAGTCCCGTCCGGACCTGAAACTTTGGAGTGAAAAACATAAGCCCCTCATTCACGGAGAACGAGCAGTGCAGCCTCCCCGTGTTAGAGATGAGCGCCTTTTAAGAAATGGTTTCAGATAAACTGGGAGTTTGCCCATTTCCTTCACGTCCCCTCTCTGCCTTTCGCTTCAAACACACAGGAGCCAGACCCCCACCAGGAGCCCGACCCCCACCCGCGCGTCTCCGTGTGTCCGATCACAGCGCGGCGTGAGAAATGTCTGATGTCTGTTTTATTCTGACTAAATAAGAGAAGCAGCTCTGACTTGCCACACTTCTCTGCTCTTTAGACCAACGAGAGCCAATCACATCGCTGCATTGTTTTGTGAAAGTTTATTAGTGACCCCTGCTGTAATTGGACAGGAAGGAGTAACACTAACAGTGAGCTATCCTGGCGTCCAAATGTCCGCTTTAGGCTCACACCGTTTTTAGTGTGGTCTGGATGTCCGGCAGGTGAAAAACCGGTCATTATAGAGTCTTTAACTGGACACAACACAACTGAATGAAAGCTAAGAAAGAGTTGTTTAAACGCACCCAAAATTATGAATGAACCACTCCTACATAAACTTTACTCGCTGTAAAGTTGCCAGCGTTGGGCAAAAAGGTGTGATTCATGTGAAATAAAACATCTATGGTTCTTATTACTCCATAAATGTGTGTCAGAGGTATTTGGCCAACATTTAACACAGAAATCCTCCAAAACTCCAATAAAAATCATTTTTAATAATGTATATAATCTGCTAAATAGTGCAAGTCAATGTATTGAATGTAATGAGGGATTAAGGCCCCCGGGGGCCAGATCAGGCCCGCCAAACAATCTGATCCGACCCGCGTCCCATCTTCCAAATGTTATTATTAGAGATTTTTTTTAAATTGTTTTCTGGTTTTATTCCTGGTTTGATGGTTTTTCTGGCTTAGTCTTCATTTTATTCTGCTTTAGACCTGTTTTGGACCTGGGATAGACCTGGTTTGATTCTGGTTTAGTCTTGGTTACGACCTGGTTTGTAGCCTATCCGGCCCCCCGAAATCTTCATTGCTATAATTATACATATTATACATAGGTTTTATCAATTACTCCAAATGATATGCGACATTTCTGTCCTAATGCTGTTGTTTTCTCCAGTTTTCAGTCGTCATATTGCATCATAAATGTGTCATAAATGCGACAGATTTGATCTTAGAAACCCCCATTGTTATGGACGTTACTCACTTGTTGTGGTTACCTCCTCATGACAAAAATCTGCGCGTTAAATTGCAAAACTGCAGCATGACTCTCAGTTCTGACCGTTGAATGATTCATGCGTGTCAAGTGTTTCACAAGCTGCATGTGGAGAAATGTTTTTTGGCCCCTAAAGTTTCAAAAATAACAAAACAAAAGAGGAAATGAGAGGCGGCAGTACTTGAGTCTAAACAAACAAACGATAACCATTTGTGTTTTTCTGTGTGTTTTCTCCACAGTCTTGCTCGCCCAGCCCATCGAGAATGAATGTATAGAAGGTCTGACACTGAAAATCACGGACTTCGGCCTGGCCCGTGAATGGCACAAGACCACCAAGATGAGCACGGCGGGGACCTACGCCTGGATGGCCCCTGAAGTCATCAAGGCCTCCACGTTTTCTAAAGGCAGCGACGTGTGGAGGTGAGGAGACGGGAGGGAGGGCGATTTCATTGGTCACTTTTGATTCTAATACCAGTAGAAATAGTCATGACTCTTTATCTAAAAACTAAAATGTTGACCGTGTTGTTGAACAGTTGTGTTATGAAAATGAGATCCCTGTGAGGTGAGGAAAGTGAGGAGCACATTTGGACCCTCACGATGCGATGCGACACACGGCTCACGATACGATAATATCAAGGTTTTTTTGCGATTTCATGCGATAATCGATATATTGCTCATGGCATTCCACGATATATAGAACACTATTTTTTTTTAATCCAAACAGTCAAAATGTCACGTGGTTTGCGCGGACAACTTTCCTTTCTTTAAACAAGCGACAATGTGACATAATAATTCAGGAAATTATACCAAAAATGACTCGATATACTGTATCACCAAATTTAGTATCGCGATATTTTGAGACACCCCTAATTTGGACCGCTACAGTTTCAAACCGCGATGCTGAGCTCAAAACGGCTTACCAGAACTGGTCCGGTGACTTCAGGTTAACTGTGGCCCCTTTTTAAACGTTGGTGGACGGCTGCACAGCGCTCTTGAACTCAACGTGCATCACCATAAACAAAATGAAAACGGCAAAAAAAAACACTTTATAATAACTAAACTTACTCCTGCCTTAGTAAAGCATGAACAAAGACTTAATTCATAGTGAACAAATAGATTATTAAGAATGATTCAGGCTTAGTAATCACTTAACTAATATTCTAATAACCCTAATTAAGTAGTTACTAAGACTGACTCAAGCTTAATTGTTGATTATGAATTAAGTCTTTGTTAATGCTTTGTTAAGGCAAATGAAGGCGTCGCTAGGACGAGGCTTAAGTGAAAACATGCGGAGTAATGACCTCTTGAATGCAGAACAATGATTAAGGATTACTCAAAAACACACAAATCAATCGAAATACTACTTTGAGAGAGTAAATGATGAGACAAAACCATTAAAGTCAATTTTGCATGATACAGTACGTCTCCTTTAATCCAACGTTGCCAGCCTATGCAGCTAAACGTTTTAAATACAGTACATGACAAAACCCTTTTTCGCTTTAAAATCAATATAAAAAACTATTATTCGCTCGCTGTGAATGTACCAGTCTGAAATGTATATATTATTTTAGCCTTATTTCAAATGTTTCACTCAAGTAGCTCAAGCATAATATCGGGCATTATTACTTTACCTGGTTTTAATTCAATATTGTAAGTTATAAAACATAAAAAACTTCTTGAAAGCTCAAAGCACTCATAACGTAGGGCGGTGTGTAAAGTAGTGTATAGGAAAGTATCTGGGAGCCGGTGATAGACGTCGGAGCGACCGCAGCACATGATGTGTTCAAAGGCCTGTGTGTGTGTGTGGGACGTTTGAGCAGCACACTGTCCCATTGTTAAGGCTCAGACTGCGCCCACCACACACACTTCAGAGAGAGCGGGCTGATGCGTGCACTGCAAGCGGGACGAAGATACAGGATGGTTTGTTTGTGAAAAAGCAAAATGTTTTCTATTATATATTTAACTATTATGTAACCATTGACTATTCATTTTTACATTAATACTCTTGGTTTTTGTTATTGTTGATTTTTACCAACAAAAAGTAAAAAAAATCAAGCATTGGTTTAAGAAAAAAAACAAAACAAAAAAAAAGACACGCAGATGAACCCACATTCACGGGAAACAAGCAAATGCAGACTATCTTGGTCCTTAGACTCTCCTTCTTAACAAGAAAAACATATAATTATGGCCTCAAAATGTCATTTAAGCTGCTGAATTAAACAATTTATGGAATTTGTGACCGATATGTTAAACAAGTCCAGGAGCCGTATTTGAGGGGACCCTGAAATGTGCACCGCTAAAGTAGCTAAACATGAAAACGTGACTCACATTAAAGGTGCTGTGCCTGATTTGACAGACTAGTTCATTTCTACGGTGTGCAAATGTATTCCTCACTCTCCTAACCAATACTAGCATCCGAATTATTCTCTTGCGATGACTTTTTCACAACTTTCAGAGGGCAGAGCGGAGTTTTCTGTGACAGTAATGCTAACAACAATTAGAATGCTAACGGCACACTTCCTGCTTATAGGGTCAAAATGATACCACAGTGTGCTTTCTGCGTCTAATTGTAGAGTGTTTTATTCTCTACAAGTAATTGCCGTGGATGATCGTTTTTGTTATGTTTTAAGAAGGTTAAAATCGGGAACATCTGGCCAGCTGTACAAAAAAACACGGCCTCACCATCAGATACTTTTTGCTGTGACAATCCGTCTGCTTCACTGCGCTGGTTCATAACGTCGTCTTTGCATTTGCTACATTTCCCCTGTGCGTTCCCACCCACGCTCAGTCACGTCCCCAGATATCCCCCTCAAAGCTTTAAACACACAACACCAGCTGCTCCTGAGAGAGCTGGAGTCTCGGCTTTTTCCTGTTCAGAGCAGCGTTTGTGCATAGTCATCTGGTGTGGACGCTGTAATTAAAGACCTAAATAAAACAGGTTGTGGTTTGTACTATCTACTTAAATTGTACAGTGATCTGGACTTAGACTGACACACTGTAGGACATCCAAAAGTCTTCTAGACATATGTGCATGGTCTTAAAACTGTGAAAAGCAAAACTAGTTCATTTTAAACACTTCATTGTCCTGTGCTGTCTTTCTTCTAATGTTTTGTCCTTTGTCCTGCCTTGGAACAACCGATAGACATTAGCATATTTTCTCTAATCTAATTTACACATGCTCATTAGTAAGCCCTGTCCCCATCAAATAAATAATGAACTGTTTGCAGTGGTCCAAACACATTTCTAGCATCTTCATTATTCACTGTGATGAGTAAATAAGCGCTTTCAGAACCATCTCAATTCAATTTACTTTTGTTGAGCACAAAATCACAACAGCAGTTGTCTCGATGGGTGTCCCAAATTTGTTGATTTAACCAACAGAATGTTAGAGAATCAAACAAAGAAGCAGGCATTGGTAAATAAACAGCAGATTAAACGGTGTTCACAGGAATTAAGCACCCTCCTTGTCCTTAGACCCTCCTTTCCGGCGAAGAAAAAATACAAAAAACCCAGTGGGGAAAAAAGCAGAGAGATCCTACTCTCATGGACGGACAGGCTGCAGACGGTCCAGGACTGACGCGCTTCCAGTTGTAGATGGGCTGGAGGCAGAACCGCTCAGGATGCGAGAGGGTGGTTCATCTAGTATATAGAGTTCATCCAGGCAGATGAAGAGCAGTTCATCTAGAGTCGAGAGAGTTCCTCCAGGCAGAATCCAGGCAGCATTGAGAGAAACATCTGGGTCTACAGGTCAGGGCCTTGAGATGGGGCATCTAAGGTTCTGTCATCACTGGAGTAGCATTGGCAGTGTCTGAAAACAGTACTACTTCCTAATTAAAACTAGATTATGGAAAATAAGTGTATTAATAATATATTTAAATATTTTTTTCTGAATTGGTAATATAAAATTCCCATTCAAAATCATATCTTAAGTAATGCTTGCAAGAGAGATTGCCTGTGATGCAATGGATTATATTTAGTTATTTACCTACTAACCAAGAGGTAGCTGGTTCAAACAACAGGCTGTCTCATTGTCTATTCCACACGAATCAAAATCAGTATTTGATCCAATTACCACATTTTTGGAGGTAGCAGAATGTCCACTACAAATAGCAAACTATCCTGTGTATTCCGAAAACAAAAGGAAGCTGAAACCTTTACAAACTGTGTGGGATTCTTGTATAGGTTTAGAAGTTCAAATGCAAAATGTAAATTAAACCTTGATATTAAAACTTTATTTATACATCTGGCTTTAAAAACAACCGCAAAATCACCATGCAACTTGTTCACCGTGGGAGTCCTTGACAAAAATAGAAGAGGTTCTGATAGTAACCCAAAGGAAAAATACATAATGCATAACACTTGTAAATCACTTTTCATGATACTCAAAGATGCTTCACAGTTCAGGAATGAAAATAATATTGCTTGCTAAGAAAACGCTCGGCAAAAAGAGGTGACAGACAAACACTAGCTTGCAAACATTCAATCTCAAAGTATGGGACAAATCACTGAATGTTAATATTGGAGGAGGACAGTATTTTGCTTCCGTATATTCGAGTGTAAGTGACAATTTCAACTTCTGAACTGCATTATTGTCGTCTTCTCCACAGTTATGGTGTCCTTCTGTGGGAGCTTCTGACTGGAGAGGCGCCGTACAGAGGGATCGACGGTCTGGCTGTGGCCTACGGAGTGGCTGTGAACAAACTCACTCTCCCTATCCCCTCCACCTGCCCGGAACCCTTTGCCCAGCTCATGTCAGGTGAACACTCTCCCTATGCCATCCGCATGAACCCTTCACCAGCTCATGTCAGGTGAACACTCTCCCTATACCCTCCGCATGAACCCTTCGCCAGCTCATGTCAGGTGAACACTCTCCCTATGCCCTCCGGCATGAACCCTTCGCCAGCTCATGTCAGGGGTGAACACTCTCCCTATCCCTCCCACATGAACCCTTCCCAAGCTCATGTCAGGTGAACATCTCTCCTATGCCTCCACATGAAACCCTTCACCAGCTCATGTCCAGGTGAACACTCTCCCTATGCCCTCCACATGAACCCTTCACCAGCTCATGTCAGGTGAACACTCTCCCTATGTCCTTCACATGCACCCTTCACCAGCTCATGTCAGGTGAACACTCTCCCTATGCCCTCCGCATGAACCCTTCACCAGCTCATGTCAGGTGAACACTCTCCCTATGCCATCCACATGAACCCTTCACCAGCTCATGTCAGGTGAACACTCTCCCTATGTCCTCCACATGAACCCTTCACCAGCTCATGTCAGGTGAACACTCTCCCTATACCCTCCGCATGAACCCTTCACCAGCTCATGTCAGGTGAACACTCTCCCTATGTCCTCCACATGAACCCTTCACCAGCTCATGTCAGATGAACACTCTCCCTATGCCCTCCGCATGAACCCTTCACCAGCTCATGTCAGGTGAACACTCTCCCTATGTCCTCCACATGAACCCTTCACCAGCTCATGTCAGATGAACACTCTCATTATTAGAAATGGTCCGATATGGATTTTTAAAGCCAATATTCCAACATTTGGCTTGTTGTTGAGATATTTGCCGATAAAAAATATTAAAATAATAAAAAAGTTATACCTTGCCTGTCCACCCAAAAATATTTGACCCTTCTCAAACATACTGACATCTTTTCCATGCCCACGGGATTTGTCTTTCCACATGATTGTTCTAGAAATGAGAAGCCACTCACTGCATCAGTCGGGTTTAAAAACCGTGTTGCAGCTGAAAGATCCTCACCTGCAGCAGTTCTCCAGTAGGAGGAGACGACCTGTGGCCTTTGTTGTTGTTTGGACACGCAGTTTAGTAAAGTTCACAAAATAACTTTACACTTTTGGAAAAATAGTAACAAAATATTTCAATCTTTGCTATAAAATCATCTGCTGTGAGCTTGTGTAAACATACAGCCATATATTTTTACATGCTTGTTGTGTTCCAAAGTCTGCAGGTCCTTGATACATTGTTGTCCGTAACTTTCTCGTCATAATCCGAAAATGTCTTTGGTCTTCTTTTACTATAGATTAGTGCTGCAATCATATGGAAATACCGATACCAATGTTAGTCAAACCGATTGGGCCGATAACCGATATTATTTTCTATATGTTTGGTCATTTTGAACACTTGCATAAAAAAAAGAATATTTTTGAAAGTTGAGTTTGAACCCTTAATTTGGGAAAAAGTTTGAATTTAGTTTGTTTTATTTACTCTGCTTGGATATAGATAGGCTATAGGCTATAATATATGATGAAAATTAGCCCTCACACTTTTCCATTCGGTGAATTTCCTGTTTGATTTAGATTATTTCTCAGACTAAAGTGTCTCTCTGAACCTCTCCTGTTCGCATGTCATCTTCATGTAGCTCCTCCTCAGTCTCTCCTCCTCAGACTCTGTGTCAGCCTGTTCTCCTTTTTTAAACCTCTCACTTTAAAGTTATTTGGAGTAAACATGTCCAAACTGATCGCGTAACATCGGACTGATATTGGTGGTTTTGGACTGCAACCGATATTACTCAATGACATAAATATTGTCCGATACCGATACTAGGCCGATATATTGGTGCACCCCTACTATAGATGCTTTGTTAAAAACTGTACAGAATAGCGCAGAGATCCGAGGCACACTGACCAGGTAAGTTAAAAGTCTTGTTATTGACATTGGACGTATGATAAAGGATGTGCCCTTAAATACTCATGATCATGTGACACAAGTCGAACCACAAATCTACACCTTAAGTTTACATCTATTTATACATAGTTACAATTGATTAAAAAAACTGTAGACAAACTATGTACCGGGAATAACCCACTTTTATAAACTGCACAGCATCCAAAACATGTAAAGAGTAGGCATGAAGAAAATGTAGAAAACCTTTTGACACAGGATAAAAAGACATGTTTAATATATAATGTATTGTTGCTACAAAAGTAAATATTAGTTAGAAGAAGGAACGCCGTAATAACCATTGAGAAAAATTATCTAAAATAAATGTCAAGAAACTTTCGTGGCAAAATCTATTTAATTTAATTGACTGACAAACTAAGGTTACAACTGACTGATAACAGATTATATAACGTAAGATAATTAATGTAATAAACCAATATCAATCTATTTTCAAGAATTGGAAAAGTGAATTGACATACTCACACTTGATATTGTAGCAATATTGCAATATTGGCAAATGCAATAATCGATGTAGCAAAAAACTAAATAAACCAAGGTTTTTTTGTCAGAAATATATGTTTTTTTAAATGGCATTAGCCTTCATTTAATCTTGGTTTTGTCTCAGTTAAGTTATCTATACTCAGTTAAGTAAATTATGCAAATATGCCAACAGGTAGAGATAATTTCTTTACTTTTAAACATTTTGTTAAGTGAAGCCATATTTTTCAGTTGGTCTTTATTTCACATTCAGTCAACTTTGTCAAGCTGTCCCACTATGTAAATTTCACATTAGTTTCTCATCACTCTTTCCTTCCTCTGATGTTTTCTTGTCTTTTATTAAAATGAAAATGAACAAAAACTCTTGCCACCCCCGAGCGTTGACTATGGGAGATATATTTGTGTTGTGTTTGGAGATTATGCATAAGCCTCCCGCTGGAAGTTAATGAAGAGTATGACTCAGCAGGCCCATAGTGGAGGATGTAAATAAGAATTAGAATGCAGCAGGAGTTTAGAGACATTTGTAAATACTGATGTTATGATCTAACTGAAGATAAAAGTTGCTCTTTCAGCACTGAAAAGTATCTTTAAGTTTTCTGATGTCCACACATTCAGTGCTATTGTGCTAAGGAGGCATTATGGGATCATATGCTTTTACTTGTACAGTGAACAACAATACATTCATAGGTTTTAGCATTTCCATTATCTATATCAGTAAAGACTTTTCTCCTTTGGGTCAAAGCATAGATTGTATATAGGCGTGGACGTAGCTAGCACGCTAGCCGTCGCGTTTTAAGTAGGAAGTGAGCACCGTCAGGTCTGGCTCCCATTCACTTTCTATTGAAACATCTGAGTTTTCTCTGTAACTGTCGCTGTGGGAACATTCTGGACTTAAAATGTTCCTTTTTATTTCACTATCATCATTTAAAATCAAAATATGAACAATAATAACGGACTGTTTCAGTTTACGTTAGCGACAGGTTTAGTTGACAGCTAGCGCGACTTGTTGCCAAACGCCCGCCCGTGGAATCCAGCCGCACGGGCCGAAAGAGGTCGGTTCCAAATGCCTCTTAACTGCTGGCTAAATATCGAATGGGTTTTTTATTTTCTATTAGATAAAACTCCATAAATAAGTTCACACAGTAAGTGGGTTGAAGACATGAGTTATCTTTTATCTTTGGGTAAATAATGAAGGCATATTGAAGAGAAGAGTGTTATCTGTTATGTCGTGATTCTGACACGGGATGTGAAATGAAATCCAAATGGGCATAACCTGGGCAATATGAGAAAAACAAATGCACATGGCGTATCATATAAATTAAACAATAAAGACTACTGAGAATTGATCCTTACTCCAATGTCTGAATCACATGCTTTTACAGACACAGAATTTGCTGTAGAACTACAATAAAATGAGCCGAGCATTTCACTGATGAATAGAAATGACTGCATCTCAAGTGATTGCACAGACCTACGCCACCATATTATTGGCACTTTTCATTTTGCAGTTGTTATATATCTCATACGTGTTGTTGTGTGTATATCAGAGTGCTGGGACCAGGACCCTCACCGCAGGCCCACCTTCAGCTCCATCCTGTCCCAGCTGCTGGCCCTGGAGCAGCAGGTGAAGGAGGAGATGCCCCCCGAGTCCTTCCACTCGCTGCAGGACGACTGGAAACTGGAGATCCAGGACATGTTTGACCAGCTCCGCGCCAAGGAGAAGGTAACCAACCGCAAGAAGTTTACGCAAGTGTTTAACATTAGCCTGTGTAAAGGTTTAGTAATATAAAGCGTGTTAGCGCTGTGGAAAAGTAAGAACATATTTCCACCAATTCTGCTGTGGCGCATTTCCATTTGGTGCTACCTCCTCAGACCTGATACTTTTTAGTATTTTAGTACCTTCTTCCCCCTTGGGTCACATTGAGCTAAGCAGGAACTAAAGGTGACGTCCAAAGACCGTGAGACTCTGGTTGGGTAAAGGTGTAATGTTTCTGCAGCAGCAGCAGGAGACAGAACACCGCTGTGTCCTCTGAAAACATGTACACACTACAGGATTTTATTATTTTATTTAGAAACGTGAGATAACATACATAAGGATAATCTTAAGATTCTTATGCACCAACACCCCTGAAAAAAAAAGACCGCACACTTTACTATGATACAAAATAACTGTTGTGCTGAGTTAGTGCACCTAGCATCAGGTGTTTCCTTTCTAGAGTAAAGCCACTCGCTTTGAGATGACAAAAAGTGTTCAAAAACAATCAGAGCATTGCACTTCTAGTTACAAGTCAAAACTGTGCTATTATCATCTTTGAAATGCTGTGCAAATGTGCAGATAAATGCTTTTAATGCACAGAAAGCTTTTAAAGGAAGTGAGTTCACTGTAGCTATAAACTGCACAGACTCACAGACTCACCTGAGGATCTACATTTGCTTAAATGTTTAGAACGCTTCCCACTGGATTAATGGTGATGTTTGGTCTTCATTGATTTGGAGATTAAAATATGGACAATAAGGACATTGATGAGAACGCTGTAGTTTAGCGTTAGCTTCAAGAGCTGAGTAAAAAAGATCCTGTCTCGCCTATCGAGGCAACAGCTGTTTTCAAAAAAATGAAAATGAAATAAGTCATTATTTGCCCTATTCACTATTTCCCATGTCTGTGTCCTTCTTTTGTGTCTGTCTGCTCCTGACACTCTGCTTTATTGACTGTTGTAGTGATGCTTAATGGTTACGATCTCACAGTGTGTACCGTAAAAGTTGGACTATAAAACGCTCCTGAATACAAGCCGCACCAACGGAATTCACAAAGAAGAAACATTTTTACATATATTGGCCGCACCTGTCCAGTTTGTAGCATTGAGATATTTAGACAGAAAGATGGTACACGGCAGTGACCCACGGGTTTCACAGGGGTTTCCGCTGGTCTTATGCCAATACGGGGCTGCTATTTTAATAGATCCATGGGCTGGTTATATCGCATGTCTGGTCTAAAGACTAATTCCTCAGTAAATATGAGTTGGATTGTAATAAAAAACACAGCATTTTGAAGTTTAACATACAGAGAACACTTTGTCTCCATATCTGACTCGGCTCCTGCGCCTGTACTTAGGAGTGAGCCTTAGAGCGCTTCCTTCTAGAGCGCCCCTAGAGGCCGTTAGCTCTAAAAATCTACAAATGATCCGCATCATAATATAGGCCGCAGGGTTCAACGCGTGTGAAAAAAGTAGCGGCTTATAGTCCAACTTTTCCTGTCGTAGTTGTCATGTGTTTTAGTGTTTAGTGTGTCTTTTGAGCAGATCAACCTCTTGAATGACAAATCATTTGCAGTTTCCTCGGCCAGCTCTACACAGCACCACTGAGTACAACTAGTAATGGAAATGCGACCAGGGCTGAGTGGGGCCTAGTGCAGAGCCGAGCCGAGTAAAGCCAAGTTTAGGGGCTAATGGAAAAGGATTTACATTCAGATTCAGACGCTTGCAACTTTGCTCGTCACCATAGCAAATGTTGATTGTAATATCTCACAGTAAACGAGAGTATTGAAGTTAGCCAACTTTATGCTAACTCAGAATACAGTAAGAATGCATGTGTTTTGGAAAAAAGAACACCTGTAATCAATATAAAAGTTTAATGCCCTATTGTGGAACATTCAGGCAAAGCTATAATGTTTGAGATTGGAAGAAAATTTACCATGAATCTGAATTATAGATGGAGCTAGATTTAAAATTCATGGATAATTAGTTGACATTAGTTGACATTCAGTTTTTATTTCGTATTTGACTGAACTATAACATGCACACAACATTGTTTTTGGAATTGAATCAGGCAAGCTATGATAAGATAAGAGTCATTTTTAAGCTTTTGTCCTGGTTGACCCCGTAAAGCCACCGTAGCTCTGAGTAATGACAGACGTTTCTCACAGAGGTGTAAAAGAACACAGATGTGATGGAGAACAACAGAAGGTCTCGTACCTTCTGTCCAGACTCCACAGCTCGTACATTCTTGCTACATGGTTCATACTTACTGCAGCCGAAAACTGTGACTTTATTTGGTCCTCGCAACATAGAATATTTTTCAGATATGTATTATTTGGGCTTTTGAAATTACATTAATATCGAAGGCTGATACGGATTTGTGGAATCCACAACAGTTGTTGCTATCAATATTTTGGGGGCCATTTGTATTCTCAAAATTATATGCTGTGGAAAAAAAACTCTGTTACTGTTTATGTCAGGGTTGTTCAACTATTTTCCTGATGGTCAGATTTGAATAACTCACATTAACTCTCATAAAATCTCTCCAACACTAGATCTGTTTCTAAAACGAGAACATAACAATTTAGATTTTTGTGAAAAAAACACATTGATCTGATCTTGAAAATTGCCATCCAGTACTGAACCAGAATTAAACTAGGAATAAACCAGGACTCAACCAGAACAAACCAGGTCTAAATCAGGACCAAACCAGGAGTAAACCAGTCAACAAAAGAAAACGTTTTTTGGAACATTGGCCGCGCATGTGCAAATCGATACTTTCCATACCACCTTACGTTTATTATTATTGTGTTGACATTTCAGTTGAAAGGATAAAAATGTTTTGGACAACTTTTTGCTGTAATGAATATCTGCAGTGTTATATCCGATATAAGTTATAATGAATGCAGTCTGCAAATATACTGTTTTCCTTTGTTTGGAATCTAACTGGATATTGCTGCTATTGAAATCAAATGGTGAAGAAGCTGGTCACACATCCCTCGAGACAGCCGTGTAGCTACGGTCAATACAGCGCCCTCCTCTGATGAACTCTGATAAATGCAGCATTGACATTTTCACACAAAGCTCCATGTATGTCCTTTATTCCGGTTTCTGGCTCAAAGAAACATTGTCCTATGCTGGAGATGAAAGTGCTCTGTATATCCTTCACATTGGTTGATCTCTCCTACCCCACCCTCCTGTTTGTCCCCTGCAGGAGCTGCGTTGCCGCGAGGAGGAGCTTAAACGGGCGGCGCTGGAGCAGAAGTCTCACGAGGAGTTCCTGAGGCAGAGGGAGCAGCAGCTGGCCCAGTGGGAGCAGGACGTGTTCGAACGTGAGCTCAGCCTCCTCATCCTCCACCTCAACCACAACCAGGAGAAACCCAACGTCAAGAAGAGGAAAGGAACCTTCAAGAAGCACAAGCTCAAGGCCAAGAACGGCGAGAAGATCAGCATGCCCCAAGGTACACAGAAGTTACTTTTGGGTCTGCCTGTTTGGCACGGTTAATGGCACCTGACACCCAAACATAACAAATGGTTTGTTAAGAAATACACTTTAAATCATACCTAAATTATACTTTTTAATCATAAGACTCTTCTAATTCCAAATTTGTGTTGCTGTGAGCAGTGGCTAACGCTAGAGTGAACAGGAACTCAGGAAATCAATCAGTTTCAATCAGATAATCAGTTTTTATTTAGTATTTGACTAAACTAAAACATGCATACAACCAGTTTTCCTGCATTTACTTCTGCTGTGCACCTCTCTTTATGTTATACAGTTGGGTTGGTAAGGTAAGGTACACTCTATAGAGTCTTTTGAGGCAGCTTAAGTTGCCGGAGTCGTGGTGGAAAACCACGGGTGTCTCTCCAACTCCTCCAGGCTAATTCTTTTAGAGGGATTCTCTTTCAGACAGACCTGGACGAAACGTTGTCCCTTTTTAGACGCCTTACTGGTTTTCATGCTCAACTCTCCGATTAACCACTCATTGGTGTCAAATTTGCGGCGGTCTCCATTGAGCAGGTTGAATGCCACTGCCCCGATCTGCCACACAGAAGTTGGACCGGCCCGGTATTCATTTTTAATGTACAGCTCCGGTGGGATGCAGCTTGAACAGCCCATGAAAGAAGTGTAAGGCATCGCCCTCACAATACACCCACTTCCAAAGTCAATGATCCGAACTCGAATCCCGTCCTCAGTCTCTTGGATCAGGATGTTGTCGATCTTCAAGTCTCTGTGAAACACCTTCTTATCGTGAAGGTCGGTCACCGCCAGGACCAGTTGTCTCATGATGTTCCTGACGGTGTCTTCAGGTAGAGGATTGACACTGTAGTGTGCGAGGTCGGTGGAGGGGTTGGGTCTCTCCATCACGATAATGATCCTCGCGCTCAACATAAACCAGTCGAGTAGCGAGACAGCGGCGCATTGGCCCAGTTTGTCAGGTCCTGTCCACCAGCAGCTTTGGCCATGAGGTAGCTCTCCGTTGGGACTTGGAGCAGGTCTCCTTGTCTGGCCAGAAAGGTGAAGTCCACCTCGTTCTTCGGAAGGTACTTGATTGCAACCTGTACATTAAATAAAAAAGACATAATTTTCCTTATTACAGCAGATAATGATAAATTAGACAAAGGGCAGGGGCATTTAGCCCTGAACTTAATCAACCCTAAACTGGCATGAAAAAAATTAATGCCCGACAGACCCTCACAATACGCAGGCCCAAGCGCATTGTGAGGGTCTATTAAGAACGTCTTGCGGAACCCGCTGTCAGTGGGTTCCTTCAACTCACACCTCCGGGAGAGCTTCTCCCTGATCCTGGAGAAGGCTGGTGACATTGAGTCCGAGTGGACCTTGTTTTCGACCTCCGTTGTCAATGCGGCTGCTCGTAGCTGTGATCGCAAGGTCTCAGGTGCCTGTTGCGACGGCAACCCCCGAATTCGGTGGTGGACACTGGAAGTAAGGGGTGCCATCAGACTGAAGAAGGAGGCCTACCAGTTTCGGCAGGCTTGTGCTGTTGTAGAGGCAAACTCCTCCCGGGGCTGAGAGGAGTTCGAGGAGGACTATCGGTCGGCCCAAAAGAAATTCTGGCAAACCGTCCGCCTCAGGAGGTGAAAGCATTGTTTCACCAACACCGTTTATTGTGTGGGTGGAGACTTGTTGACCTCGACTGGGGATGTTTTTGGACGGTGGAAGGAATATTTTGAGGACCTCCTCAATCCCACTGTCACGTCTTCCGAAGAGGAAGCAGAGACTGGGGACTCGGAGGCTGACTCGTCTGTCCCCAAACTTAAGTCACTGAGGTTGTTGGCAAACTCCTTTGTGGCAGGGCTCTTGGGAGATGAGATCCGCCCTGAGTACCTAAAGTCTCTGGATGTTGTAGGACTGTCTTGGCTGACACGTCTCTGCAACATTGCATGGCGTTCGGGGACAGTGCCTCTGGACTGGCAGACAGGGGTGGTGGGCCCTCTGTTCAAGGAGGGGGACCACAGGGTGTGTTCCAACTACATGGAATCACACTCCTCAGCCTCTCCGGTAAGGTCTGCGCCAAGGCACTGGAGAGGAGAATGAGGTGGCTCGGGCATCTGTTTTGCCTGGGCGGCTCCCTGGGGAGGTGTTTCAGGCATGTCTCACCGGGAAGAGGCTCCGGGGAAGACCCAGGACATGCTGGAGGGACTATGTCTCTCGACTGGCCTGGCAACGCCTCGGGATCCCCCGGAGTTGTAGGAAGTGTCTGGAGTGAGGGAAGTCTGGGAGTCCATGCTTAGACTGCTGCCCCCGGATAAGCGGAAGATGGATGGATTATGAAATACTGTATATACTGTATAATTTACAGTAAATTCACAAACATCTAACTACCCATGTCAAAGTTATCAAGTGCAAAATCAACTTTCTACTGTATATTGCAACGTTTTTAATACATTATCAAGCAAATAAAGGTTTAAATATGGTGAGTAAAGGCTTCTAGATAGAGAATATTTAGTGTATTATTGATGAAAATCTGAAATAGTTATATTTTTACATTTTTGATTTAAAGACTACTCTCTTTGTTTGACAAAGTTCTTTTTGTTTGCGTTGTAAAGTCTTGTCCAGACAGCAATTACAATTGTCAAAATGTAACTCAATTTTTCAATGCATCATTTCACCGTTTGTGTCGAGTAATGTTGGCATGTTCTGCTGACATCACGGACTTGTCCTTACCATTAGACCGTCGGACTTGCGCACGCCACTGTAGACTGGACCAAAGGCTCCGCTCCCCAGCTTATGGCCCTGCTCGTATTTGGCATTAAAGCAATCCAGACCTCCAGCAGGGGCCAGCTGGGTCAAGAGATGGCGCTGTTGAGCCTTGTTAGGCTTGTATTTTTTCAGTTTGCAGCTCGTACCTGCAAAAGATCAAAAATTGTCAAGTGATATGTTTTGTATGTTACATGTGTTTAGGCTTGACATCTTAACTGCACTATTACTAGTACTGACTAGTTTTTCTTGTCATTTGTAGTACCTGTAATGTCTGTTCATTTGTGTTGACTCATGTTGCAATAACTGTTTTTGATGATGAAATGGTGGATTTTTGAAGTTACTGTACTTGTGTGGTGTTTACTTACCTTCCTCGCAGTTGGAAATCTGAGGGTTTGAGCTGCGTTTGCGTTTAGACATGTTTGAGAGCAAACTCCCTGAGACAAGTAGCTTTGATTGATTTGAGAAGAAATGTGTAAACGTGTTGCTCTTTCAGAGACAGACAAGAAACTGTGTGACGTAAACATGGATCTGTGATGTTTATGAGTCGTGAGTAACAAAGCAGTGATGATGTCATTTAGAACGCAGGCTTTGATTCGCGGAATGTGGGTGCTTTGTGACATCATCGTCATTGCAACAGTACAGGATATGGCTATGCGTCACTTGCAGCACAGCATGTAGTTTATTTTCTTATTATTATTGTATGTTTTTTGTTTAATATTTTTTGTTTGAATTAATTATTGATTCTAATCTGCTCACATTATTTTGCTGTATAACGAGGGTAAACACCTATCCTACTGAGCTAAACTCCCATTCCTGTTGAACCTGCTGGATGAATTGAATAGTCTCACTTCACTGAACAATTCATTACACAAACTAGCACTCTATGTTCAAATACTACTTATATTTCTAACTAACGTCTAATCAAACAAAGATTTGTCTCTAAAAGATCGTTTTTAAGTCATTTTGTTGTAACTTGGCACTGCTGTTGCTTTCACTTCTCCTCTGCACATGCTCAGTTAGGGCAAAACCTGCAAACATCCAAGATTCTTACACATGTTTATTCAGCATGGTTTGAGGCTGTGTGGTCCTCAGAGCGCCTGTGCAGACCTCTTAAAGAAGCTGTTGTCCCCTGTGGTTCTAAAAGCTCATGTTAGAGAGCAGAGCATGAACGGGCCTCTGAACACGGTCAGAGAATGAAAAGTGACGGGAGAAGAAGAACCATGCTTCCCGCGCAGTACTGCTCAGTGGAGCCACTACAAACAACGTGACTTCAGCCAAGCTTCAGCAGCAGAAGTGAGGGGAAAACAGGCTAATTCAGGCATATTTCGGATCATATTAAATATAGTTGTGACACAGTAATTTTAGATTTTATCGGTCAATCACTGCATGCCTTGACGTCACTGCCTTTTATAATATACTTAATATGACATGCTGGGAGTAATACACCAGACCTTTCCATTTGTGATTTATTCTTAATCCAATGTTTTTTACTCCTGACTCTCTCATGGCTGTGTATGAGTTGGTCGCCTTTGTCTCCGTCAGACTGAAACTCCTCCCACAGTCTCCTGCTCTTAGCGCACAACTCTCTCCTCTTTTCTTTCTTTTCTGTTTTATTACAAATAAATGTCTTAACAGACAAGAAAAGTCGTAGGTTAGTTACGGCCACATTCATTTAATGACATATAAAGCCAAAAGCGATTCTAGAGTCTTTAGAAATTCGTATTTTTGTCATTGCTGGGTCTATATCAGTGTAAAATTAAAAGTAACTGAAATTTAAAGCCCACCTTTGTTCAAATATAGTTGCTGTAAACATTTTATACCTTGTCCAAGGCATTCAACTATTTCATGCTTTTCGGCACTCGAGAGATACATTTTCTTTCCCATATTGCTTGAAAATGGTGGTCTGCTTAATAATGTGGAACGTTCTTCTCAAGCAGTTTTTCCTTTAATTGGACTTACCTGGCAAACTAATTGGCACAGGTGTCATCCATGAGTTTGACTGGAAAACATAAAATAATCACCTTTATGACACTTAAACACAATTTGCGTAATAATTCGTAACGCGGTGTAAACATATCCACACTCTCATGTGTGTCAAGTTTGAAATCTTCATCCAATTATTTAATCAATATCAACTTTGAATGTCACCCGCTTTCATATATGGAAAGACATGAACAACGTTGCAGTACTTGGACTGTAGAAATACTACAATATATATCATTTTTTTAGTTTTTTATTTAGAAGCAGTTTATAACACAATGAAACATTAGGCCAATGACAAAAATCAAGACTATAAAGGAAATGTGCATGTTTACATCTGAATCAGTGAGTGTTGTCACAGTTGGGACAGAATGAGTGAGTATAAACTTGACTAGTACTTCTGTAATCTTAATGTGGTAAATTATGCCTGTGTTTTACAACGTGTGTTTTGTAATTTGTTCATCTGCCATGTTTTTATGAATCGTGCAGGTTGTGCGGCTGGTCTTGGTCTAGCATGGGACTAAAGATGGAAATGAGCTTTGGCTATATTCCTACTTATTTACAGACATATGTAATAGGGCTGACGATCATTATGCTAATCGATTCGTCTAGATTAGTTATTTAGAACGCAAAAGTCACGTGATGAAAATATTTTTACAACATTTGACCCAGATGAAGCTGAAGATCCTGGTGGAGCACATTTATGGACAATACACAAAATGTACACATAAACCTTCTTTTCTCAGCTCATGGCATGTTTTTGAACCTGTGTATCGACAAGTTAACGATGATTTGATTATTAAATTAGTTCACGATCCTTTTCTATTCTGCATCGTCCCTTCATTAAAGAAATAAATACAAGTTTGTGAATCCAGGCATTTTTTTTTTCAATGTATTTTACTAGGTTCTTCCTGAAATCGCATATATATTTTTTCTTATAATTAAGTCAGTTCATGGACCACTTCTCCTTGAGTATTATTAATATGAAGTAACTGCACCCTTCTGTGTTTTGATCAGAACCACTGACCTCAGAGTTTTACAAAATTCAATGACACCAACCAGATGTATGTAGTTAGTCTTTCCAGATACACCTTGGATATAAAAAAAGAAAAATAAGTTCCTCTTCATCTTCAACTTTCTAGCAGAAGCCTGAAGGTTTTGTGCCAACTGGTATTTGACGTGAGTAACCAATCAGCTGCGATCAAGTGACGATGACATTTAGAATGCTGTGCTTTGTGACATCATCATCAGGGAAACAGTACAGAATATGGGCTCTTTCTCTTTCTCGTTCTCTCTTTCTCTCCTTTTTTTATTTAAGTTTTCGCAGGTCGCATTTCTTGTCCAATTTTTGTCATTCAAAGTTCCGTTTGTAGATATTTCTCGTGTGATTCCTCCTATTACTTTCGCTATTCCTCGGTCTTGTCATTTTTTCGGGATTCGTCTTCAAATGTTTCCCTATCTCTCAGAGTGGCGAAATGTTTGCGATGTCGCGGGATGTTGGGGTGTCGTGACATCATCGGCATGGCAACTGTACAGAATATAGCCATGCATTACACTGACGTCATCGTCATGGCAACTGTACAGATTATGGACTTTCGGGATTTGTCTTCAAAATTTGGCTTTTTCCCTATCTCTTAGAGTGGCGGAATGTTGGTGATGTGTGACATCATTGTCATGGCAACTATTGTGTATTTTTCACTATTGGCCTGCAGGGGCACAATTAATGCTCACATACAAAACATACAAAATATTGTGGCGCAAACACGCTTCATCTGATTGGGTTGAAATTTTAATAAGTTGTACACCTCCCAACACTGATTACAATAATGTGCCATTATGATTGGTGCTCTAGCGCCACCTACAGGAATAAACATACTTTACTTTTATTAGTGAAATTCTGCAGAGCATTTGTGGATATGCCCTTGATCCTAAAATTCCATCAGACCTATGCCCCCAAATAATACAAAGCAGGCTTAAATACACACTAAACATTAGCACAAATGCACCAAAGTTGTCAGAGTGAACTAAATTTATTGAAATGTCAATCTCACAACTATAATTTTCTGGCTGCTCAAATAAAGGCTGTACAGCGCCCCCAACCACACCGAAGAAGAATAAAGTCTGAAGTAGAAAAAGATTCAGTTGTAGTCATCTGGACTCTTTTTTTTAGAAAAAAACCCTGATTTGACTCTCATCCAAGAGTCATTCTCAATCAGTGAAACAAGTCTGAGAAGTCCTGTTTATATCCTACTCTGTGAAAACCCTGCCCACAGGGCGGGACCTCCTGCTAATGGCCCATTGAAACTTAACTGGGATGGGCCTATTGTTCCCTGGCGTTCACCTTGAGTACCTGATTAGCATCCGAATGCCCCGGGCGTCTCCAGGGTTTCAGCAGACCATTATAAACAACTGGAAGGTTGAATCTTAAACCTCCATTACGATTTAAGGAAGGATTCTCTTTTTAACAAAGATTGCCTCCTTAACTCCTCTTTCAAACCATCTTTTCTCCCTGCTCAGAATCTCCACCTCACTGTCTTCAATAGAGTGGTTTGTGGCTTTGAGATGAAGATGCACGGCGCTCTGGGGTCCTGAGCTCGTGTGTCTTCTGTGCTGATAAAGCCTCTTGTGCAGTGGCTGTTTAGTCTCCCCTATGTACCGCTCTTTACAACTTTCTTCACTGCATTGGATAGAATACACTACATTGCTCTGCTTTTGTGTCGGCATCTTGTCCTTAGGTTGAACCAGTTTTTGTCTTAACGTGTTGCCTGGTTTGAAATAAACAGGGACTTCGTGTTGTCTAAAAATTCGTTGCAGTTTTTCTGACAGTCCCGAGACATAAGGGATAGAGACACCCTTTCTTCTTGGTTCTGTTTCCCTTTTGTCCCTTTTGTCCTGCTTTTTGGTTCTCTTCACTTTGTTCAGAGCCTGTTAAGACAAAAACTGGTTCACCCTAAGGACAAGATACCTACACAAAAACAGCAATGCAAAACTGTTGAGCATGTGCTGCTCCACTGTTCGGCATGTGAAAGTGAAAGAACTGACTTTATGGTTTCGAACTAATAGGCAGGAATTCAATCTGCGGAATGTTCTCACAGTCCAGTCACAGGGCTCATGTGGGGCTACAGTCACTTATGTAACACGGGGTTTATTGGTTGTAGGGTTGGGTGTGTCGTTTTGGTGAAAGTGACTCCAAGAGTCAACTACAATGGGTGGCGGTGAGGTGGCACTATGGAAGCCAGCCGCCATGGAAAGCTAAAGAAGAAGTGGAAGGATGCGCCTTTGCACCAACAACAACTACAGAATGGAGTCTAATGAATAATGTCTAAAGAATGGCACTAATGTAACATTATGGATACCAACCGCCATAAAACACCACCCAAGAAGAAGAAGAAACATTTAGTCTTCCATTGATTTGCTCAAATTTGACTGTTAATGCAGTCACTCGTAATGGCTTCCTGCCATTGCAAAGTTTCTAGTTTTTATTTTTACGGTATAGCGTAAAACACATACTTTGAAGACGTACAACTACAGTAGGTGGCGGTAAATGCACCTTTTCAGTTGGCTGCCAACCGCCATTAAAAGTAACACAACAACAATGCTTCCCTTGCACGCACTGGCTTCTGCCATTGCACAGCATCTAGTTTGGCATGATTTACCTCCTACAATCTTAGTTTTTCTTGCAGATCATTTAGCTTTTTCACACTTTTTTCTTTTTTGCAGAGGCTATGGCTATAATTTGTCCCCTCAAAACTGCTTTAGAAGGATCCCAGAGGATGGGCAGGGATAATGTTGTTTAACATTTTGTCCTTAAACAAAGGGTCATCAAGCAGGCTGGCATTGAACCTCCATAATGTGTTTTTTCGTCTTTCCTCCAAATACACAGTAATATCGTTAGGAGAAGTGTCACTTATATATATTATATTGTGCCTATATCTGCCTCAATGGTTTTTGCTCTGACTTTATTAAAAATAAAGTAATAGTCTGTAGTCTGTAGATTGTAGATTGTATACGGATTAGAAAAATTGGTATACTGGCGTGCACTAGGGTTCATGTTCCTCCAGATGTCAATCAATCCTATATTCTTAATTAATTTACGGAACTTCTTATTTATTGTTCCTCCAGTTTCTCTTGCGTTTGACACGTCTAATGTAGTTTGAATGCATAAATTCCATTCGGCGCCACAGATTAGGGTTCCCTAAGAGTGGTTTGCAATCAGTTCTATAATATTAGTATAGAACAGGGGTCTCAGGTTTCCCATAATTAAAAAATATATGATTTAATTTTGTTCGCGCCGGGTGCGCCGCAAAGCAGTCCATCCGCCGCACTTTGCGCTGCTTTGTGGCAGCTCTGCAGCTGGTCTTGGCAGGCCAGAGAGCCTCGGTTCCTCTGAAACACTGCTCTGTCAAAGCACAAACGTGTGATGCTGCAGACACAGTAAACAACAGCTTCACTGATGATTTGGTGTAAATGTAACATGCGTAAGGACCTCCGGGTGGAAGTCGAGGAACACTACGCGTGTGGCACCGGAGGACAACGTGTTTTCCGGGCAAGTGCAAGGTACGTCAAACCACTGTTCTTGATGTGCTGATGGTCTCGTCCCGGGACATGTGCACTTTTGCTTTAGGCTCGTCTAAATTCATAAACTAATTTCTCCGTGAATATGTGTTGGATTACGGTAAAACACACATCATTTTACATCTTAAGGCAGGGCTATTCAACTTGCGTCTTAGGGGCCAGAACCGGCCCTTTAAGCCATTTGGACCGGCCCGCGGCCCATGTATCCATATATATTAATAGTATTTGTAACGATCAATAAAACAGTACTTTCGTCGATTCTCGACACTGCGTCAATTTACGGCACTACTACTTCTTCTTTGGTGTTTTATGGCATCTGGTATCTATAGTGTTACATTACCGCCACCTGCCGTTTACTGCCGTGTTAACACCCTGGCCCTGGCTTCAAATTAAAACATGACTCTTTCTAAGGATAACAAGCAACGCAAAATTGACACGGAAAATAGAAGATTTAATGATGACTGGACTGAAAAATATGCACACATAGCAAATGCAAAAGGCATTCCCATGCGCCTTCTGTGTTATGATGTCTGCTCCGTTAACAAGGAATATAAGTGAGGAGGCACTTCAGGACGACACACAGGAGTTTAGACAACGAGTTTCCACTTGGATCCGAGGCACAGCGGATAAAACTAAAAACTCTTATTCAGCACCATGAGCGGAGTTCTACAATGTTTTCCCGCTCTTGCCATCTGCGGCAAAATGCAATGACAGCGTCTCTGCACGTTGTATGGATATTGGCTAAAAAGAAAAGGCCATTCTCTGACACAGATATGGTGAAAGAGTGTATGCTTGCTGCTGTCGAGGAGGTGATCGCTGATCAAAAAGTGAAGGACCAGGTCATTAATTCAATCCGGTCAATCCCGTCTGACACTACAGCCTGAAGACGAGTGGCTCTATTAACAACAGAGGTTTTTGACACTCTTCTCATTCGTTTGAAGACTGCGGAATTCCTCTCTCTGGCTGTTCCAATCTACTGACAATCAAGACGTGGCTCAACTTTGTTTGTGCGTTTTCATGATGAAGAGTCCTTCATGGAGGAGTGACTGGGTTTAATCCCACTTGAAGGGCGTACCACAGGTGAGATACTTTTCGAAAATGTTTCGCCGTTTTCAAAGACAACGGACTGGACTTGCAGAGAGTAAATCTGCTGGTTACGGATGGGGCACCCTCAATGACTGGCAAGATCAAAGGGCTGTGTGCACGAATGTCGCTGTTGCTCTGAAAATGCAGTCCCTTCACTGCCTCATTCATCAGAACGTCCTGTGTTCACATCTGAGTGGTGAGTTAAAAAACACAATGGAATGTGTCACTGCTGTTATAAACTTCAGCAGATCAACATCCAGTCTTCAACACACACTCTTTCGTCAACTACTGGCTGATATGTCAGCTGACCACACTGACCTGTCAGCTGACCACACCAACCTTCTTTTACATAACAAAATAAGATGGTTAAATCAGGGAAACTCACTGAAAAGGGTCTGTGATTTAAGGAGTGAGATTATCACCTGTCTCCTTGAGAGCGAGAACAAAAACGCTGAGGCCTTTTTGTCTAAAATGCTTGATGTCAAATTTGTTGCTGAGATGTGCTTTCTATCTGACATTTTTCATCATTTAAATGGCCTTAATCTGGGGCTTCAGGGCAGGGACAGAACAGTGATTGATGTTGTTGAAAAGATCACTGCTTTTTAAACAAAAGTAGCTCTTCACAGCTGATCTCAGTGGCAGGCTGCTGCATTTTCCCACTCTGTGACTTTATCAAGTCAACACAAAGTGCTAAAGTGGCAAAGATAATGTCAGATTTTCTGGATAAATTGAGGCACAACTTTGCACAAAGATGTGAGAACTTTGGCCTTCCAATAGAGTTGATGCATGTTGTGAGGAACCCATTTAGCAGCACACACTCTGTCCCCTAAAGCAGGAGAGCTTCTCAGGCTACATAACATTGATGAAGGTCCCCTGCAACTGGAGATTATTGACATGGAAGCATCATCTGAACTGAATGATGCTTTTAAGAAAGAGGGTTGCTCAGTTTTGGATCAACTAGCTTTGTGTGCTTTAACAATATACACCTGTGAATCCAGCTTCTCCCACATGAATGGCATAAAAACTTCCAACCGTGCCTCACTGTCAAATGCTCATTTGCAGAACTGCTCGCACATAGCCCTGACTTCCTATGAGCCTGACTTCTCTGCTCCGTCCAGACAATGTAATATCGCTGACTAAGATGAACTGTATAGCTGCAGTTGAAGGCAGGATTTGTACCTGAAATGTTGTTGGTAGCTGCTGTTTTGAACTTTTTTTGCACTAAAAGCCAGTTATATTGTATTATTATTTAGGTACAGTACCTAGATGTTTTTGGTACTGTTACGTCTATTTTCCAGTTTTATTGTACCTAACTTATGGTGGTATTGTTAATTACCCTTTTGTACACAAACCAAACAGTAGATCTAACAGAGCTGTTGTCATTTTATGATGAAGTTGTATCGGGAAAAGTATGTACAACAATAAATAAGTGTTAAGTCATTTCAAACGTTTGTATCTGTTTCACTGCTCACCCTACTGTACATTCGATTTGAAATAGTGGTTCTGTGGACTGACCGGCCCACAGACTAAACTGCCCCACACTGTTTCTAAAGTTGAAACCCTGTCTTAACATGACTATGGAGGTGAAGGGAAGATAAAAATGCATTATTTCTCAGGTGCAGATCCGTTGTCACCAGTTTAGTGCTTTCAGGAACTTATCTCGTTGTCCATTTCATTACGTTGCATATATTTCAATGCTCAGAGTGGGCTTTTTTTAATAGAGTGCTCCAAAAACATGCATGATACTGTGCATGTTGCCTAGTGACAGCTGCATATTGTGTTGTTATGAATGACATGCAAAGTGAGATTTTTTTTTGGCATCTACTGTAGGCTACTACGTTTTAATATAATTTGAACCAAATGTTCTAATGAAATTCATTATAAAATAGTCCTGCTTTGGTCCTGCTTTGGTCCTGCTTTAGTCTAGTTTTAGACCTGCTTTGGTCCTGCTTTGGTCGGTCCTCCTTTAGTCCTGTTTTAGTCCTGCTTTAGTCTAGTTTTAGACCTGCTTTATAGTTTATCCATGTTGTTCTGATAGATATGGTGTGTTTTAGTCTTGGTTTAAACCTGGTCTTGGTCCAGATCTGCTTTGCACTAGTCATGTCAGGTTTCTGGTAAACACTGGGTTTCAGTGCTTTTGTCCTGTTTTTACTCATGTAATATTGTTATGTTTTTACTTCTCTGAACCTAAAGTTCTGTGTTGATTTCTGTTGTTGAATTGTGCCACTGTGAGTTGTTTGTGGATCTTATAGAGATGAAACATAAAATTGTGGTGGGATTTTGTAGTCCGGCCCCCGGACCACCTTAGCCCTTCGAAAAATCTGGCCCCCTGGAAAATATAATTGAAGACCCCTGGTATAGAAGGTTATACCACTACCTGGTGGAGCATACACACTCCATAGATAGGAACCTTTTCATTAATAGTTCCTTTACCAGTGCATATGTGCCTCTTTGTCTTTGCATTCAAAACTTTGTATGAAAGCTCTTCGGTTTGAAATCAATATTGCAACTCCCCTCTTGTGTTTGCTTCTGCATGATAAAGAGTACGATATTTTTATATTAAAAAAAAAGTTTTGTTTTTGATGTTCAATGTATTTTTTTTTTTAATTTCTTGCCGAAAACCTGCACCAAACCCAAAACCCGATCATGAACATGATTGCAAAGAGGGGCCTCCCGAAAAGCTCTCCGGCTGCTTGTCTGCTCCTCACCAAGAACTGGATACACTACTTCCCCAGTCCACTGCGCCCCCCAGCCGCCCTCTTCTTGTATTTTTCCATTTTGCCTCAAATTCCATCTCCAACATTCGTCACTGTCATCAGACTCTTCGAATCAACTGAAATGTATCACCATGTGACCACAACCTGAACTCGCATACCCCTTGTTGGTGGCTCCATCTCTTGTCACTGTTCAATTCTCTGTGTTTTTAATTTCCTTCAGGTGCATGTCTGCCTCTCCTGGTGTTTATAGAGGTCTTTGATATTTCATCGAAGTTGATTTTAAATCATAGTAATCAAACCTGCACATGTAAATAGTATGTGATTTTTGTCTGTGCATAGCTACAATTATATATTCATTTTTTTTAAATTTTTTTTACCTTTTGGGGTTTTTTGCATCTTCCTGCGCCTACTTTTTTATTTTTATTTACTGTATTTGTTGTTGTTGTTGATGTTGTTTTCATATGTGCAAAATAAATACAAATCCTTTTCATTAAATATGTTTGCTTAGCCGTACTGCACTTCTTTTTATGAAGCCTACTTCATTATTCAACTATAACCTTTTAACCAAAAATGCAGCTAATACCTATACATGAATCATGTAAAAATCAATGCACTCCGATGGTTAGCCTTAGGAAGTTGCTTCGTTAGCACAAAGTAAAGTTTTTCCAATGGTCATGTTGGTGAATGCTGTTTACTGGTCCAGATCATCCATTATTCATGAAAGCGTATGGAAGTCAATGGTGTTAGAGAGTACAAAAACTTTGCTTATTGCTTGAGTGCAAGTAAATTATTTAACTTGTTTTTCCATGTATTTTTGATCCGCTGTGTTGGCTTGCTATATCATTTTATTACCCTGAAACCACGTTATACTTCAAGCATAATTATGGGGGAGGTAACATAACAACAGTTATATAATACAGTTGAAAACAAAAATATATACATACAATTCACTACTAAAATGAATAAATTAAACATTTATTTGAACTGACTTGTTGACAAAATACCAGCAACATTTTTTATCATAATTCCCACCTTTAATGCTTTAACGGTTCTCAAACTGTATGAAATACTTGAAGCAATTTTTTGTAAAGTAAAGTTTTTAAGTACTTTAAAACAAGTGCTTGAAAACAAGTACTTAAAAACTTTTACCTAAGTACATTTGATGTACTACTTATACTTTTATTTGATTTTTTTTTATGTTGCTCTTGTCAATACTTTTCCTTAAAGCTGGGGTCCCTGACTTTCACACCATGGAGCCGGAAGTATAAATGTGTGTCAGTAGTCCGTAGCTCTCTCAAGCCCTTTGGCACCTCGTTAATATCCACATGAATTCTTTTCTTTTTCAGAATGCATATGAAAAAGAGGCGCAGCTTTAAAACTATTTTTTCAGATGGCGAAGTGTTGACCACCCAAGCACAGCCAATCAGAGCGCTGCTCTCAGCTCTTATTTCAGGTTTGACGAGGCATAAAATACTTAGTTATCAGATGGAGACAGTGTGCAACGCTCTAGTTTTTTGTCACAAAAGGCCGCTTTTCCAAGGAATTTTGAGGGAAAACACAAAATATTCTCATTTCCGAATTTGAGTTCATCTTCCACCACCGTATAACAGTGATGGAATTTTTTGCGATTGTGGGGTCAAAATACCCCAGAAATGAAGAATGTTGTGATTGTGCTTTCAGACTTCATCCATAAGATCACGGTGCAGGCGTCCCCGGGTCTGGAGAAGCGCAGGAACTCACCTGATTTAGGCTCCGGCTCGTCTCCTTCTTTTGGACCCAGATTACGAGCAATTCAATGTGAGTACTACAACAACAGTACTGTATAACACACCAATAACTAACCACCACTGCATTAGTGGGCAGACTGTTTAAAGCCCAAGGAGGAGGCGGAGCTTATCAGTTCTACAGTATTGAACAGGAAGTCAGTGGACCTCTTTTTATCTTATTCTTTGGTGTTTTATGGCGGTTGGTTTCCATTAAGGATGCAACGATTAATGAATGAATTCAGAGCTACTGTAACTGTTTACGGTCTGTGACAAGTTCATTAGTCCTTCATTTATATTCTTTATATACAAACAGAACAGTTTGGACTGAAGTGAAATGTTGCTTTTTTGGGTACAGACTTATGTGAAATTAAAAATAAAATGTGTTAATTTAAGCAGAAGCTCCTTATTTGTTATTTGTTTATTACTATGATCTATATCGTTTATTAAAAAATGATTTCATATGCATTTAAATGGTTTACGGAATGTACAAAAAAATGTACCGATTTCTCAATTAATCGAAGAAAATAATCGATAGATTACTCGATTACTAAAATAATCGATAGCTGCAGCCCTAGTATCCATAAAGTGTTACATCACCGCCACCTACTGTAGTTGTACATCTTCAAAGTATGTGTTTTACGCTAAACCATAATAAAATGAAATAAAATAATATAATATAATATAATATGAAATTAAATTAAATGAATTTAAATTAAGTTCAATTAAATTTAAAAAAATAATGCAGAGAGCGAAAGCAAGGAGAAAGAGAGAGAAAGAGCTGTTTCCATTACTAAGGCGTTTAGATCAATATTGCGATTTACTGTACAATGAACAAAATGTAAAATGATGATCTACTTATGTTATACTTCAATGCTAAGTACCTGAAAAAAGCACAATTTGTCTCCTTTATTAATGCATGCTTCTATAAAACCGCTAAAGGCTCATTTTGATCTACGTATAGCGAGGTTGAGGGGTAACAGACTAGAATTTCATAGACTTACTCAGTTTTTCATCTCTGCAATGGTGGCACAGCAAAGTAAACCAAATCTTTGCACTTTAGAACACATTTTGGATGAGAAGTGCTGCAAGGGAACGATTTCTCGCCTCAAAGACAAGACTGCACCAGCACTTCTGTATCCAAAACTGTTCTTTCATGTTCCTCCAAACACCCACATATTTTGTCTTTTAGTCTGTCCCCGCCTTGGGCCTCCACCTCCACCGTCCTCTCTTTCTTTCTCAGTCTTTCTCTTTTCAATCGTCCACATATTACCACATTCCCCATCATACAGCTCTTTTCTCTCCCTTTGCAGTTTCCCTATTACACCAGCAGGGGGAGACGTTCCACTTTGTTTGCGACGCTCATGCTTGCTGCAGCTACAGTGGTTTTTATATATATATATATATTAAAAAAAGAAATTGGCTTTGGATTTCACCTTTATTTTGTAGAGCCTGTATATTTTACAATAAGAAAGGAGGAATAAGTTGCAAGCCACAGTTGCATATTTGTGGTTTAGCAATAGGCCAATGAAATGGATTTACGAGCTAACAATTACCGCCGTGGTTGATATAAAAAGGGATTATTGTTGTTGTGGTGGTGAAGCATTTGTAGAAATTGTGTGGCACCATCTGCTGTATTGTATTTCTTCCGTAAGAGGGGAGGTTTTACGTAGCAGCGCACCGGCTAGGCTAATGATGAGGGCTAACCACAACAACAACGAGAGATAAAATGTAGACGACTGATGTTAAAGAGGACATATTGTGCTTTTTTTCAGGCGCTTAGTATCAAACTATAACATTGTTCGATCATGAATTTACATTTTTTTCTTTGTTAACTGCAATATTGAGCTAAAACGGCTTAATAATAGAATCAGGTCCATTGACTTCCTGTTCAAAACTGCAGAACTGATAAGCCCCGCCTCTTCATACTGACATTTCACTGTTTTTTTTACTGTGACATTTTTCACTGTGAATTTTATACGGTTGAATATTTTACTGCGTTTTTTTTTTATTTTGAGAAAAACAAAAAATCCTGCGGCTGAAATACATTTTTAGTTCTCAAAATTCACCAGCATTTAAAATTCAAAGTTTGAGGAAACAAATGATCTTCCATACTGTTCTTTTTTACATACAAATACACAATTTACTCGCAGTTGTGAGAGTTTTTGTTGGATTAAACGATGCACAGGACAGTCTTTAGTCGATTATAGCCCTAAATCTTTTTTAATGACTGCGTTTCACTCTGCTCCACACCAAACCCATAGTGTCATGTAATCTCCATCCAAGCGCCTCTCTTTTCTTTGGAAAAACACACCTAATATCTCCATGTGTGAGTGTTGCCTGGTGCATTTGTGTGTTTGGTGATTGGTTCCACTGGGAATCGAGTCTGAATACAGCAAATGGCCTTGTTGTGGGAGGAAATACAAGCCCAAATATGACAATAATATGAATAACCAAAGAGCCATGATGGGAGCTGGAACTGGAGCTGGAACTGGAGCGTAGTCTTTGGTTTCGCCAAGGCAATTTTGAGAAATGTATTTTATTTTTAGTTATGATTTAATCAAGGAATTGTTTTTAAACCATGCAATTCATTCTGCAACTAATTTGAATCTCCTGCATGTCCAAGCCATCAGATTTTTAAAATGTAATCGTTTTTTCTTATACCAGACAGAAGTACATTATGATTAAAAATAACGGGAACGTGCCATATAAATGATCATGTATTTCCTAATTTCTCTCCCGGTCACAGCAGCAGAAGACTTCTTAGAAGACGTCTTATTGGCAACTGAACCTGTTCTGGAGCAGGTCATGAGTTCAGAGCATGTTACCGTAGAGATCTGTCCTGAAAGAAAGTGATCCAGCTCGTATTAGGGTTAACCCCAAAATGACCTCGCTAACCCTCTAATCCAGCTTCGTAGTACTGGCCTCTGTGGACCGAACGTGTTTTGTGATTTTTGCTTGTTATATTGTGTAACCTTTAATGGTACCATCAACCTGTCCAGGGACACCGGATGGGAACTATGTGTTATCATATGTTCATTGATATGCACTGTCCCTTTTCTGAATGACAAAATAAAACATTGAAATAAATGTAGTGGTACTTCTTAAGTCTAATCTTTATGTATGTATGTATGTTGTCTGTTAGTTAATTAGGCTACATAAAAGAAGAAAAGAAAAAAAAAAAAGGTCTATGTCACTCCAAAATACACATACAGCGTATCCAAGTATTCATACTTTATCTGTGTCTGTATTCATTTGCCACTATGCCACATTTTGCTGTGATGTCATTGTGACATTTTGAATTCAAATGTACACGTGTCTAAAGTCGTGTGGAGTGCGATGGAAATGGCTCCTGTTAATGACGTCGACACCCCTTGGTTTGTTCTGGTGCTGAGTGAGAGCCGCCTGCTCCATAGGCTCCGGGTGACGCATATGCTCTCACACCAAACCAGACACCTTATGATGTTCCCTCATTATGATCGTGCTCAAAGTGGCCGCTGATGCTCAAATTCCTGTTTTCACTTACCTCCTATCCCCACCCACTTTCCTGTACATAGTTGGGATTATTGGAAAAATGAACCTTAAAGAAGACATATTTTGCATAATCTGTTTTAATGCACAGCGTACTTACTGTTCTGTTTTTGCAGTGTCTCCCAGTGACCACAGCATGGCCTTCATGGGCGCGGTCCTGTCCTTGGAGACGCCCTCTCTCAAACAGGCCAACGGAGAGCTGCGGCCCCACTGGAGGCCCCAGAGCCCCAAGAGCCCCAAGAGCCCCAAAGTCCTCCGCCTCAGTCCACAGGAGAGCAGGTATGGAAGATGCAAACTATTGAAGTTTAAATATGTGGCTAAATATCCTGTCGTTCCACATGTTCCAAAAAACAGAATAATGGATGTGTTTAAAAAGTACTCTCTGAGCAGAATCCTATTAAAACATAAATCATAAATCTAATGGCATTTTTCAATCATGTATTTTTCTCAAATAAGCAAGCTGAAAGTGTCAATTAATTGTTAAGTAATCCATATTAAAATCACATAAATTTAAATCACAATTGTTCAAATGATTATTTCTTAAAGCGAAGGTGAGCATCAGCGTGCTTAAAATGAAGATAACACAGATACAATGGACGTAGATGAGAAAAACTGTCGTAAACATACTTTCTAAGTATCCAAACTTTCTCACTCAAGGAAACATGCAAGTTTCAATACCCATAATAGAAGAATTTTTATAATAAATTAAAGCAAAAATCATGATTGTATCTGAAATGAATTGCTCAGCCCTGACATCCCATGGCAGCAGCACCAGGGTTGCATTGGATGAATGACATTTGAAACGTTCTGACATGTTTAGTAAAGTTTTGTATAATGCATCTTAAATCAACTCTTGCTGTATCTCACTGGCAAATATCATGTGTTTTCCAGTTTGTCCATGCGCGCCAAGCTGCTGGAGTCGGACAGCAACGAGAGCCGAGAGTCCAAGGACGATTTTGAGACGTACCGACCCCAAACGCCCACCCCTCCCCCTGCACAGAACGGTAAGGCCCTGGCCATTACCCCTCCCCTGCACAGAACGGTAAGGCCCGCACCTGCCATTACCCCTCCCCCTGCACAGAACGGTAAGGCCCGCACCCGCCATTACCCCTCCCCCTGCACAGAACGGTAAGGCCCGCACCCGCCATTACCCTCCCCGCGCAGAACGGTAAGGCCCGCACCCGCCATTACCCCTCCCCCTGCGCAGAACGGTAAGGCCCGCACCCGCCATTACCCCTCCCCCTGCACAGAACGGTAAGGCCCGCACCTGCCATTCCTCCTCCCCCTGTACATAACAGTCAGGACCGCACCTGCCATTACTCCTCCCCTGTACAGTAACATATAAAAGAGAATGTTTATTCAACATCAGAAATCTCAATTTAAAGTTGGTTAGCGCAGATTACAGTTTTACATGCATACATCTAAAATGAAATACCAAAATTAGTGCCAAGCAAAATGGTCTGGGCCATCATGGTAAAATGAGCCATGGGCCGTGCCTTATTGCTTGGTAAGATGAGTGCGTCCTTAATGCATTATGTGTAGTTCTATTCAAAAGAATAAAACATTGTAATGCCATTTATATTTAAGACCATATAGTCCTGGTTCAGATTCTGTGGTCTAGTCCTGGTTCAGATTCTGGTTCTAGTCCTGTGTTCAGATTCTGTGGTCTAGTCCTGGTTCAGATTCTTGGTCTAGTCCTGGTTCAGATTCTGTGGTCTAGTCCTGGTTCAGATTCTGTGGACTTCAGTGAAACAATAGGTTTCTGGTGAGCAGTACCATTGTGAGTTGTTTGTGGATATTGGATATAAATAATTGTAATCCGGCCCTCAGACAATGGCCCTTTGAGAGAACTGGCCCCATGGAAAAGATAGTTGAATAGCCCTGGTTTAATGTTTATTTTTATTTACTTACGGGCTAGCATTAGGCATGTTGTTTACATCTGAGTTAAGTTAAGGTAGAGAATTTGAGAAATTCAAATGGGAAATTCTCGACCTCTCAGTTGCCTGGAACGCAGCATTAGAAGCAAACGACACACAGCGGTCTCATCTTGACCTTTTTTGAACTTTATTAGAGAAAAGTTGTGTACAGTCCCTTTAAAACACAGTATAAAACTTTTTTTTTTTTTGCAGGCTCCTCATCAAAAGACAGCCTGCGCCTGCCTCTACCTCAGGGCGACTCGAGCAGCGACGGAGGGGGCTCTTCTCCTGCCGGCTCCCCACGCCCAGAAAGGGGCTTCCTGGGTGGGCATTTAAAGAGCACCCATCAGGCCTTGGTGGGTGGCGGTTCCCTGTTAGCTTCCATTGCCCTGGGTCGCGCTCTGGACATGCCCCCTCCGGTGCCCCCTCGCAGCAACCCCCCCTCCCTGGGCGAGCGCACCCCCTCCGAACCAGACATATCGCTCCCAAGACCCCTCATAACGGACCCTCCTGTAGTGGACGACCTCATAACATTATCCGCGTCGGAACCACTGCCGAAAACGCTTTTGGACCTAGCTTTGCAACGCCAAGAACTGAAGCCCCTCCCCCTCTTGTTGACTCCACCCCCTCCAAATCCGAGAGAGAGGGGTGGTCACCGGACCCCGCAGACGCCGCACAGTCCTAAAGCCCCCCGGACGCCCCGGCAGCAGCAGCAGGACGGGTGGATCAGCTCGCTTAGCTCGGGGGAGTGGACTCACAGTGTCCAGGCGGCCAATGGGGAGCAGGGCTTTGAGGCCTGGGAGCCGCCCACAGAGACAAGGAGGAGGCCGAATCAGGGTCTGCTCACCTCTCAGCTCGGTGAGTATGAACAGCATCAACACTTTGAATTTTTTGGTTTATCGACTTTATCGAGTCCGCACAAGTCTATCCCGGGAATATGCAAAGAATCAAACAACCAAGTAGACAAATTCCAAAGGTATAGGTTAAAACGTTAAAGAAGAACATGAGTTTATGGTTTGATGGCCAGTTTCATCGACATAATTAGTGGATGTAGAGTTTGATGTTCACGCTATCGATCACTTAGCAACTCAGCTAGTCCAGGAGGATTTGAAGGACTCTGGAGCCTGTATTTTTCCCTCTTGCTGTTTGCTTCAGATGTTTTGGGCTGGCACCGACCCAACTAATCGAGCACATTTAGGTCAAAGCATCTTTTCATTTTAGATAATATTTGGCATGTAAAACTGGTTAGTTTGAGCAACAGAAAGAGAATTTTGCGTCTATGAATGTCATTTGCTAGCTTCTTCTTACTTTTTGCACTCACTCACTGGCTTCTAACTGCCACTGTAGAGGACACCGTTATTATCTTGAAGAATCTCATAAATACAAATCTGTGGTTCTATATGAAAGCTGTGACCAGCTTTTTAAAATAAATGTTAAAAAAATTTAATAAAACCTTTACATGTAGCTATGTAGTACAGATTGACTACATTTCTTATTCTGACATCACTTTCCTGCAATGACAAAGCGATCCTATTCTTCTTACAAAAATGCAAGTAGAAACATAATGATTGGTTATGATTTAATACATTTGACACGTGAGACATTGCCGGTTTACTACAATACCTTTAATCTTAACCTCAAATTTGAATAAAATCCATGTCAAATCGGTTATTCTACTCCCCAAGTTCCACACGTTAAAGTTCTCCAATTTCCAAGTCATTCACATTTCCTCAAGCTTGTAGCATATTTCATTTTTTTATAACTTTCTTTTTCTTACTGTCAATATAGTTTTCCCCGTATGCCCGAATTATTATTGTTCCAAGATCTCTTTTTTGTGTCTGCACAAGGGAGAATTCAATGGTGCGCGAAGCTGTTGCACTGACATCAAAAGCTCGTCTGGGGCTATTTGCATATCGCAGGTATAACAGCTGGCCCTCCATTCCTCGTACAGCTATTACTGCGCACGGACGCGAGGAAAGCGTAACCCCCCCCTCAATCTTTACTTGTTCCGGTTCTTTCAAGTCTCTCCTTGTTGCAGAGTTGGAGATGAAGGGAAAAACATGAGGCTGTGCAGTTTAGGGCAGGTTTGAATAATGAAAAAGTTGTGGCTCTGAAAAGAAAAGAAAAAAAAGATTATACATGGGATTCAGAGGGTAAAATATTTGTATTTTCATTGTGACATTTAATTTCATTCTGACTACCATTATCTTATATTTAGTCATGTCTAAGGATTGTTATATTGTGATATTTTAGTGATGCGCTTCATGTTTGTCCCAAAACTTGATCATGATTAACCCCATCAATACAAAACTAGTAAAAGGTCAAATATGTAGTGTGGCTCTTTTAGCTTGCAAATAATAATAAAAATGCATTATGACTTGATTTTAATATCCTGGAAAATCACAATTAATTTCCCCAAATGATATATCACAATTCATTTACTTGAGAAATCACAATTAAAGGAGACATCTGCTTTTTCCCCCTCGGTACTTTGTATTAAAATAACATAGATAGACTGTTTTACACTTTGTTCTTATATTGATCTAAACCGGCTTAGTAGTAGAAACAGGTTCACTTGACTTCCTGTTCAAACCTGCAGAACTGATAAGCCCCGCCTCTTCACAGTGGCATTTCACTGTAACAAGCAGCAGATTGTTGGTTATGTGTTGTATTTTTGAAAAGTGTCTATGTGATATTTTAGAACTCCACATGTGTCACTAGGGGTCTTTAGTTTTCAAACCATCACATCTAAGTACAGGAATGTGGGCAGGGATACAGGGTAGGTGGAAACAGGGATTTTCTGAACACTCAAGCCTCAGTTGAAGGACTAAACAAACGTGCAGGAATCAATCAAAATACAACATTGAGGAAACTAATGGTGTGGAAACACAGTTGAAAAGTGAATTCAGGTTAATTTAGCATAACATGTCCCCTTATAATGACATGTTTTCAGTTGAATTAATTACCTTTCCAAACATTAAACACAAAAATAGACCATATCTTCATGTGTCACATCAAATTTAAAATTCTTTCCTTATTTTTTAATATTGTTTTTGGTTTGTTTTTTGCTTTATTACAAGCCTTTAATGTGGGCATATCTGGGTCATTATTGTCAATAGGATCCGTTTATCAGTCAGTTTAATTACACGAGTCCTTTTCTATTTAGACCCCCTTCTTACGCTTACAACCTAGGGGCAATTCTACTGTGAAGAATCCTTGGCTTTGTAAAGCATCCTGCAGTGTGAAATGTGTTCTTCGAAAACCCACTCAATTCTTAAAAAACAAGCAGTGCCCACATTTCCGTCACTGTAGTAAAGCGCGTTATTGCTTCCCAAGAAATCTGTGAAGTGCATGTATGTATGTGTTAATATGCAGATAACGTAGCTCCAATGAGGGCATGAATCATAAGCAAAAAATAAATATGGATTACAGAAAATGCTGTTTGGCTTTTGTACTTGAGGAAATGTATGCTAATTCCATGTGTCACGTTATGTATACAGAGAAATATGTTGTACAAGAACAAAATGGGTGGATATGCGTGTGTCTCAGATCATGGACTTTGGTTTCTTGAAATGGTTTTGTTACGTCACAATTTAATTATGTTTATTTAAATCTAAGAGCTCTATTCAGAATTGTTAGCAATGCTGCGCCACCTCCATTGAATTTAGTTTTTCAACTTTGCGCTGAACAAAATCCGCATAAACCCAATCCTTCTGCTAACAGCAACTGCACAACCTGGGAAAAAATCATTTTCAATATTTTTTTATTTCATTTTCTTTTCCTTTTTATGAAATGTTAAAAAAAAAAAATTTTAAAAAGCTTTCCTGTGTTTTCCTGAGTTAATGTTAATTATTTATTATAACGCGCTGACTCTGAAAGTTGCGTAATAAACCCATCGCAGTGGATTATTAGTATTTTCAAATCAGGTACAGCGCCTTTTAAAGAAAGAGAAAGTTTTATTATTTTCTTTTTTCTTTTCTTTTCTCCGTCAGCTTTTTCCGCCTTGCCGTCAAAGTCAATCGCTCCATTTGGCAGCCAGTCACAATTGGAACTGTTTACCCAGGCTGATTTATTCCTAGCTTAATGTCGCTGTCAGCGCTAATATAGCCTAGCTGCTCGCCCGGCTCTGCTATTCTTAATTTGGACTAATTGCTTCAAATTTCGGTGTTGGCGGTTCATTCTTGATTCTAGTCTGGGATCTTTACTCTGATGTTCATTGAAAGTGCGCTGCAGGTCTGCTGAATGTGAAAGAACAGACGTCATATTGCAAATGGAAAACCAGGGAAACAGCGGCGCAGTTTAAAAGCTATTTGTAGATTGGCAATTAAAGTTTCTCGGTGCAAAGAGAAGAGAGGTGGAATAATAAGATGGTTCTGTTGCACTGCTTTCAAATTCTGGCAAAATGTAGTTGGAATTTTGGCACAATGTTATTTTTGGAGTAGTAATACCCCAGAATTGATGAGCAAAGGGTGGTCGAGAGAGTGGCGATAAGGCTAATGAGGTGTGTTTGAAGCTAAACGGGGAAAACAGAAGTCGTCCACGTTAACCTATTTGCAGCTGCATCCTAAGTATTCACCCAAATGAGTCACGGTAGAGCTAACAAGCTAGCAGCGTTACGTCCGGGTTCGCAGAGGATAAAGCACTTAATATTTAGATGCAGACAGTACCAAGTGGTCTGATTTTGACCCTAAGAGCTCCTTTCACAATATATCTGTGCTGGGGCAAAAACAGCTTTTACTTTTGTACATGGAAAAAAACAGGTACAGCGCCTTTAACTATTAGTAGATAAAACCTCAAATAAATACCTTTTTAAAAAATAATGATTTATCTTCAATATAAACTAATAAATAGTGTGTAAGCCTCAGGGATGTACTGGCCAAAGGGTAAAGCGATGTGTATTTAAAATAAAAAATGAGTGAAGTGGTGTTGCAATTATATCTTTAACATTTAAAACTCAACTTTGAGACGTCACAAAGATCATAAAAAACATAAACGCAACCCAAAATACTAGCTTCTTTAATATTACCACAAGCTCTTAAAATAGTTCTTCAAACCATTCTATAACTGCTCAGGGAGGGTCTGCCTTTGGTCTATTTTTGTCATTTAATTTAATTAATCACAACTTGTTTTAGTATCGTTCAGCAACAACCCTAGAGTTGAAGTGCTTTGTCCAAGTACATAAAACAGGATGTGCTCTGATGAGATTCAAACCACCAACTCGCCAGTTTCCAAGTCACCATAATTATCATTTACTCAATATTCTTTTCATACAAATGTCAAAAAGAAGAAACGTATATATATTCTATCAAGTATTGCACAATGAAGGACAAGAATTATTGAAAAGGTAAAAGTTTAAAAGTGATTGCCAGATTTTCATTTTCCTTTCTTCTTTGTAGTTTTGGACCTTCCACTGTGCCAGGACTCCCAGGACCCCGACGACAAGCCCCTCCCGCCCTTCACCCTGCACCCTCACCCCGGTCTGTGGAGCCCCAAGACCCGGCGCCTCGAAGTGTCCGTCATCCCTCGGCCCCGCCCCTCCCCCGTCCGCCACCGCATCGACCCCTGGAGCTTCATCTCGGCCGGCGGAGGAAGGGGCAGCGCCGCACCCGCCCGCGCCCCAAGCCGAGACGCCCACTTAGGATACCAACCATCCCCCACCAACCCTTTCACCAGCTGCGACCCGTTCCCGTCTCCAGACTGTGACCCGTTTGCGCTCAAAGCGGACCCAGATAACGGCAACAACCGCGACTCCGGCTCGGCGTTCGACCCGTTCTGCGCGCCCTTCCCCACGTCTCGATCGGCACCGTGCTCGGCCAACGGGTCACCCACGTTGCCGACGTTCCGGATCGCGCCGTTGAACCCGGCCGATTCGCCGCTCATAGACTTGGGCTGGGCGGGCCGGAGCGTAGACGGAGCCAAAGAAAGGGCGCTGCCACGGAAGACGCTAGGGCTGAAGCCGTTCAAGTCGCCCACTCAGCTAAGGGACGACCGGTTCTAGAGGAGTAGATGAGCTGTAGTGTTTCGGAGAAGAGAGGCAGTGGCATTCTGGGATAGATAAATGATTCCATTGTTTTGGAGAAGCAGACATGTGCAGTGTTGTCTTATAGAGCCTTGTTTATCAGGGGTATTAGACCGGGCCCCTAGGGCAGTGGCTCACAAGTGGGGGTCGGCTCTCTGGCGACTCGCGAGGCAGTGAGCTGGAGGTCACCAAATGACTTAGAAGATATAGCCACAAAATGATGACCCTGTATGTATCAATGAAGCTATTTTGAATCTACTGTGAAATTTGGTCAATTATGATAATAAACTACTCAAATTAGGGATGATCCATAGGAATATTTTTGTCAGTATCCAATATTTGACTTGCTGCAGTGGTCAATAACCGATTTTTCTTTTACCAACATTTAGATCTACCTTATGTTGAAGTTAAAATCACAATTTAACTTTTCACAATCTGTGAAAATAATAAATCACCCATCCCTAACTCAAATAAATACACTTAAATCTGATATCTTCAAATGTTTTTGAATTTTTAAATATGACATTAATATTGATTACATTTTGCAGTGCAGCGTCCCCGGTTGGGTGCAACCGTGCAACGCTTGGAGGCGCTTGAAAGTTTTGGGCAAAATTAATTGAAGTAAATTATACTTGTAAAATAATATTAAATCTTCATGGGTGACAACATACATCCATTTTGAGATTAAATTGGCACAGCAAATACTTATTTCAAATCCCCTAGATTTTCAAGTGATAGTTGGGGACACAAAATGGAATAGTTCACACAGATTTGAGCTTTTAAATCTGCTACTGAACCATACAGTATTTCAGTACTTGTTCCTAGTATTCCTCATGTTCTTTCATTCAGTATTGCCACGGCACAGTATGACTGGGGTGGGTTATGCGAGTATGTCCAAGGACACAACCACAATAGGTGCTTGGCTGAGGTTTGAACCAACATCCTCCCAGATGAGCGGCTAATGCTTAACCCACTGTCACAAACCCCTTCAGTGTCGTTATTTTATTTCGAGTTTAACCTTTTTTATTTTGTGCACTCTCTTGTCTGCTTCTCCAAACGGATTATAATGAATAAATGGCAGACTTTGGAAGAATAAATGCACAAATCAATCACTCACACACAGATTTCTGTTATTTGACCTGGACCTACATCTGCAACGTGACTGTTCTCGCCTTGGAACCATTGTGGCGATACAAAGAGGTAGAAAATGCTACTTCTTATTTCTTCAGACTGAACACGTCAGACAGAACAATACAAGCATTATTTCGCAAAGTGCTTTACTATAGAGTTTTAAAGGTGCCATGGTGCATAGGCAAGGCGCTCCGAAATTTGCCTTCCAATTTTGCAAAGCCGCTTAGCATAGCATCACAGTGACAAAAATACGTCTAGACTCATTGTTCTAGGTAAGCTTATGACACAAAAACCATTCCCTCAAAAAAAAGGCAAAAAAAAAAGCACATTCCGAGCTTGAAATCCTGACACTGCGGTTAGAAGCTGATAGATAACATTCCTGTTTACGTTCCGAGGGGGGAAATGCCATGGAATTTGGGGCAGCGGATTGGTTATAAGGGCTGGCATGCGATTCACAAGCTGCACAGAAAGCGAGCCCGGGAAAAGCCCTCAGCATTCTGACATTCCGTGCCAAAAAATGCCACTGCGGAGAATGAGAACCAGGACAAAAAAGGGTATTTAGGAATGGATTGGGTATGCTTTCCTGAAGGGCCAAATTTGGGGTTTGCCAAGCTAGAGGAAACAGACAATAGAAGCTAAAAGGCCATTCTTAAAGGGGACATGTAATGATATGTTTAACTATGATTTAATGTTGTTTTCTCATAAAAACATACCTGGAGTTGTGTTTCGCGTAGTTTACATATATTCAAAACAACAACTTTTTTTACTGTTTGAGAAAATGTGAAAACCAGTTGATTTTATTATTAGCAGCAGTCCAAACATATTCATCTCTTTTGCACATATTCTGTGCATTTTACTTATTATCCACGATGAGTTTTAAATATTTTTTATTGTTGCGAGTTCTGCCGTCACAGTGAAGCTAACAACAACTAGCATGCTGAACCACTTCCGGTTTTTCGGAGGAATACAGTCTATAATAATCAGATGCAGAAAGCACTCAGCGGTCTCATTTTCAACTGCTTTTACTACATATCTTTGCTGGTACATGCATGTCTCTTTAAGTAATCGTTTTGCTTGTTTTCAAATCTCATTGTAAGCACGTGAGGTCAGTGAGTGCTCCTCCCAGTTTTATTATTATTTTTAGAACATTTAAAGAACACAAAACATAGAACGTGACCAGAGAGCAGTAAACAAAAAGAACACAAGTAGCACAGAACAATTAAAAAAAACAAAATCATGACACATTCAACTAAAAAAATACATTTTAAAAAAGGTTCCTCTGTTTTTAAAGTCCATAAACTTTAACTGGATTTGTACTATTATTCTATATCACCATAAACAACTATTTTCTAGTGCTGTGCTGAGAAATAGCGACGCTGCAAAATGGAGGCCCAGAGAGTACCAGACATATAATCCATGCGTTCTGATGTTGTTTTAGTTTTCCCTATTTGAAATACCAAAGGTGGCCAGGACCATTTTGAAAGCCAGGATAGTGCATAATATGTATAATATTGCATAATGCCCCCTTTGGAGTTTGCGCAAAAGCACTCCATTTAAAACGTATGCTTATTAGTTGTTTTATTATCAAATTACAAAAGTAGTGATATTATTCCACCCGAAATAAATTGGTTACATGAAAATGCCAGCTCTGCTTTCCTACTTTGTCAGAATCAATTATACGACATCCTAATTCTGATACCTGATAATAATACTATAATAATACCAACTAGAGACCAGCAAAACATAAACATGAAATCTTCGGCATATTTGATCATTTGCATTGCAGTGTGGCCTCTTGTACTTCTCAGCCCACAAACTCTGGGGGATTGAATTGTGCACACAACACAATGAAATCCAGCCTTGAATGCTGAGTGCTAAAAAAAACAATCGGGTTTTCCTAATGACTTTGTAACAGCTGTGGGAAAGTGGCAGCCACACCAAATAGTTCCCAAACATGTCCAGATTAATATCCAACAAAAAGAACACTTCATACAGTCTGCTTTCATGACAAAACAAGTGATCAGAGGAAGTTCAGGAGTACCTTAACGCGGTAGTTCTCAACCTGTTTGTCTTGAAGCCTTTTTTGCGTGTGGAAAGAAAGAAAGTAAAAACATCACAATCCATATCAAAATGATCCTCAAGGAAAACTACTTTTAACTGTGTATAATGTGTTTAAGATGTGCGTTTTTATCTAATGCATGTTTGAGTAATCCAACATGTTCTCAAATCTCAACGTTTTCTAAAAAACTTGAGATTTTTTAAGTTGATTTCACTGCGTTTAGCACTTCAGCCTCACATCAAGAAGGTCCTAGGTTTGACTCCCGGATGGCACATGGTCTTTCTGTGTGGAGTTTGCATGTTCTGCTTGTGCTTGGGAAGGTTTCCTCCTAAAAAAAAAACAACAACACCACCACCACAAACAGAACAAACAAAAGTAAATCTAAAGGCAGTAGAGAAGTCCAAAAGTCAGTTTGTCATTTTTTTCAATTCTTTCAGTCCAGTCCTGGACAGCTGGCTCCGTCCCTGTCATCAGTGTCCTTGTTATTGTTTCTTTCTTTATTTTTATGCTGCAGCCAAAAGTACATTACAGGTATCCATCTATCGTTTCCATTGTTGGCGTTTACTTTTACCCGATGGATGATTACAGTGCACCACATCTGGTCAACTTCAGCAGTAACTATTTTAACCTATTTAAAACAACTTTACTGTAATTTAGTCTTCTTGCGTCCTCTGCTGCGTTCATACAGACACATTAGTTTGAGCCATATTTCCAGAAATACCAACTCTATAGTATCCAGTTTAAAATGCTTGAATAATGTGTTGCAGGCCTTTTTAAAAGAACTCTAAATGTGTCATGAAGCCAAGTTTAGCTTTGTTTCCTCAGATAGAGGAAAATCAAGTATACAACCAATACAAGACCCCTTTTCTCCATTATGAAGGTTCAAATGCCGATTGTCCCTGCAGCCGATACTGTGTCATTGAGAAACAATGGGGATTTGTGAGGAAACTTCATCTGCGGAGGGTAAAGCTTTGTGATTAGCCTACTAATCCTGCCAACCTGATAGTGGTAATTAGACCCACGATAAGCGCGAGGAGCAGTCCAAATCATTCAGACATTTGCTTAATTAATTCTACGTTCCCCAAATTTTCTGCTGGTGCCTGCGTATAATTGGGTTAGATATTTTCCACATACCTTGCCCTAGAGATCTATTAAGTATTTCTGTTGCCCTTAGCTGTTGAGTTTTTAATAGAGAGTTGGAATAAATAAAAAAGGACAAATCCCACGTATCTCATTCTTGAGAGCTGAAAACGTCAACTTTGATACAAAAGATCCAAAAGGCCTTATGTGGAAATTCGAGAATAAATCGACTTATTTTTACCACTTTGGTGAACAATCACTGACAAGAGTTGCATTGAAGAGTGAAACTGTTAAAATGTGGCTAAAACTAGAAGCTGCTATTGCTGTTGCACATTAGTGTAGGAAGGCAATTTGAGCACTGGCAAGAAACATTACAAAACATGGTTAAATTAACGCCATAATGTGGAGCTTTTCAAACAAAGCAATAACATCTGTAGCTACTCGGTAACTGGTCTAGTCCAATTGAAACCTTTTTATTCGAATATTCTTGTAAACCTGGAACTTCGACTGTGTGTAGTTGTATTCCTGCGGCATGTAATTCAACTGCACCAGGTAAGAAACAGACAGGAAAACCTTAGACATGCGTTTGAACATTTGTACTACTCACTTGTTTTACAGCGATGACAAACTACAATCCCTCCACCGCCGACTAGAACGTGTTGTTTTGTTTCGGTCCGCTGCGTTAAAGCTACATATATTGGATGATTTCTCTGGACCAATCACATCCATGTGGACAATGTCACCCTTGTCAAATATCAATAATTCTGGCTAGGGTGGCTAGCAAATAACTTCAATGCAGTGACTCGTGTCTGAAAATCAAATTCTCATCATAAAGCGTATGATAGATGCTTTTATTAGCAATTATAGCGACAAACTTTTTCCGCTAATGCTAAATTCCTTAATGCTGCTGAACGTCTTTTAGCCGTCACTCACATCCATTTGGTTCTTTGACCTGCTATGGACCGGGACAAGAAGAATAGACCTTGATTGTTTAGCGCAGAACTAGAAAATGTACGCAGTGCACCTTTAACTAATTTCTCCAGCTTTGCATCTACCAAACCAAGGGAGACGGTGTTACCGTTTGCCAACTCGGCGGTGGAACATAGTCTGTTGAGCTGGATCTAAACTTTAGAGAGTCTTTCTCTTGAGGTGAGGTCGGACCTGCTGAAGCGGCTTCTTCTTTTGTAACTACACTTTTTGTAATACTTTTTGGTGAAGTGAACTTTTAACGCCTGACACAGCACAGACGCAAGCCAACTTTCTGTTTGGGAAGAACTGTTGGAAGTGCGTCGTTTAAAATAGTTCAAGATATAGTTTTAGAATGAGAATTGCTGGCATATTTTTTATTGTGAACCTTCAAAAATGTATTTAGTTAGAAGAAGGGCTATGCAAGGAAACAATTTTAAGTTTAAAATCATTGATAATCAAATTGGGACTTTTTTGTTCCCTCATCAAAAACATACTAGAGTTGTATTTAGCTTCGTTCATGCTTTTTTCATTAATCCTTCATGAAGTAATGTGTGCTTTTTGATATTATACCGTTTTATTCATGTATTTTTTTCCTCAAAACAAGAAATAAGTCTGTGGTAGTTGTGGTTGATTGCTTTCGAAATATTTGTAAATGATACAGTAGTCTTTGGAGCTAAAACATCCAGAAGACTTGACAGTTGGCTTACTTCCAGGCAGATTCTTTGCACTTCTCCTGGCTTCACATCTCCCCTCGCACTGGGTAAAAATAGGACATTTAATTTAACATTTGGCGCGCTCAGCGTTTTACCAGCCCTACTTTTGACAACTGCACCGCGACCTAACAGTACAAGAAGTGACAAGTGATGAGGTCTTCACGCGTCTATTCGTGTCATCTTGAGATCGAGAAATTGAGATGATTTTAAATTATTTTTAGTGTTTTGGGATATTTCCAGAGAGTTAGGTGTCAACTTGATAATACATAACTTGGAACTACAAGTTCACTTGCAACTATTAGTCAACTGTTTGAAGTGGTGAAACTCTTGTAAATGAGCCATAAGCAGCGCTAAGCTTGACTGCGCTTCAGCACCCTGTTTCACTTATATATTAGTTTTACTTGAATATTAACAAGGGTTTAAAGGATTTTTGAGTGCTGGAAACTAGTTAAAACTATCAGAAATCAGGTACCTCAGCAACATAATAATAATAGCTTAATTTACACTACTTCACTCCTATGTGCGACATCTGCTGGTATTTATCAAACTCATGACAGTGTGCCTTTTAGTTTTCTAAAACTACGTTTTTTCCAGTTGACATATGCTTGGATAGAAATCAAATGGCCTATCATCATTATTTACCAGCATATTTCATACTTCCCCAGTATTAAGAAGCGTTACAATGTAGTTTATACTGGGGCTAGAAGATAAATAGCCAACTAATTGAATAAATAAAGTGTTTACCTTTATAATTTGATGTTCTTTCACTAACAATTGGTCTTAATCACACATGGCTAAAGGTCGAAGCTTGCAGTGAATAAGCTAATGAAACAAAACTCTAGCATAGCATCCAAAGGTTATGACCTCTTTTTCTTTAAATAATAAAAAAGACTTCCGTTCTAAATATACAATGTACAATTAGAGTTTTTACTTAAAAAAAATGTTTTATCCAGTGCAAAGGTGCTATTTTGTATTTTCTACATCCTTGGCCTAGCGATTTTGTTATTTGAGCTTTGCTTGCTAACTCTGTTCAAATTCAGCCTTGAGGCAATGCAGGTGGGATTAACAGTGCCTGTCTGTCTGCCAGCTGTGAATTTTATTAAGGAAATAAGAATTTTATCAAGGAAATAACTAAGTAGTCACATACAACATGATTAAATAGTGCACTGAGTGTTGTTTCTTTCAAACTGGCACCACTTTAGAGCTAGCATGGCATTTCTGAGTGTGGGTTTAATTCTTCATGTTGGTGAAGGCGTGTTTTTATTGACGTCTGTGGGTAATTTCCAAATTTAAGAAGGCTCAATTAAAAAGTCGTTAGCTGGAAATTTGATTTGGCAAAGGTTTGGCAACATTTTCCTCTACTAATATGTTGCACTGGCAAATTTGAAAACGGAAGAGAAAAGCGCTAGGCTATATGTTAGCAGTTGGAAGAGTCAAATCAACTAACACACAATGGAAACGTATTTGTAGGTCACACTGACTTAACAACAATATATTATAATATTTTTACTGTGAAAGCTGCATTTTTACAAATGTATAGAGCTCCTGGATCCGCATGACTCCATTTTGGTAGTTGCCTAGATTAAGTTTATCATAAGCTTTCATTTGATAGGCCCATATAGTTGAACTCAAAATAGCTCAGTGGACATACTGAACCTTCATTCCGCTTCAATTATTGGTGTAATTATTAGAGTATTTTTAGGTGGATTGTTTTTAGGATTTTGAGCTTTCAGTGCTTACATTGATAATCGTTTCTGCCCATTATAAATCCTTGTAAATCCATGCAAAATCATTTGCTACAACCAGAATGGGGATGAATGCCCTGTTTGTTGAAGAAAATTCTATATTAAGTTCTGTGTTAAGTAGCCTATCCATGGGTTTCAGAATGATGATGAAATTAGGACCCATGAATTACTAGGAAAAGATTTCGAAACAAAACAACAACATAGCTCATTTGGGTATCACTACAAGGTATAGCCATTTGTGTATATGTTAGCATCACGTAGCTAATAACACTATGCTCCAATACATATTTAGCTTAGCTCCCCCAAAAAGTGCCCATGAAGGATGAATTTACCCCATTTGAAAATCCAATTCCACGATAATCCTAAAATACCTCCCCACCCTCTTTTGATTGCCCAGCCCATTCTCCTCTGTGCACTTCTGTCCAGTTAAGCGGACATTACATCACGCTCATCAGCTGTCTCCGGTCTAGCCCTGAGCTCCTGCGTGTCTCGTATTAAACCCGACCACCTGGACTGTCTTTGTCTAACGTTAACGGCCCGAAACCAAACCATTGCGCCGCACCTTTGACAGAAACTGAAGTGTGGAAAGGTGCTAACGCAAGGACCCTCCAAAGTACAGATGTCTTCTCTAATTTACCCCCCATCTGTGCCTTCAAGGTCACAATCTGCTTAGTTATTGTGGGTCATAGAAAATACTTTTGGGGGACATTGGAATTGGTGAGTCTTTCAATACCATTTTCACTTTCTCTGAAATTTTGTTTAAGACGTCTGACACGCTGTGCTGGCAACAGTTGGGATTCCAGCCTTTTGAAAGAAAAAATTTGAATTAGCAGCATGGCTATTGTCAACGTGAGTCCAAAAGATAAAGGCCATTTTTATTGAACAAACGTATAAGCTAGCTATCATCGTAGACTCGATTTCCATACTAAGGGGGAAGCTCAATACTAATTTTTGATTATAAAAACACTTAATTTTCTTTTAAACATCGTAATAGTTTCTTTGAAATTACTTGAATGTTTTCCTTTTTTGAGCAATAACATTCAAAATCGATTCAGAAAATGTACAATGTATGGAACGAACCCTAAAGGACTTTATGGGCTCTGTACGATGATGTCCTATTTATGAGAGTAACAAGTAACTTATTCAAATGAGTATTTAATTGTTTCAAAACCATAGGTTATTCATGAAAAATGAAACGATAAAAAAAAATGAAAAAAACTCCAGGAATGTTTTTTTTAATGAGAAAACGGCATTATACCATGGTTACAAGGTTACAAGCTTGTTGATTTAGCAAAAAATATCTTTTATGACAGCTAGTGCTTTCAAGGAGAGGGCAGATGACCTGTTTCTTTGGCCACTGCTGCTACCTCCTCCCAAATAATGTGTTTAGAAACTAAACATTGATTTTCCTTTTGTGTGGTTATTAAATCGGCAGACATGCTCGCCTGCCCCGTGCTGTGGTCATTATGGTTGTGGACTCAACTATTGACACTCAATTACCCAGTGATCTTCCCCGAATAGAGGTCATTCTCCCGGTCAAATGTCTCCTCCTACAATGCTTCACAAAGAAATAAATAGTAAATCGTGCGTTTTGCCTCAGCACGTTGTGGAAAATAAGCTCCAGAATATTGAGTGGTTGAAAATAATGTTGACTAAAATGAAATATTGTGACGGCTTGCAGTGGTGGAAAGTACACACATAAAAATACAGTATTTAAGTTGAAATAGTGAATACAATAGTGAATACTTCAATACTTTTGAACTGGACTGAAAAGTAGAAAGAAATGTTTTTATTGTTCCGTTCATGGTGACATTCTGCGTAAAAGGCTTGGAATTTAAGTCTCCGCTTTGAGCAAAGAAAAATATATTCCAAAGATTCACTATTCAAATTGTTTCTGTTGACAATTCTTTAACAAAATCACTACATTTGACCCTTTAACATTTGTCAAAATATGTGTGAACTTACTCTTTAAAGTACTTAATTACATTATCTTCTTATACCAAGAAATTAAAAAGACCCTGACAGACTGGTATTTGCACAGTCCTTTGAGACAAAAAAGGATTTGGAGGAAAATCATATATTTCAGATACAGTATTTTTAGTTACTCTTTCGCCATTTAATTTGGATAATTTCCCTGTGTACTTTCCATCCCTTCTGCATAATACCCTTTAAAAGATCTGAAATACCCTAGGTGGCTTCTTTCAGGTTCTCAGAGATGAGGAGTAAATAATGGACCAATTCTGGACCAGAATTCTGAGATGCAATGGCCAAGTACTGTGGTAACATGTCATTTCTTGTGACTGCTTGCTCGCATGCCAGTTTAATAAACAACACATTCTCAGCTTGTAAATAATATTAATGGAAATATTTATAAATGTCTTTTGAAACACTGGATTTCCCATTTTTGAGAAGAATATGGACGGAATCTACTTTAGGATGATGTTAACATTTTCACTGGAAAAACGTTTCCAAACAAAAAATATGCTTTTGAACTGATGTCCTTTTGCTTTCATTGTAATTGTCACATTCATTCCTCTGTTGTCAAAAAAAGTAAAAAAAATAAAATGTAATCCCTTTCTGAACTGGCCATGCTGCGAGTTAACATTTTTTGAAAAGGGCTTTAGAAAAAAAAAAAGAAAAACTCCCGCAAAAGGGCTGGGCCTTATTCAGTTTTTATTGTTGTGTTTTGTTGTGTCAAATTGACGATGATTTCTGTATACAGTATGTGAAAATGTTTTTATTTCTCTGAACTTTTGCGAAGGGTTTTAACCTGTGGACAAAACCTCAAAAGCCAAATAAAATGTAACACTCTTGAATGTGCGTGTTTTTATTCGCGTTTTTATTTTGGGTGGAGTGGAACGAGTGGCTATAGATGAATGTAAGCTAACGGTTACTATTGCTAGTACAATTGAAATTCTCATTACAATTTCAAATTCAAGTACAGTTTTTTTAAATCTACAAAATGTGTAATCCCTCATTCGTCAAGGAGTGTTCCATTGTAGAAAAAGATTCAGTTGTCTTCATCTGGACCCAACAACTCTCAACATGTCCTTTATTTGTGATGATAATGTGCTGAAGTTTGCTTACCTTTATTTTGTGTAAATCCAAACTATAAAGGACTATATTTTATTGATAATTATGTTGGTCAAACACATACTTTTGAACTAGTTTGTTTTATAAAGTCCTCTCTACTCCGTTTAGCCACTGGTGTCACCTGCTGTTGTAGAAAGGTATTGCAGTGGTGCTACAGTTTTGTCCCTGTGGTGAGAAAGAAGCTTTTAGACATGGGAAGTGCGAGGGCACGTGAGAAAACGTTTAGAGACGAACTGTTGCCCTGATTCGGTGACGAGGTGGGGAGGTCAGATGGTGAGAAAAAGCCTTAAGGTTCACTCATCACTGGAGCAGAAAGGGACAACTTGTGAACGGCAATGAACAGACTAAAGGTGAACTAAATATTGAACACTGATCAAAAAATAATCTGATGCTGGAGGTTCCTGTACAGGCCTTACTGGCAGATGATGAACGGTTGAGCCAAATGGGGAAAATTAAGATGAGGAATCTTAAACTGGTTGGTTTATGATCAAGGTGTTGCACCAAACAGCACCTACCCGAGGTTTCAAGGTCGGGATTATAAAAGGTATAACGATTTTCTACCAGGTTGTAAAGGGAAATCAAATGAAAAGCTTTGATATGTTGAAAGAATCCTTTGGCTTGGAGAAACAGGACTTTTATAGGTATTTACAACTAAGGAGTATTATAACCAAGAAAAATAAACAAAGCAACAACCATTTTAACCCTCTGCCTGAATTTTTTATCAAGGTTTATAAATCAGAACTTTCAAGGGGAATAATGTAACAGCTGTATATAAATGTGTTAATAATTTTGACATTCACTCTACTAAATGGAGTGGGAATGGGAATGGGACAGACAATGGGAAAATATACGAACATCTCTGTGGAGTACCACAAACACACACGTTTGGAAAGAATTCTAGTGGAAAAATTTAACATGTTTTTTTCCCCACCATGTCAAACTGCACATTATTCCCAGGGAAATGGAAAATGCTGGAGAAACTGTGATTGTCATGGGGCAAACCACTATCACGCGTTCTGTTGTTCTGGAACACTGGAATGCGATCAACAAAGCCCTCCATCACCATCCCACTGGACTTCAGAACTATGTACTTGGGCCTTTAAACTCCTGCCATGGACAGAATTAACGGCTGTCTCTGGAACATTCTCTTGGCAGCAGGGAAAAAGGCCCTCACGGAAAAATAGATGACACAAAATGCACTGACAATCAAGGACTGGACTGACAGACTTCATTTCAAAATAGACAAATTTCACATACGACTGACTAAGACGTTTATTTTGGTTTATATGTGCCTTACTTTTCTTTTATTTGGATGTTTACTGTTGTGTTAAAAAAAATAAAATGGACAAAATAATATAGTTGATAGGGAAAGTAGTAAAAAGCAGAGTGCTCAAGCTGCCATACTTCCCCCAGTATAGTTGCTCCTAGGGCAGCATAGCTGGGAACTGTAGGTTTTTATTTCTGTTCCTAACTGGCCTGACCATAAGCGATTTCAAAGAGAAACGTTTAAGCCTGGTCTTAAATGAAAGACTGTGTCGGCCTCTTTAACATGGACAGGAGCCGATTCCACAACACAGGAGCTTGGTAGCTAAACGCTCTACCTCCTACTGTGCTTTTAGAGACTCTTGGGACCACCAGAAGTCCAGCATTTTGAGAGCGAAGTGCTCTGTTTGGATGATAAGGTACTATAGCATCTGTGAGGTAGGATGGGGCCAGGCCATTTATGGCTTTGTAAGTCATGAGGAGGATTTTGAATTTGATTCTAAACTCAATAGGAGTCAGTGGAGAGACTCGAGCACCGGCGTAATGTGCTCTTTTCTTTTAGTTCCTGTTGGTAATCTTGTTGCTGCATTTTGAACCAGTTGAAAGCTTTTTATGGAGCTTTTAGGACACGCTGCAAGCAGGATGTAACCATCAACTTTTCTAATTTTGGCTTTATTACGTAAATGACTAAAATGAAATAGGTTGAAGTGTCTTACGTGTCTCTGACACAATAGTGTACTACAAGGGTGAAAGTTTTGAACCTCAGATTTGGACTAAACTGAGACTAGAACTGAAATAACCCATAACTTCATATCTGCTTTTGTCTGATCCTGGAAGCTAAGTAAGGTTGGTCCTTGTTGAATATATATATAAGTGTCATTGTTTCTGGTATTTTATCTGGCACTTTGAATAAGATATCTTGGGTCACAATACTGCAACGTACAAAGTGTTTCGAGTGTACATTTATAAAGTATATTTAATATTATATTTGAACTAGACCAAACCAAGTCTACATCAGGACTTAACCAGGATAAATCTGAATGCACCCTGAAATGACCATTCAGTTTGATACTTGGACCGCCTCTTCCAATTAACTCACTAAAAACATTCTATTGCGTGACACAATGTGTTAAACGAGATGAAGAGTTCCATAGTCTGTGCTGTGGTTTGTGAGAGAGCGGCGTGAGCGAGCGCTGAGAACACGCAGGTATGAAGGACACCGTGGATATAAACTGTCTGCACGGTCTGACCCTTCTGCAGTTCACCACTCTGCTGTTACCATGGAGACAAGGGTCTATGCACGTACAAAGGTCTACATGAACATTTAGAGCGTGTACATTCACTGTAAGGGCGAACTTAAGTGGCTTTTTGAGGACTTATAGGTTGTGTTTGCGTAATGGAGTTAAATTGTACAAGTTTTCATGTTTTTTCATTATGAACTTATTTGGTAGGATAGTACTTGTAAACTTTTTTTTTTATCAGTTAATGTGAAAGGTTTTTTTTTTAGCTTTTAACCATGTTACAACTAATTTAATCTAGTTTGATGAATCGTATCCCGAGATGCAAAACAAAGCACTTTAAAAACAGCGTTATCCCACAGCTTTAGCCAGCAGCTGTTTGTTTGCTAAATTCGCTTTACATAACACTTGAATGTTCATCTTTGTGATTCTTGTCAATGATAACAGTCATTTTTGTTTTTAATCAGTGCTGGGGATTTTTAAAAAACATTTTATAATCTATTGTACTGACCTACAGATGACCTCTGAATGTTGCCATGGTGACAGAAATGTTGGACGTTACTATGGTACAATCCCACCTGGAGAGTTATGACTTCTCTGCATACAGAGCAGAGACTTCATGCTTTGAACGGTGTAAAAAAGAGGCATTTTCTCTCCCAAGACAAATGCTAAAACGCTGAAAAGACTTTAAGAAAACATTCATCTGATTGCAGACTTTGTCTACAAGATGAATTTACTGTATATAATGTTAATGTGTTCTACGTGTTCATTTAACTGTTTAATGACTACGTTTTTTTTAAAGTAATCTGTCATGTGCATATAAATTTTATTTTATCGTCTGTATCGTTTTTTTGACTTCTTAATGGGCCATACTGTACTTAGACTTGCTTGTCTCTTTTCTACAGACTACAAACAGAGACAGTTATTAAAAGCCTCTTAAACTGGAGCCAGAAATGTTCTGTATTTATTCCTTTTGGACATAAAAAGTATGCAGCAATCCGCTTATTATTTTTTACTTTATTACAAGTCCTATTTTTGGTGATATAGACTACTGTATGTTTCAACTCCGAAAAAGGAATTGTCAAAACACATGTCAGTCCGTTTTTCCAACAGCAGCTTTACTTCTTATACTTACAAGAAAAAAGATGTTGTTACTACTTAAAAGCAGAGTAAATCACGAGTCCAGACATTTGTTCGGACTCCAAAGGGCTCGGGAAGCTTCGCTTTGAATTAAGGGTTATTTTAGTCTGATGCTTAATGGAAGAACTGAAAGCTCAAAATCAGCTAAAACAGATTTATGACTGATTATTTGGACAGTTAATGCATTCTATTCCTTTGGAGAGTATGTATCTGTTTACATAAGCTGGAACCAAAATGGCGGCGGATCACATGTTTCTTCTTTAGCTGGGGTTTTGAACTGGAACATTATTTGATTTCATGTTTCAGTGGATGAAGGGAAACCGGAGGAAGAGGGAACCCAAAGGAAACTCACCCAACACAGTGAGAACATGCAAACTCCACATACATAACCTCCAACAGTGAGGGAATCATACCAGCAACCTTCTGGTGAGGGAAGAATTGTGCACATCTTGCTGAATTTAATGAGAACAAACCGAGGGCAGTATTTTATATTTTTAATTGTGTTCCTTTGTCTTAAATTTAGAGAATGAATTAACACAAATGTACTCGTTTTGAGGAGAGAAAGGATACATTTCTGTGATCACGTGTGGAACGCTTTTAGTGAAACACAATTATTCTCTTTTGCATTCTTGTCTTCTTGGGGAATAATATTAGGTGTCAGGGACAGGACTTTCGAGGAGGACAAGTCCAGTCTGTTTTTGTTATTTTAGTGCGCCCATTATTTATAATTGAGTTGTTTGTCTTGTGATGAAATGATCTTGTTGAATAAATTTGCAATATTTTACTTTCTGTTCTCAGACGCGAGTCAAGTCCAGGTCAAAGTGACCTCCAGACGGTTTCATGTCTGTTGAAAAAATCATTTTGGTCTCACCGGAGAATTGAGCTGACACTGAAGTAGAGAGTCAACGGTTTGTTTTGAAAATGTGCTACATAAATAAAGTGGAACTGGATTTGGACTAAATGTCTGGTCTGGACTTCTGAGGAGCAGTGTGATTGATAGGTAGAGAGGAGAAGATCTGAATGCAGGCAAAAGTGAAGTGGAACTCAATGTGATTTTACTGGGTTTAACCCTTGAATATCACAAAATATGAAAACTCAAGGTGGTTTAGTAAGTAAAAGCACTCAGACACATGTGAGTGATGTCGGAGTTTACACATTTAACATTGGATTTCCTATCATTTATTTATTTATTTATTAGGAAATAGCATCTTTATGAAGACCAAATTCAGATTTTTAGGTTTTACTGGACAAATGCTCACAGAAATATTGAGCCTGAAATCGTTCATTTTACCCACAGATAAATTACAGACTTGACCAAAAATGATACATTTTGTGAAGCTCAAATGTTGTTGTCAGTTAATCACTGAAAATGCTTTATGCCGTGGACAAATTGAACAGACACTGGGATCGATACACTGTCATCTTGCTTTTCTGATCTTGTTTTGTTTGTTCTTTATGTATTGTTCTTCTGATAATATCAAAATATATAAAAGAAAATTAAAAATAATTTATACTTTGCTTAATTTTGCCACCATTACAGCCTTTTTTACATTCAGATGCCAGAGCATTTTAAAGGACCTATTCTTTTGCATTTCTTCCTCAATAGGGCTAGCTCTGCCCACCGTGTGATGATCGGTTCTGACCAATCAGCGCGATGCCGGCAAAAGCAGAGCTAGGTGGTGATACGGAGCAATGCCTTCAAAATCCCACCTGAAAGCTGTAGGTCCCTGTCAGTCCCTCTCAGCAGAACACAAGCAAAAAATGCATTGGGAGACATTTTTCTGGGCCCAGAAGTGCAGTACCACAGAGTGACCACTAATCAAACTCGCATGAAGGACACATACCAAGCAAAATAGCTCTTAATCGCATTATAACATTGTTCCCTCATTAAAAACATACCTGGAGTTGTGTGTAGCTTCATTCACGCTTGTTTCATTAATCCTGTTTAGTAAATCCTCCCCCCCGAGCGTCCAAATCACTCCATTCTGAATTTTCCATATCTGTGATGTCATAGGTTGAGCGCTGAGATCTTCTGTTTTAAGTCCATAAATCATCACCATCACTATCATTATAACCGTGTGGCTGCATTAGCAAGCTAGCATTTTTCTCTCTCCAATGTAATTCCCCCTGCTGCCAGTAGATGGAGCCAAAAGTCATTTTCTGTGGCACAAAGTCTGTTGGTCTTTGTTGGTCTCTTTAGTTCTAAAACATGAGATTCCACAGTAAAGGTACTCAAGAGCAAGTTTAAAGGCCAATAACAATACAAACAATGTTGGACTCCAAGTTTACCAATGTACGTCACAGTGACAGCAGTCCGTTTGGAACTGGAGGACATCACGGTGACAAACTCTGAGGGATTTTGTTTTATATTATACACTGATGGTTCTACTTCGCAAATAAAACACATTTAAGCCATAATTCAGTTTTTTATTACAGTCAATGAAGTTATAAGCAGTACAACTTTGCAAAAACACCTTAAATCATTTATTTATCAGCTATTTGACTACAATAAACAACACATCCCCTCGCATATTTTCTTATCACAACAATAAGAGCAGAAGTGAAGATATTTAGTGCTGCTCTGATGACAAACGGCTAATTGTCCTTTCCCGAAGGGCCCGTCATCAGACTGATTGTGATCCTCAGACAAGAGCTTTCAGATGTTCACAAATGATTGTTTTGTTAGGTTTTTAATTTTCATTCTGGAGCTTATTATAAGACAAATGATCCAGTGGAATTAAAGCAGACTATAAAAAGAAGATCCTATCTGTAATTACTGAATGTGTGTAATCATAAATGTCAAGTCTCACGTTGTTTTTGAAATGGAAAACTCCTCGCGCTAAAATACATTGCGTAAAGTTGGTAGTTTGTCACTGTGGCATATGGCAAGATATGTGATTTAGCAAAGCATGTCTCCCACAAAATTCAGTTTACTCCATTTATGTGTTACCTCCATCAGCTAACATATTTTTGTCATGTAAAACTAAAAGTTATCATAATGACTAAAACTGTAACGAAGCGTGGACATTTTTGTTGACTGAAGGTACTGGTATTTTTGTCACGTGATAAAATTAAACAAATGAATAAAAAGGAACCAATTTACACTTTTCAATTATAGAGCCTCAATCTAGACTTACATATACACTTCCCATGAAATATATAAAGCATTACCATGCAATTTATCATAGTTGGAATAAACTGGAAGGTTCCAATCTGGACTGTGAGAATTACATTAGCGAGACTAAAGAGACTGTATCAACGCAAAAGACACTCGAGCTCTGGCTTACAATCCATTGTCCACAGGACTGTTTTGAAAGGGGAATGAAGAAGGCAAATATTGTTCATAAAGTCCTTAAATAGCACTGATGGTCTGAGATTCGACCTCCCCTCAGTCTACAACCGCCTCATAACACGTTGGTAGAACTCCAACTGGTCAAATGCTAATGCGACACTTTAAACGTTGACAACTTTGAAGGAGAGGCGGCCTGATCTCAATAGACCTGAACGACTCAAACTGTAAGAGTCAAACATGGAGCAAGTTTCTGTCATAACTCCTCCCTTAGGGCAGGGCCAATCAGAGCTCAGGAGAGTATAAATGCTGCTGCTCAAACAGTTGCCATTAGACTGAAAAGGACTTTCGGATGGAAGTTGAAACATCTTGATTTCTAAAACTGTGTCCAGATGAAACATTTGAAACCTTTCCTACTATGAACCTTTCATGGATGAATATGTAATTACACTGATTGAATATTTGAAATTAGATTTGATTAATTATTAATGAGAAATAACATTAAAAAGATTGTGGTCAAAAGACTGAGACAAGAACTACATTTTAATTTCTTGTCAAAATGAACTCTGATTTATGCTAATATAGAGCTACTGAATACTTCAATGTATTGTAACTCAAGCTGACATTTGGTAATGGAAGTGTATCATGTGTGCATGTCCATAAGATGGCATATAAGTGCGTATGGAACTTATAGTGCTATCTGTAGTTAAAATAATACGTTCCTTAAATCATATTCGTTTTATCTCATGAAACATATTCTTCTGAGTTATTACCATTTGAAAAGGCAGCTGTTTACAACTCCCTCTGTAGTGTAGAGAAACAACGGTTATATATGGGAGAGGAAACTCTGTATACCGTGATTTATCTGCTGCAGGAGAAGCTACTGTTTACACCTGCACTACCTCTCCAGGGAGGGCACTACTGAGCATGCTCCAACATTCTGACTGCAGAGATTTATATAGACCACGTACAGCATAGATACATTCTGTTGCTACATATTCAAGTGGAAGGTGTTTGAGTTATTTTCATTTTCAAAACAACTATTTGTCCACATTTCTCTGATTAGCTCTATGATAACTGTATTCCTTAAGAGTGTTCTATGTAACTTTTATGGAGAAAGGTTGTTTTGTCTGAAATGTTCCACACTATGGCATTCAATTTGTCCATCTCCTTGGAGACAAGCCGGTGATGCCACCAGGCCAAGTTAGCAGATCTATGTGGGAGAAAGAATGTTTTTTTGGAGCAATAAAAACACCTGTAATCTAAATAAATGCAAGCTATGGAATTTAATGCCATATCGTGGAACATTTCTGAAAAAGCAATAACATCTCCATTAGGCTAGTAGGTGGCAGATCCTCCATCATCAAAATAATGAGAACAAAACCAACTTTAATCGAATTCCAATTTTGACCTCTTGTGGGGCATATTTTTTGTGCACTTTTCTTTTCTTAAGGATGTTTTGGCTTCATCTGACAGGACAGTGTGAAATGGGGATGAGAGAGGGGAGTACATTCAACAAATTGTCAGAGCTGGAACTGCAGCGGCTGCACATGGAGCCTCGCATATGTGCTTTACACTCAGCCACGGAGCAGCACTTGACAACTTTTCGACATTGCCATGAGGGGTCACTGTATTTCCTTTGAAGGGTGTGTCCAGGTCCTCCCTGTATGATAATGAGGGATCCACCCATACCAGAGGTAAAAAACAACCGCCTTTAACCTCGACCAGTTTAGGAAACAATGCATCTGAGAGTGGGCATGACTCTTTAGGAAAAGAAGATATAATATGAGTAAACTGGTGTGTTACAGGGATCAGTAGAAGTTAGAAAAGTATTTTTCTATAGTACCCAATGTATCAACTGTCTCCTCTGAGGTTTGCTGATCTGCAGGCAGATTCTTTTGCGCGTGTCGCCAGTTTTACCTTTAGCGGCTAGCTACATCCGGTAGTTCGCAGTCCAGTGAACATGTGTTCTTCTACCACACAACCTGTACCACGTGACCACTCAGACCAATGAGAGTGAGAGCTGCTAGAGCGGAGCAGAGCGAGCCGAAGCTAAGGATTATAAAGCTGTTTTAAAGAAAAAGTACGAATAAGTTCATGATCTTAAAAAAGACAAAAATTGCCACAAAATCCAACCTTGGTGAAAGCTGTAGGTCCCTTCAGCCAAACACTTCCTGGACTGACCACTAGTCCAACTCACGACAGCTACTCACACACTTCCTGGTTTGGAAGTAAAGTGCTCCCATTGACCGCTCGCGCCTGGATTTACAGGTTTGTGGTTTAGTACATCGAGTGGCAAAAAGACTATTCTGGTCCAGAGCAAGAAATATGAGAATATATGTAATTATGAGCACAATTGCTCTAAAGCATATTCATGTGTTGAAGAATTTCTGCCAAAATGAATGCGATGAAGGGAATAATAATGTCTAGCATTTTCTTCAATATTACATAGTGCTACTTTACATACAAAAAGAAGAAGAAGAAGCATACGGTTTTGAAGGCTCTGATGCCAAAGGTGTTGCTATAAAACATATATGCACAATACACATTCGTGCACATTCCTAATTAAAGACAAATCACATATGACCTATTGGTTCCATTAGCTTATTTTTCTTGATAATAAGTCATAATTTTATTTTTAAAACATCCTTGAAATCGCTTATGGTCAGGCTAGTTAGGAATAAAAATAAAAACCTACAGTTCCCAGCTTTGCTGCCCTTGGAGCGACTATGCTGGGGAAGTATGGCAGCTTGAGCACTATCATCTACTTCTGACTACTTTTTCTATCAACAATTTTTAATATATTTATTTCACTTGTAATCTTTTTCATATCTGTTCACTTCTTTTTCTTCTTCTTCTCCCACTTCCCTGCGGGGAGTGGAACAGGCACATCGATGACCTGTGGATCAGATGCTCCTCAACTGCCTTGAGAAACGGTGTCCTCTTGAGTAGGTCAGAACTCCACTCTCTTTCTCGCGTCCGCCTGTCCGTCCGAGGGAGTCGGATCTCTCCTTCACTCTAGAACTCCTCCAAGGTTCTACTTTTCCCAAAGAGGTTTGGTAGTTTTAGGACAGGGGAGCTTAGGACATTTGTCTAAGGACAAGTCCCTGAGAACATTGTTTAATCTGTTCTCACTGTCGCCGCTTTGAGGTTGTGAAGAGTCTTGCTCAAGAACACAGAGGTAGTATTTACTGTAGTGTCAGTGGGAGGGGCAACTAAACCCTCAACCGTATAAGTATATTTACCCTTTCATTCATGTACATTTATATGTGGAGAATATGAGAAGAATTGGCTTATTAATGTGCATTATCTTAAAATAAAAGGCAAAAAGAAAGAAAGAAATCCTATATTCTCGAACGTATTTTTGAAATGTTCTTAAAGAGTAAACGTATCCCAAACACCCAGAGTGACTGATGCTTTGCTGTTTGCTGGTGTCGTGTCAATTGTCTGTGTTTCCTGGAGACATACAATTAATTTTTCCCAAGAAACACTGACCGCCTCGCGCACAGGAGGCGCTAATCAAATCAAGCTGCCAGGGGCTAAATATAAACTCTGCGAAAAGATTCTAATTCACATCAAATATCCGATTCTAAACCAGCAGAAGTCCTTTTGTTATTTTAGATCATGACATTATAGTAAAGTTACTATTGTCAGGGTTTACTTTTATACATATACAGTTAAAGCAAAAGCACTAGTTTTCAATCGTATCTCCAGGAAGAGCCATCAGTGTAAAAAAATGCGATTGGAAAAATTTCTTATCAACTCCTTCACTGCTCAGACACTATATAATTTCCTTCATGTTATTTCTACCACGCAACATTCTTCACAAGTTGTCACTATTGTTTTATTGACAAGGCTATTGTAACATAAAAAACCCCTGATGTCCTTTTCTTTGATTTTACAGTGACACGGCTTCAAAAGGAATATGTCTGAGGCTGTGAAGAGCCTTGCCAGCTACACGCAAACAATTCTACCGTAAAAAAAAAAAAGCTACCAAAACAACAAAAACAGAAAGAGCAGAGGAGAGAGAGTGTTCTGTGCGCAGAGATAAGAGCTGGACGCCTGAAAGGTCTGACTAGAGAGAGAACATGCAGTAATTATGCGCTTTTTAATCCAGAACGGACTGACAAGGAAGGTATTTATGGCTAAATACATTTTACAGTATTTAGCCGTAACCAGCACCCTGGACAGCGCCTGTGGAGGTTTGTTACAGAGTAAATATGACTTTTTAAAATGTTATATTTTGCTTTGCTTGGACTGTTCCACATATGACATTTAACCATTTCCATGAAGACGCGGCCAGCAAAAGTACAAGTCAGGTCTGTGGAGAGGCGAGCCCACTTACAGAAAGAATGCATTTTTCCAACAAATATTTGAATAAAAACACCTGCATGAAAAAAAAAAAAAAGCTAGATCGATAATGCTAAGCTGTGGAACATTCAAGGCAAGGAAATAACATCTCCATGGAGACAAGCATAATCTATGACACCGGTGGATCATTATATTTTCGACATTTTAAATTGCAATATTGATGTAAAACTACAAAGTAAAAGAAACAATTTCGCACACTTCTGGTTAAAAACGACGCTTTATTGCACGGCACGGTGAACTGTATCCCAACAAGGTCAAAGGTCACATTTATAAAGCGCTTTACATCAAGGAACCACCGACCAATCCATACACACATCCACACACTACGTTCATCTTGTCTTCAGTCAGGATTTTTGTACCTTCTGTCTTTCTTTCTCTCAGACAGACGTTTGTGAGTGAGATGTATTTACTTTGACATGTTTCGGCTTCTTCCTCTCTCACAAACATGGGACACGCTTCTCCGATGACCACGCTCGCAGACAGCAGCCCGAACATGTCGAGGTAAATACATCTCACTCCCAAAAACTGTCGCAAAGAAATGAGATGCTTCCTCCAGCACTACCAACAATGTCCTTTATGTCAGGAGCGGGATTCGAGGCCGTGCGCTCTGCCAACTGTCTGCAGGATAGATGTCGCCGGTCGAGCGTCACTTCCTGCGCCACCAGAACGTCCCCGCCCCTGAAATGCACTGTAATTGGTCATAAACTTCAAATAAACTTTCCAAAACTAGATTTAGTGACCAAAGACAAAAGGAATGCGAAGGACCTGTGTTTTGGCTTCAGACAGTTCACAGAGACAGTGTGAATGTTGTTGAACTGACCGACTGGACTCAAAGCTGATCGTAATGTGTCAGATGCATGTGCGTTCATATTACACCGGTCATTGTTCACGTTTTATTAAAAATTAGCTGGAAATCGAAATAAAATATGAAAATATGGGTTTTCTTATGAGTTTTTGGTATGTCTATCTTTAACATTTACTTTTTGGGGCTGATTTAAGTATTAGTCCAGTATATTTATTAGGTTGGATTTCGTATCGTTCAGTCAGTTGTTTGCTCTACTTTGTACAGTTTGTTGGTTCAGGAACACTATAACTGCATGTCTGTGGGTTCATTTATTACCATCTACAGTTAGCAAGCTAACTGCTGGTTATTGCTAACAGCCATGAATAACACAATACAGTTTGGATCCCTAATCAGACTCGTGGAGCCTGGTGAATATTTACACGTTTTATTGTCACGAAGCAACTGAATAGATGAATGAGGTTGGATTTCTAAATGACGGCCCCTGTGCGGAGCTGTTCGTTAACTTGAAGTAGGGGAAAGCGAGTGCTAATTGGCTGCTAACGCTATTTCCTTTTAAAAAACACTCTCTTTATCATCCGTTGGTGGTGATTTCATACATCCGTGAGAATGAGCGGCTGTTTTCCCGTGGTTCTGATCCTGGTTCTCAATATTTTAAGGAGAGAAGATCCGTCAATTTGTATCTGCCGTCATTAAATGAATGCCTAGAAAGAAGTATAAATGTGTATTAAGAAATCATTAAATATTGTACAGTATAATCATACATTCTTCATATATACTTCATAATTTATATTGGCATTACTGATAAATATGTGCTTTAAATGATTCTGTTTTATCCCATCAACACACGCACTTTCTCTGGATCCTGCTGTATCAAAAGAAACATATATGTTACGAGAATTAATCAGTATTTATAAAGGCCATATCATACAAAAAAATACATTCCATTCGCTGACAATGGAGAGGAATATTTCTGTTGCATTCGTACAATCTCAGTAAAGTATCTAATCTAACAAAGAGTTCTTACAACAGACTCCTAACCCAACATTTTACCTCAAGATAAAACTTCTTCCAAGTTTCCAAGGACAGAGTAACAAACCGTTTTCTCCCTCACACTTTACAGTAGATAATCTAATGTTTATGATAATAAATTCATAAATGTAAGTCACCTATACTGTACTTATTGTATTAGAGTGGTATGAATCAGCTTTTAAGGTGTGGGAGAAATGCTACAGCCGCGGTGTAATGGATGAGGGGCAGAGAGACTATAAATCATTTGTCGCCTGCAGTTGTCTTGTTAGCTGTGGCTTTGGAGCAGTGGATCTACCTGAATAAGCATCTGCCGAGTGCACTTTATAGAAAGGCTAAACAGGCACATGTTTCACACGTTCAAGACACTTCCACCTGATTCGTCAATGTCACTGCTCAGACTGGCCTTTAGTGACGCAGGAAAGTGCTCATATTCATGGCTGCCACTCATAAGAATGTGTCTGATGGAACGTCTGCTCTGAGAAGTGTAATCACGACATTTCTGTTTCTCTTCTGTCCAGGTCCATTCACTGAGTTTACGCTTGGCAACAGGACTGTGGTGTTCACGTGTTTCCCTGTGATGGTTGTGTCTGCACAGTCTGTCTGAGGAGGAGCACAGTCTGAGGAGGTGCACAGTCTGTCTGAGGAGGCCGCACAGAGTCTGTCTGAAGGAGGATGCACAGTCTGTCTGAGGAGAGAATGCAGGCAGTCTGTTCTGAGGAGGGCGCACAGTCTGTCTGAGGAGCACATGGGTCACAGTCCTGGTCTGAGGAGGTGCACATTCTGTCTGAGAGGTGCACATGTCTGAGGAGGTGCACAGTCCTGTCTTGAGGAGGTAGCACAGTCTGTCTGAGGAGATGCAGCAGTCTGTCTGAGGAGGAGCACAAGTCTGTCTGAGGAGGTGCACATTCTCTGAGGAAGGTGGCACAGTCTTCTGAGAGTGGCATCAGTCCTGTCTGAGGAGGAGCAGCAGTCTGAGGAGGTGCACAGTCCTGTCTGAGGAGGTGCACATTCTGTCTGAGGAGGCGCACAGTCTGAGGAGGTGCACAGTCTGTCTGAGGAGAGTCACAGTCTTGTCTGAGGAGGTGCACAGTCTGAGGAGGTGCACAGTCTTGTCTGAGGAGGGAGCACAGTGCGTCGAGGAGGTGCACAGTCCTGAGGAGGGTGCAGACAGTCTGAGGAGGTGCACAGTCTGAGGAGGTGCGCAGTCTGAGGAGGTGACAGTCTGAGGAGGTGAGTCCAGTCTGTCTGAGGAGGTGCACAGTCTGAGGAGGTGCACGAGTCTGAAGGGAGGTGCACAGTCTGAGAGGTGCACAGTCTGTCTAGGAGGTGCACAGTCTGCCTGCGGAGAGTGCACAGTCTGAGGAGGTGCGCAGTCTGAGAGGTGCACAGTCTGTGAGGGGTGCACATCTGGAGGGGCACATCGAGGGTGCAAGTCTGCGAAGGTGCACAGATCTGGGAGGGTGCACAGTCTGAGGAGGTGCACAAAGTCTGAGGAGGTGCGCAGTCTGAGGAAGGTGGCGCAGTCGAGGAGTGGTGCGCAGTCTCAGGAGGGCACAGTCTGAGGAGGTGCACAGTCTGAGGAGGTGGCACAGTCTGAGGAGGTGCACAGTCTGAGGAGGGCAATCTGAGGAGGAATAAACTAAATCATGAAACAATATAAAACACTTTTGCATCATAGTAATAACGATAGTGTTGATTGACTACTCCAGCACAAGTGTTTACAGGATGAAGTAAATATTCAGTTGCTAGCTTCACCTCAACATAAAAAAATACATCAGCCGCCATTATTTTTGGAGGAATGTGGAACTTGACTCTGCCTTTCTTGTTTGCTTGAACTTACACCACTAAAGTACACTTATTTACTGTTAAATATTTGCTGAGACTGAGCTTCCGCTGCTGCTCGCGCGGCGGCGATGGAAAAGAGGTAAGAAGGAGGAAGTTAGCTTTGATTGCTGGTGTGTGGCAGTCATAAAGACCTTTACACACTCAGGTGCTGATGGAAGTGCGCACAGCAGCAAGATTGTGGAACGTTCTGGTGTTTTTTAATCTGCTAATAAATAACCTTATCTTTTTTAAGGTTTGGACCGGCCTCGCCTGTGAAGATTTCCGTATGAACAGGTATAAATACTTTTTCTGATGTCTGACGTCGCCTCACGTCACAGCTTCAGGGAGCACAAGACCTCCGACAGCTTTTTCATCCACGAGAAAGAAGGGAACGTCTGCAGAACTTTCACTGAGCTCCATTTGGATCTTCCCTCTACTTGAAGCTGCTGTTAACTTTGCCGGTTGGATAATTGAAAATCCTTGGTTGCTATGTGGAATCGCGGGCATGTTTACAATATTTATGAAGCGTCGTCTCTGTAATAAGTCCACTGGGGAAGCACAGGAGCAGAGAGAGTTCACACAAAATGCTGCAGGTTTATTTTGGAATTTCACTGACTTTTTGTTTGTTCGAAAGTAACATTTCAAGCAGAAAAGAAATAAACACCTGTTAGTCATGAACACAGTATTCATTAGGATGATTTTGTAGTTTTTTTAAGTGTTGTGACCTGTTTATGTTACCCGTATATTATATTTGATCTACTTTTGCACTGCGGAAAAAGTAGCATCTTCATTGTTCAAGTCATTAAAATAAAGTTGACATGATCATGACAATACATTCTTTTCCTACAAATGTGCTTCACTAACGTATTGCACACGCCCGGACGTATATTTACAGAATGTTACTGCGCTTGGAACATATGTCGGACCGGCTGAGTGGAACTGACAACGCACAGGAGAATAGCGTAATCCCAGAACCCTTAAAGCCGTTAAATGAGCTGTACACTGTCGCCGGCATTGCACCGTTCCCAGACCATTACCAGTCGCCTGTGCAGCTCCACTCCAACGACCATTTCTCTTCCCAAGACTCAGTCCTCCGGGATCCACAAAGTCCAAGTCGTGATTCATGGCCATCGGACCGGCTTTTGACCGTTTAAGAGGCGCTGAAGGTTTACAGTGTGGGGTTAGGCCTAATAAATGGTGTTCCAAAGAGTCGTCCGGAGCACAGGGGAATGGTGACGGATGGTGATTCGTGTTCCCGGCTCATTTCTTATCCAAATGAAATCCAGGAAGTCCATTCATCCCATTTAGGAGATAATAAATTGTCGGAGTTATGGAGGGGATAGAGACTTGAGAGCGGACACCCCTGTTATGTACTGTGGGCTTGTGTTCCTCGGAGTTTAGGTTTATTGGGTTTTACTGGAAAAAGAGAAGGAAACTGTTATTCCAATTCATGAAGACATGCAGATCTATAAACAAACCATACATAGGCCAGTGATTCTCAACCTTTTTCAGTCGTGACCCCCATGATAACAATCTTTCACATTTGCGACTCCCAAACACACCAAATAGGCTACTCGCAAAATGATAAGTAGCCTTATTTCTAGTGTTTGATTTTATTTTCAGGACATTTTCAGGCCTTTAGAAACCATATTTTTGTAAGCCAACAAGTAATAATCTACATTTACCACTGAATTTGAAGGGTGGGGAAGTGGGAGAAGAAAAAGGAAAAGCAATGAACAGATTAAGTGATCATGCTCCTATTCACATCACTGAGGATCTGGAGCAGGAACCAAAAAACACACATTGGAGATTTAATGCTCGTCTACTCAATAACCCACAATTTGTGAAAATGATGTCAAAGGACATAGAGACGTACACAGAGGAGCACGTTGATAGTGAAGTTTCTCCACATCCTCTGGGATGCAGCTCTTTCAGTTTTGAGGGGCAGGGTAATTGCTGTCGCTTCGGCCAAAAGAGAAACAAAGGCAGAAAAAAACGAAACTTTTTACAGAACAAACTAACTCTAACTAACTCGGTTTATTGCCTTGTTCTTGCCATTGAGCTGGCTTCTTAGGACTTGCCTTACTCGTTGTAGGTATTTGGCTGTTGCCGCTTTCCTTGTTACCTCTTCAAGGTTGGCATTTGCCTGTGGTATTCAGAGGTACTTGTACCCTCCTCAATGTCTGCTATTGTTCCTTCTGGGCGTGAGACCCCTTCTGTGTGGACCACCTTCCCTCTCTTTGTCACCATCCGACTGCACTTCTCAAGTCCGAATGACATCCCAATGTCAGCGCTGTAGATCCGGGTCGTGTGGATCAGAGAGTCGATCTTCACTCTTTGCATACAGCAGGGCTATTCAACATGAGGCCCGGGGGCCAAATCAGGCCCTCAAAGTGATTTAATCCGGCCCACACCCCATCTTCCAAATATTTAAATAAAGAATAATAATCTTGGTTATTGGTTTAATTTTGGTCATGGTTTAGTCCTTATTTAATTCTGCTTTAGACCTGTTTCAAGGTTAGTCCTGACCCTCCTGAAAATCTGGCCCTCACCCTGGTATATATATATATATATATATATATATATATATATGTATATATATACACACACACACACACACACACACAGCAAGTACAGCTCATTGTATTGTGGCTCTAACTGTAGGATATTTCCTCCAGAGGGATGCTGTAGACAATAAATGCCGTTTTTTGTTATGGTATTGTACATTTACAATTATTTACAATAAACGTAAACCCGTGAAATAAGAATACATAAATACTAAGTTTATAACAAAATACAGAAAGTTTGCAGCCTGCAGTGTTTTCTACGGGCCTCGATCTGTTTTTTGCAGAAGAAGCGGAGAAGGGCTTTTTCCGGGTGGATATTTAGGGGCTTCGTGGGGGCCCCCTTTTAGAAACTAGTAATGAAGTTTAATGAGTTGTTAAATAATATTTACATCTAAAATACAACGCAGAAAAAGGAAATTAAATGGATTTTTTTGTAAAAGCTATTTGTTTGAGGGCCCAGACCCCACTTAGGATTTTGATTTTAATTGCAATAATTAATAAATTGGAAATTTACATGTATTTTCTTAACAAAAATAACACTTTAAACGGTTGGATTAACCAGACATCCAAACCTTTACGCATTTTTTACACGTTCAAAGTGGGTTTGGGGCCCAGGGGGCATCCACTGACGCATTTCTGGCTTAAGCGGGCCCCTTGACCCATAGAGCATCGTTTTGACGCTAACCGGAATCAGTGGGAAATGAACAGCCTTGTGATGGGAGTTTGACAGGCTTTTGAGAAAAAAGGGTCTTTTGTGTGTAGAAAAAAGTCCAATATCTTATGAAAAAAAGGAGCTAAAACAAAAGTGTTTTGTGTTTAATACAATATTGTGTTCAATGTTATGAATCAGTGACTCACATCAATCATTTATTTTTTTATATTTTGGCCATTTTAAATCAGACAAACAACCTACCTAATAAAAGAAATGAGTCTAGGAGCTGGCCTGGCAGCTCCACAAGGAACATTCCCAATCAAAAATAATAATAAATGGAAGAATGGAAGAACAGAGTCAAGTGGGCGTATGGGGGAAAAAAACGAGGACTTAAAGAGCAAAAAGGCACCGTAAAACTCAAGTCAAATTTAGCACAACTAAGTCTTCTTTTAGCCTAGTATTAAAAGCACCCTCACTTGTTGTGCTTCTATTTATTTGCGATGTCGTTATGTGAGGGCCCGAACAGCATGAGAGCAGCCGTTTTGTCAGTCCTGTCCAGAGGCGGTGAGAGCGTTTACATTTCAGGTAAATTTAAACTTCTCATGTAAACGGCTTTTTAGAACGGATTGCCTGAAAAAAAAAAAAAAAAAGACGATTTATTTTACAGCGCCTTTCAATGAGGTTCGTTCTATAATCTCGCCTCTGGAATGGTGGTCGCATGAAAGTGTGTTTGAAGAGGACGCGAGTTTGAGCCAATCTCAGCAGCCGATTTTTTCGGCATGCCCGTCCGATAAGAAGACGAATAATATTCCAGTTTCAAAGAATGCGGCGCCGGTCATAACTACTGTTTTGCCTAGCCTTGTTAGCAATTAATTAGCCAGACCGTTTGGACCTGGAGCGGATTCAGCTTCGGAGCCGAACAACATGGATTTCTTGCGAGTCACATTAAAACAGGCCTTTGTCCCGTCACAAGAGGGTTGTTGAAACACAGAATACATTGTGACTTTAATAGAAACACTGGATGTGGAAAAAGTAATGGCCTAGCACAAAATGTGCACTTATAATGGGGCGAAAACTGAAAGAAAATAATATTAAATCAAATTGTCTTGTTTTTCATTAGTCGGAAGTTAAATATGGATTCCATGGAAGAAAAATGTGTTTTGTTATCGTCTGTTCTAAAATATATCTGTTGTGGTAAAGAAAGAAGCCTGGAAAACTATAACATTGGCGGTTGACTTTTTTAGTTTTCCGTCGAACTGTTTTGGCCTAAATGAAGGAAAGCGACATGAAGATTTAGCCTTAAAACTGTTTATTATGAACTTTTTTTTCTTTCTTTCTTACTTTCTGCTTTACAGTGCAAACTCCCCCCTGGCCCTCAATCCAGTTGTCATACAAATTTAGCCGCCAAAGCCGTCGCTGAACTCTCCGAAGCTGTTGACCGCGCACAGTAGTTAGCCTTTGCAGAGACCGAGGTTAGCTAAGCACTTCACTGCACCAGCGCTTTAATTAGAGCCTTCCCAATAATGGACTCGTATCGGAGCTGGAGTAATGAGCACGCGGCCATTAGAACCGAGTGATTTTGTTCCAACTCTGACTTCGCCCTGGAAATGGCCAACAATTTGTGAGGATTAGTTTGGCCTTGGGAGTTCAGGAGAAAGAAGGGGGCCTCCCAAAGTGTGAAATTAGCTGAAATCTGTAAACAGCCGGTACAAGGGGAAGTGAAGCGGGGCACCGGTACAAGGGAAGTGAGCGGGGGGGCGGTACAAGGGGAGTGAGCGGGGGCCGGTAAACAAGGGGGTGACGGGGGGTGGAGTACGGGGGGCCGGTACAATGGGAGAGAACGGGGCGGTAAGGGGAGTGGAGCGGGGGCGGTACAAGGGAGTGAGCGGGGGGGCCGGTACAAGGGAGTGGAGCGGGGGGGCGCGTACAGGGGAGTGAGCGGGGGGGCGGTACAAGGGATAGTGAGCAGGGGGCCGGTGTGCTGAGAGGAGCAGTAGCAGGGGGTGAGTTACAAGGGACGGACAGGGGCGCGAGAGTGACGGGGGACGGTTAGGTGTAGCGGGGGCCGGTGACAAGGGATGGTAGAAAGCGGGAGTGGGGGCGGGGTAAAGGGAGGTGAGCGGGGGGGCGGTAAGACAAGGGGAGTGAGCGGGGGGCGTAAGGGGAGTGACGGGGACGTAGGGAGTGAAGCGGGGGGGGCTGGTACAGGGGAGTGGGAGCGGTGGGGCGGTACAAGGGGAAGTGAGCGGGGGGCCGGTACAAGGGAGTGAGCGGGGGGCGGTAAAGGGGAGTGAGCGGCGGCGGTGTACAAGGAGACGGAGTTGTAAGCGGCGGAGAGGGCGGTGCTAAGGGAGTGAGAGGGGCGGAGGGGAGAGCGGGAGTACAAGGGGACAGTGAGAGGGGGCGGGCGTCAAGGGGAGTGAAGCGGGGGGGCGTCAGGGTGGAACAAGGGGGTTGCGGGTGTGGCGGGTAATAGGGGAGGTGAGCGGGGGGCCGGTACAAAGGAGGGTGAGCGGGGGGCGGTACAAGGGAGTGGAGCGGGGGGGGGGTTACAAGGGGAGTGAGCGGGGGACTGGTTACAAGGGGAGTTGAGCGGGGGCCGGTACAAAAGGGAGTGTGAGCGGGGGCCGGTACAAGGGGAGTGAGCGGGGGCATGGGTTTACAAGGGGAGTGGAGCGGGGGTGGTTAAAGGGATGAGCGGGGGCTGGTTACGGACTGAGGGGGCGTGGTAAGAGGGGTGGCGGGCAAGGTTTGAGCGGGGGCCAGTACAAGGGGAAGTGAGAGAGGGAGGCCGGATAAAGGGGAGTGAGCGGGGGGCCTGGTAAGAGGAGGGATAGGATGAGCGGGAGGGCCGGGGGCCTGGTAAACATGGGAGTGAGCAGGGGGGGCCTGGTACAAGGAGGTAGTGCAGCCGGGGGGGTAATGAGTGGAAAGTGAGGGGGTAAGGCGAGTATGAGGGGCGGGGGCCGCGGTACAAGGGAAGTGAGGGGGGGGCCCGTAAAAGGGAGTGAGCGGGGGTCGGTATCTAAGGGAGAGTGAGCGGGGGGCCCGGTTACAAAGGGATAGTGAGCAGGGGGGGCCGGATGCAAGGGGAGGTTGAGCGGGGGGGCAGTACAAAGGGAGTGACAGGGGGCCGGCGCAAAGGGAGTGAGCGGGGGGCTGGTTCAAGGGTAGTGAGTTCAGGGGGCTGGTGCAAGAGGAGTGGGCCGAGGTACAAGGGGAGTGAGCGGGGGGGCCGTACAAGGGAAGTGAGCGGGGGGGCTCCGGTTACAAAGGGGAATGAAGCGGGGGGCTGGTACAAGGGGAGTGAGCGGGGGGCTGGGTACAAGGGAGTGAGCGGGGGCCCGGTACAAGGAAGTGACGGGGGGACCCGGTACAAGGGGAAAAGTGAGTGCGGGGGCTTGGTTACAAGGAAGTGAGGCCGGGGGGCCTGGTTTACAAGGAAATGAGCGGGGAGCTGGTTTAATAAGGGGCGTGAGCCAGGGGGCCGGTGCAAGGGTTGAGCAGGGGGGCCGGTACAAGGGGAGCTTTGGCGGGGGCCGGTAACAAAGGGAGTTAGCGGGGGCGGGTACAAGGGCGAGGTGAGCGGGGGCGTATCAAGGGGATTGAGCGGGGGGGGCGGTCAAGGGGAAAGTTTGAGCGGGGGGCCGGTACAAGGGAGTGAGTCGGGGGGCCGTACAAGGGGAGTTGAGCGGGGGGGTGGCGGTACAAGGGAGTGAGCGGGGGCCGGTAAAGGGAGTGAGCGGGGGCCTCAAAAGGGGAGTGTGAAGCGGGGGCCGTACAAGGGAGTGAGCGGGGCTTGGTGGGTTACAAGGGGAGTGAGCAGGGGGGTGGTTTTACAAGGGGAGTGAAGTGGCGCGGGGCGGTACAAGGGGGAAGTGAGCGGGGGGCCTGGTTTACAAGGGGAGTGACGAGGGGCAGTACAGGGAAGTGAGCAGGGGGCGGTGCCAAAAGGGGAAGTTGACGGGGGCCTGGTACATAGAGAGTGGGCCGAGGTAAAGGGACGATTGAGGCGGGGGCCGGGGGGGCCGGTACAAGGGGAGGTAACAGGCGCGTCTGGTCAAAAGATAGCAGGCCGGGGTACAAGTGGAAGAAGAGTGGGGTTACAAGGGGGAGTGGAGCGGGGGGTACCCGGGGCCGGTTACAAAGGGAGTGAGGGGGCCACCCCAGTACAAGGGAGTGGAGCAGGGGTGTTCGGTCTAAGGGGAGTTGAGCTTATACTGATCGATGGCACAGAACTGAAAAGACCTCGTTATGAGTACTTAAATACAGGTATTATAAAAAACGGAGTTTCCCGAACCAGAAACCAAAGACCCTTTGTCCGAACTCTTTAGCTCAGTCTCAGTCACACCGTTTCCTCCAGAGCTTCATACTGTCTCATACCCTATTCCCCCCCTCTCTCTCTCTCTCTCTCTCTCTCTCTCTCTCTCCCTTTCCTCACTTCTGTGTCCTCTCTTCCCTCTCTCTTCTTTCCTGTCTCTTCGGTTTCCCTTTTCTCTCTTCTTTCTCTCTCCCTTTCTTTTTGTCTCTCTTTCCTCTCTCTCTCCCCTTTTATGCTCTCCTTGCCCTCTCTTCTCTTTCCTCCTCCTCCTCTCTCTCCTTTTTCCATTTCTCTCTTCCACTTTTCTTCTCTCTCTCTGTCCTCTCTCCTCCCTTTCCTCTCTCCCTTCATTTTCTCTCCTCCTTGCCTTACTTTCTCTCCCCTCTCTCTTCTCTATTGTTCTCCCTCTCTCTTCTTTCTCTCCCTTCCCTTTTCACTCTCCTCTCTCTCCTCCCACTCTCCTTTTCTACCTCTCTTATCTCTCCCTTCCCATTTCACTCTCTTACTCTCTCCCTTCCCTTTTCACTCTCTTCTCTCTCCTCCCCCCCTCTCTCTCTCTTTGCGTCACGGTGTTCACACTAATTGACAGCACCTCATGGGCATGACACAAATAGAGGCCAGATTTACAAGTCAAATAGGCAAAAAGAGCCAAGCGTGAACGGAAAAGAGAAAATTCAAGTCAAGCCGCCCAATACGACACAACGGAAGCCTCATATCACCAAACGAATGTCCGTCTGCTTCAAGAGCATGTGGGAGAAAATGTACTTCAGTATTCACAGAGGTTTCCACTGCTATTCGACTACAATATGCCTCGTGATCTTATAGTACCAGAAAGACTTTTATTGAGATTAGTCATGCATTGTTTCATATTATTCATACATTGTGCAAAGGCTGGATATTTCACTGCAATATACATTTTCCAATAAAAATCTACATGAAATAGATTGTCATAAATGTATAATTCCATCTTTCATGTCATTTCGCGACCCCCAGCTCATGCCTCATGACCCCTTGGCGGTCCAGACCCCCATTTTGGGAACCAAATGTTAGGGTTAGGGGTTAGTGCTATGAACTAACAAGTGCTTAGTTCACGGAGGAACCTTATATTTAAGCGTTACCAAAACATATTTCAGGACAGGACATAATGCATTGTATTATAATACAACGCAGTAAGAGCTGCATAATACATCAGTACATCGATGAAGTCGTCTCCCTCCTCTCTCGCCTCTTCCTCTTCTACCACCTCTTCCTCCACCCCCTCCTCTTCCTCCTCTCTCTCCTCTACCTCTTCTTCCTCCTCCCCCTCCTCCTCCTCCTCTCTCTCCTCTCCCTCCTCCCTCTCCTCTTGCTCCTTTCTCTCCTCCCCCTCCTGTTCCTCCTCTTCCTCCTCTTCCTCCTCTCTCCCTCTTCCTCCTCTCCCTTCTCCTCCTCCTCTTCCTCCTCCCCCTCCTCTCCCTCCTCTCTCCCCTCTTCCTCCTCCCTCCTCCCTCCCCCTCTGCCTCCTCTCTTCTCCTCTCTCCCTCCTCTCTCTCCTCCTCTCTCTCCCTTCCTCCATTCCTCCTCTCCCTTCTCCCCCTCCTCTTCCTTCTCTCTCTCCTCCCACTCCTTTCTCCCCCCCTCCTCCTCTCTCTCCTCCTCCTCCTCTCCCTCCTCTTCCTCCTCTCTCTCCTCCCCCTCTTTGGAAGTCATTTGGGTTTTTCTGCTCTAAAAAGTGATATACCAAAGTAAAGCTACTCAAGAGCACGTTTAAAGGATAAAAATAATATTTGTCCTTTTTAACTTTGCCGTTTCCATTCTTGCCGTACATTCTCAATCATTTGCTGAATATAATCTGCTGAGAGTGAGGTTTCCAAACAGTAGGATTGTAGTTCCAACTCAGCCCTGACAAAATGAACGGAGAAACGAATGTGAGGTTCAACTCACCGCTGCTCGTCCATAGGTCTGAGGTGGCAGCCCACCAGGGGCCTTTGCCAACCGTTCCCACACTTCGGCTGTGACAGTGGCGTCCTTTTGAGGGTTGGGACTCTGTATTGTGGGACCGCTTTTTTTTTTGCCAAGAGTAGAAAGCCAGGCTTCACTCCAGCTTGAAAAGGAAGAAAAGCTTTGGCTAAACAAAAGGCAAATGCTTCTGTCAGTCCTGAGGTTGGTGGATAGGTCTTTTTTTATGAATACTCTCTGTTATTGTTGTTTGCAACTGGCTTCGTTTTGCTTCTTTACCCTTAAAAATGCTGTAGATCCGAATGCCCCTCAACAGCCTGGAGCAACGCTCTCTACTCTAGATGAACAACTCTCTGCCCCACATAAAGCCAGCTAAAGCATTTTTTTTTTGTCTGGTTCCATTTAGCTTTAAAACATTGTTATTTTGTACGTATAATCGCTGGAAAGTGGCTGACTTCATGGTCACTTCCTGGTTTCGTTCCACTCGCTGGTTCATTTGCATTCACAATTCAATTGGACCGAGACGACCTTTCCAACCGGACCGGAGTTCACTTCTTTGGTCCAGATAAGAGTTCGAAAGCACGTCCACAATCACACAAATGAACAGGACTATTTAGGCAAACGACCCTTAGTCAGATCAGAAGTGTGTTGTGAATGCAGCCTTAGTGGTAACAGAAGACTATTCCATAGATTTCCACCTCGGACATCACAGTCTGACCAAATCACCAGGTCACCTCTGGTGGTGGATCGAGTGGTCTTTTCTGAAATATTTTTACTTTTAATATACTCCTTCAATGATGGTGGTGCCAGGGAGTAAAAATCTTTAGAAAACACAGAGATTATTTTGACTTTTGTTCAAATGTGCCCAGTGTTTCCAAGTGTGCTGAAAGTATTCAGAAATATACACATACAAATGTATATGGAATAAGGAAAAACACTTCTGGAAACTCTTTTGAATATAGTTTGAACTGATTTTTTTATTGTGAGCATTTTCGTTTGCTCATGACTCGTCAAAAATAGCTACAGAACAAGTTAGAATCACCAGTGATACATCGATCCAGTCAGCTGAAAGGCCCTGGTGGCAGACCTCAGCTGAACATAAGTACAAACAAAATCACAGCGTATTTAAATTAAAATAAGAATCCTATTTGGTCCAAAGTCGGTCAAATGTGTCCATTTCTAAATTAAGTCTTCAGTGTCTAATATCAGTCACTACGTCAGTCCAGGCCTTGAGCGTTGGCGATGTTTGTGTCATCCATTTCCTTGTTACGCCACCAAACGCACGCTCCAGAGGTATCCATTTATTGTGTCCATGGCAGGAGTTTTGTGGTTGATCTTTAAAACTAAATATTTGAACAAAGAATTTCATTTCATGGCTGTAGATAAAAAGTCGAACACATCCAAAATGATCAAATCTTACACGTACTGTACATAGTAGTTCTGCTCGCGCTCTCAACATACCTCCTTTTCAAACGTGTTACGACTTCAGCCACAACAGATTCCAGAGTCGTAGATCGGCAGCTTTTGACCCATTCTTAAAAAACCTGTTCAGCCTTTATAAGTTTAAGTTTTGTTTTTTACTTGTGTCTTTATACGGACAGAACATCGGAATCTGGAACACTTACCACAAAAAGTATGGCAACAAAAACAAGGACATACAGTACTTTTCACGCATAATATTCACAAGAAAACCTTATGACAGTACAGATAAATAAATAAATACATAATTGATGTATTGAACACTTTATAATACTAAATGTTGCCTTAATAAACAGGAACTAAGACTTACATCATAATGAGTGAATCAGGCATAGTAACAACTTGATGATTAATAAACTGCAAGAATTAAGTCTTTGTTCATGCTTTAGTAAGACTAATGAAGGTGCTATTATTAAAAAGCTTCTGAAAAGTCGGTGAAATCCATTATTCGTCCTGGTGTTTTCCAAATGACTACAACTGAATCTTTTTTCCACCTTAGTTTTTACAGTTTGCTTGTGCTTAGACTGACTGACACCTTTCCAATGTGAATCCCTCCAACGCTACTCCTTCATAACTGTTCTGCCCAAAAGCCCAAAACCCCCCCTGGCACCAACATAACACACACAATATTATTCAAATTGGACTTTTTCGAGCTTTTATCCATGTTATAATGTTGTTCCCTCATCAAAAACATGTCGCTACGTCGTATTTTGCTTAATACAACCATTCATCCAATCATTCATTTGGTAAAACCAGTCCCTCTCCACAAAACAAAAAACGAAACACAATCTCTCACACGTCCGCACGATATTTACATTTACAGTTGGGTTTGCTGCGTGCATGACGGTTCAGTGCGCACACGTTTGTTTAGTTAGAAACAAACAGTGGCGTAGGGATTATTTTAAGTGAGTATTGTTTCATTGAATCAAATAGTCATATGGGACGTCGTAACTTCAAATGTCGGTTTGGTCGAATGCATTTTCTCCCGTAAGGACCTACACATCAGCCCTAAAGTGGCACCTACACGCACCAAACTTTACATCTCGTATTCAACCAGGTTATGACTGATCGTACTAAGCGATTCATCAACGTTTAAACACCACAAAACGAGAAGCAAATCTTTTATTTTTACTTTTAATTATCAGTAAGATCTCAAATTTCTACTAAATAAGATACCCAAAATCCCCCTGTTTATTTTTTGTGTCTAATTTGTCAACAAAATGAAGCAAGCAAATTTAAATTGTCCACTTTTCAGATTGATATCCCAAGTATGTTTGATTTTTACATGAAATACAGTCTTTTCTTACAAAAAGAGTTTCAGATTCTAAATTTAAAGACGTTGTTAACTCTGCGACGAGTTGGCCACTGTCCAGGGTGTACCCCGCCTAAAGCCCAAAGGCACTGGGATAGGCTCCAGTCACCCGCGACCCCTAACGGGAACAAGCGGTAGAAAATGAATGAATGAATGAATGAATTTAAGACGTATTCTCGCCTGTAGGTCAAACATTTGCTCACTGTGCGTGTTTTTGTTGACGCACAGACCAGAGCATGGAAATCCAACCTGAAACCTTCTCGACACAGTTTTCACTTTTACCTGGTGTTCTTGTTTAATCCCTCCACCTCTGCATGACTTGTGTGTGTGTGAGCGATGCTTTTGGTGAGTTTGTTGTTGTCAGTGAGAGAACAGTCCGCTTCTCGGGGCAGGCTCAGGCGGATGATGGATGAGTCCTCCTCCGTGCCTCCACCGCCGCCGCTGGGATAGAGCCGTACAAACCCTGAGAGCGCCGAGCATCCGTCCCACAGCCTGTCACCACCTCACAGTCCCCCACAGCCACCAGCGCTCGGGCCGGGGCGTCCAAGGCGGAGGGGCAGGGGAGAGTGCCAGTGATAGATGCGTCGCTGCACCTTTCGCCTGCACTATTTTTCACCCAGTTGCCATGACGACTGGTGTACTTGGGGAGAAGTTAAGTCACGCAGGAGGTTTTGACAGAGATGTGTCATGCCTTGAAGCTGGGCTGTTTGGGGTAAGTTTAAACCAGAGGTTATGCAGATGGCATCAGTGGTGATGATGACACCTCCTGTAAGCGCTCAGAACATCTCAAATGTGAAGAGCGTCTACAGCAGGGGTGTCCAAACTTTTTTCACCGAGGGCCCCATTTTGAAACTTATTCGGAGCAGAGGGCCACAGACGACCCGACAATGAAGTGAATCATTCGAAATTTTGCCTTTGACATTGTTTTGATGGCCTTCACACCTTTAATAAGACTTGAACATTAATATTACGTTGGTATAACATCAAAATGCTTGAATTTGTCCAATTTTACAGTAAAAAGTAGTACTTTTAGTTGTTTGGACCGACTTAGCAGTAAGTCGGAGGCCAAAAAAATTGTCTGAGGGCCGCATTTGGCCCCCGGGCTGTAGTTTGGACATGCCTGGTCTACAGTCTAATAACAAACCACTTCTGCTAAACATATAGTTTGTATAAAAAAGTCAAGTAAAGAGCAGACCACCAGATAAACAACTGGAGCACTGGAGGCTATGCACACACTTCTCTAAAGCCCCAGTACGTAACTTTTTAGGTGTCCTTTTTGCACCAACAGAATACTGCAACTTTAAAGTTTCAGGTGGGTCTTGTCATCATGGAGATGTTATTCCTTTGCATGGAATGTTCCACAGCACAGCATTAAGTCTATAATTGACATGTATTTGTAAATGTAAATGGGATCACTGACTTGCAGAACTGCCTTTACATCTTTGCATTTTCACCGAAACAGTGGATTTTGAAATTAATTTGTTTTATTGTTTATAAAAATGCCAGTACAACATTCCTGAACCATACGTCTATGACTTGGAGTAAATTCTTTCTGAATAAAATCAATTTAGCATTGGGAAGTGGATGGGGATAGGGGGTAGGTGAAAACACACATTTTCTGAGCACTTAAGGCCCAGATGCAGGACAATACAGAACAAGTCAAACAAGCATGAATCAGTCTAACTTACAACTCTGAGTAACTAATGATGAGGAAACACCATTATAACATGAAAGCTCTCAAATGTTGATTTGGCATAATATGTTCCTTTAAGGCCTGATGCCGCACCCAAACGTCCCCTGAACCCTGAACCTAACCATAATTATTGAGTGACCTTTATTTAAAGGCTGAGACGTAGCATCTCTTTTTAGGGCGTTGCAAATGTGTGGTTGCTACCATGGCGCGTTGAGTTCAATTCTGGGCCATTTGTGGAATGTATAGACCCTCTCTCTCCCCATTTCATTCTACAACTTTCCAGTGAAATAAAGCAAATAAGAAAAAGATCATGATTGAACAAAACCCATAGATCTATTAAATTATCTGGAAAGAGTATTGCTCGCTTAAACCTGTGGTCAGCTGTCACTAGTGGTCAGTCCATTGGTACTGCAGCAAAAAAATTCTCCACAGTCCAGAAAGCGTTACCCCCTCTGTGTTTTAATATTGCTAATGAATTGTAGAAAAAGATTCAGTTGTAGTCATCTGGACTCTGTCTGAGAACTCTGGCTTTATATCCTACTCTGTGAAAGCCCTGCCCACAGGTCGGGACCCCTGATAATGGGCCATCTACATCCTGTTGTACCTGATTAGCATCCGAATGCCTCGGGCGTCTCCAGGGTTTCAGCAGACCATTATAAACAACTGGAAGGTTGAATCTTAAACCTCCATTACGATTTAAGGAAGGATTCTCTTTTTAACAAGGTAGGCCTCCTTAAACTCCTACTTTCAAACCATCTTTCTCCTGCTCAGAATGCTCCACTCTCACTGTCTTCAATGGAGTGGTTTTGTGGCTTTGAGATGAAGATGACGGCGCTCTGGGTCCTGATACCGCGTTCTTCTGTGCTGATAAAGCCTCTTGTGAAGTGGTGTTTAGTCTCCCCTATGTAACACTCTTACAACTTTCTTCACTGCATTGGACAGAATACAACCACATTGCTCTGCTTTTGTGTCGGCATCTTGTTTCCTTAGAGGGTGAACCAGTTTTTTGTCTTAACGTGTTGCCTGGACATAAGGGATAGAAGACAACCCAGTTCTTCTTGGTTCTGTTTTCCTTTTCGGTCCCTTTGTCCCTTTTTGTCCCTTTTGTCCTTTTGTCCCTTTTGTCCCTTTTGTCTTTGCTTTTTGGTTCTCTTCACTTTGTTCAGAGCCCAAGTCGGGTATCCACAGGCTGAGAGAGCATTCCGGACGGTGTTTTTCCTCTTCCTCTTGCCCTCTGACGCTGGGTGGGCACCGCTTGTGCTCTGTGTTGTAGTGTGTTCTGATCACTCCCAGTCTTGTTGCTGTAGTGGGTTGTTAGAGCCAAGAGCAGGTACTGATCTGTGTGAGTAGGTTTCCTATCTGGAGCTTGCCGTCTTCTCCTCTTGATAGTGATAAGGCCAAGCGGTACTCCTTTAGCATCTTCTCTTGTAAACCTGAATAAGCTGGGTCACTGCATTGATGTAGCTCTGAGAAGGCTTCCAGCTTTGTTCTTAATGATCTTCCAAAATGAAATGAATTGCGTTTTTTCTCTTTGAGTGGTTTACTAACAGTTGGTGTTCTGCTGCAGCAAATTAAAATCAACCCCTGGGGATATATAATCTTCAACCTGTCAACTCTGAATCAGCACGCCCCACCCGGGAACCAACCATGTGCGGCGCACTGGCTCGGGCCTAGCCTGTCCGGCATATGGTGCAGCATCTTCAGAGCAATGCAAATATTTACTCCAGCGCTCGCCAAGAGTTAGTCACACAAGGCAGCAGGCGAGGAGAGAAGAGGATGAGGAGAGGGGAGGAGGAGGGAGGAAGGGGAGAGAGTGACGAGGAGAGGCAGGGAGAGGAGAAGCAGGGAGACGAGAGGGGAAGGAAGAAGGGAGAGGAGGTGAGCGGAAGGGGAGGCAGAGAGGAGAGGAGAGACGCAGGAGAGGCAGGGAGAGGACGAAGCAGGGAGACGAGAGGGGAGGAGAGGGGAAGAGAGGAGAGGGAAGGAGAGGGGACGAGGAGCAGAGGAGGAGAAGAGAGGAGCGAGAGGCACGGGTGGTAGAGGCAGAGAGAGAGAGCAGGGAGAGAAGAGGGGAGGAGATGCAAGGTGAGGGAGTAGAGGAAGAGATGATGGAGAGATGAGGAAAGGTGAGGAAAGGGGAGGAAACGAGCGGAGAAAGGTAGGAGAGGAGAAAGGAGGAGAACGAGGAACGAAGAGAGAGAGTGAGGAGGTGGGAGAGGAGAGGTGAGAACGGAAGGTGAAGAAGGCGAGGGGAACAGTAAGAGGTAAGGAGACCAAGTAGAGGCAGGAGAGATGAGGAATGAGAGGTGAGGAGAGCAAGAGACGAAGAGGGAGGAGAAGTGGGTGAAGACAAGAGAGGGAGGAGGAGGAGACAGCGAGAAAAAACAAGCGTAGAGGAGAGAGGTGAGGAGCGAGGAGAGACGTGAAGACAACAAGGAGGGCAAGAGAGAGAGGAAGAGGAGAGAAAGGAGGGGAGGTGAGAAAAGAGGGGAGATGGCCTAGAGAACGAGGAGGGACAAGGAGAGGAGAGGCAGAAGAGACAGGGAGGAGTAGTTGGAGGAAGACAAGAAGAGGAGAAGGAGGAGAGGCCAAGGAGAGCAGGGAAGGTGAGGGAGAGTTCAGGGGAGTGGGAGAGGAGAGGAGGCTGGAGAGGTGAGGAGAGGGCAAGGAGAGACGGAAAAGGAGAGATGAAGAAGAGCAAGAGGAGAGGGGAGAAGAAGGTGAAGACAGGAGAGAAGAGGAAGGAGAGGCGAGAGCGAGGAGGCAGGGAGCGAAGGAGAGGAGAGGTGAGGAAGAGAGATAGATGAGGAGAGTTGAAGATCGCGAGAGAGGCGAAAAGGGCAAGGAGAGGAGAGGCTAGGGAGAGGAGACATTAAGGAGAGACAAGGAGAGGAAGAGGTGGGAGAGGAAAGGCGAGAGAGGAAAGGAGAGCTGAGTATGAGCGAGAGGAGGCCAGGAGAGACCAAGGAAGGAGAGGAGAGAACGGGAGAGGTGAAAGACACGAGGGGAGACAAGTAGAGTAGGAGAGCCGAGGAGAGGTGGGAGAAGTACGAATAGATGTGAGGAAGAGGCAGAGAGAGGTGAGGCAGGGACAAGGAGAGGTGAGAGGGAAAGGCGAGGAGGAGGGCGGAGAGAGAAGAGACAGAGGTGAGGTCGAAGGTTGAAGAGAGTAGAGACAAGGAGAGTGGGGAGAGGAGAACGCAGAGGGAGGAACGGGCAGGCGAGGAGAGGCAGAGGCTAGAGGAATAGGAGAGGTGAGGAGAGGCGGGAGAAAAGAGAGAGAGGAGAGACGTAGGCGAGAGAGGAGAGGAGTAACTGATGTGGAGCTGTAAAGTGAGGCTGGGGAAAGCGCTGTGTGATCTGGACACTGGTAGAGTTTTTGAAGTCTGCCCCCTTGTGCTGAGCGGTTTTTCTGTGGGTTTCCTCGTCCCTTTAACCAAAAACCGCAAGTAGTCAAATGCCTCCAGCTCCAGCCTGGCACAAGAGACCTCGCAGATGGGTCCCCGAGGCTCCAGGACCAGCGCCACCTACCTTTTGTGGCTGTATACTGTAGCACAGGGGGGCCCCACTTTTTCAGTGTGCAAGCTAGCTTTTAGATTCGCCAAAGCGTGTTTTGTATAAACAGCTATAGGAAACACAATTATAGCCTAATCATATATATGTATAGACATAATGGCATCTTTCCCATTACAGGAATTGCTTAGAGCTCCTTCTACTGGCAAGCGAGGGAATTACAAATGGGAGTTGAGCCAAAAACTCCTGACACGCCTAATGCAGGCATGCCAGTTTGTTAATGAGCGCAAACTGATGTGAAACCGGAAATGTTCTGAAGGAGGAAGGAGTCTGGTGATGATTTATGGACGTTAAAAAAACACGATCACAAACTGAGACTAATCGAGAGAAAGGCCTCACTGAACAGCAGCGTGAACGAAGCCAAACACAACTTAAAGTGTGTTATCGTATGAGGGAACAATGTTATAACTTGGTCAAAATATTGCGAAAAGTTTGCGAGGTTAATTTCAGGGCATGGTTCTGGTTATATTCACAAGATTCATTCCGTCTTTACCTTTTAGACAAGATGGTGCATTTAATAAGCCTTTATAATGATTTTTATTTATCCTATTAGGAAAAGTATATAATACGCTGCCATATGTTTTTAGGAGCACACGTCCCAGAGGCAGTTCTGGGGCTGCTATCACCACCAGATGGCGTCATGTTAAATGATGACAGTAGACAGTTTTGGGGGAAGGGGGGGGGGTTTCATTTGTGGCTTTTGTCTGTTTTCTCTCATTGAAAATATCTTTTGAATGCAAAAATATTAATAGTCATATGATTATTGGTTGCCAGCTCTTATATGGACACAACAAACAACTAAATGTAATACCACGCTGACGTTGGGGGTCTGCCACACAAAAGTAATAATGACTCTTTTTTTGATCGACTATCATATATATTTTACATTGATAAATCCATATTATTTGATTTTGATTAACATAAAACAATGGAATGGACAAAAGGTGACCAAATATACTTCGTGTTTTTTTGTTTTTAAACCATATTTTAATTGTTGTCATCAAAAAACCTCTAAATGCATTCAATTTTATTAATTTGATCCAGTTTATAGGCTCCTCTGACTCTGAATCTCAGAAAACACTCAGTTTTTTCAAAATTCAGATTTGTAACGTCATAGTTAGAGGAGGCCTCCTAAACGAAATCAGGCTCGTTCTGAGCATTTCTGCCGAGAAATTGCATTCATGGCGTGCTACATTAGCATGTCGTGGGAAGCTAGCCTTCTGTCCCATGACAACTCCCCCTGCTGCTTCTACACATACATTATTTAAAGTCTAAACAAATTCAATCTAATTAAGACTAAATCTATTTAAGCGCTGCAGTATACAATTCAGAATAGGGCAAAATAACAAAATAATCAGTTGCAGACCACATAACGTTCTGGAGGCACTGGACTGGAGGCCCTTCTCACGTCAAGGCCTACGGAGTGACTGAAGAGGTGCCATCATGTGAAGTACAAACCGCCTGAATCCCGCTTCTGCCTTCCTACTCCTCTGCCTTGTTTTTATGCTGACTTATGCTGGCACGGCTCTCTGGCGTGTCTAAAAAGGAGCTCAGTGTGGATAATGTCATTAGCTAGCTTCACCAGCGGCTGCAGTCGGCGTGTCTGTGCGCTCAGGTCCTCTCAGGCCACATCCAGGGCTGCAGAAAGCCGTTCAGGCAGACAGGCGCTTGGGCAAATTCACGACGTACAAAGCTGGATTAAAAGGTTGGCGAGGTCACTTGCAGTGACTTGGTGCAGGACTTGCTCTTTACATTTTGGTGCTGCGTCCGACCTCTGTTCTCAAACTTTGGTCAGATGATAAGTACAAGGTTGGCACTGCAGTAAACTTACAGTATTTACTTCAGCCGACATGTTTGAGCTTTAACTGTAGCACTCAAACGGCCTTCGCGACACTGGAAATCAACTTCAGTGAGCAGCTATTGTTTTTAGCCTGTTGTAGAGGAGACACTTTTTGCTTCGGCACCTTTAAAGTGCCTCTGACAGGTTGGACGAGCTTTATATATTTAAAATGTCCTGCGTGTTTTTAATGCTTACTTATAAGTGAGACAGCCACATTATTGGATTCAAACTTCAGTAGAATTAACACGGTCATAGATTTTCATCAATAATACACTTGAAGAATATTCCCTCGTACTTTTGGCATTTATTGTAAAAATACCAATTTTCAGTCCAACTGTGCAAGATAAGATTACTTAAACTGAGAAGAGTTATGTTTACTTGAGTAGTTTATTTTATGGGCCTGGACCAGGGCTCACTCATAAACGTTCACTGAAGACGAGTATGAGAAAGTCTGCGGAAACTTCACTGCGTTTCTTTGTGCCACTTTTAACAGATTCACAACATTCCAGTCAATTAATGATGCTTTTAAAATGAACTGAAATGTTTTATTGCACTTCTAAAAGGCAGTAGAACGAGATGCGCTCACCTCTAACACGGGGGGGGGGGGGGGGGGGGCTTCACTGCTCATCCTCCGTGAATGAGGGGCTTACAAGGTTGACTCGAATGTTTTATGTCAGAGGTTCAGGTCCGGACGAGACGGCGCTTAGGTCCGGATCCAGACCGGAGCTATTAGTGACCTGGGTTTACTTGTTTCTGTGGCTGATTGATCTTTGGCTTGACATGAGGCAATCAATCAGTAAGAGATTGAGAGAAAATAAACTTGAGCCCTTGTTCAAACTAACTAAAACAGGTCATGAAAATAAAATGTGTGAAAATTGTATCTTTCCGTTACGTTCTCCACAATCCACCAAGGGAACCCACCGCAGCAACAGTGCGCTGCGGTGGGTTCCTCCTGGTGTTGTCTTCAGTCAGAGTAACACCTGCTGCGCTGTCAAAAACACAGGCTCGGGGGGCTCTTTTGTGGACCATTAAACAATAAAAAACTAAACCCATCTATTTCAACTTTTTTATATAGTCAAGGAGGAAACAACAGTTGTAAGTTACAGCTTCAATCTGATTTAGAGATTTTTGTTGTTGATCGTTGTCTAAAAACTAAGCCAAGCAGGTAAACGACTTTAGAAAACCAATAAACTGCTTACGGTCTGTGTCACGGTTGCTCGAAAGACTGAGCCCCCCAAAACTGTCGATTTTATACTTTGTACGGATACGTTTTATATAAAGTACAGCCTATAATGTTGTATTACATTTTTATCAGGATGAACTAGTTTTAACCACTGGATGTCTTCCCCATCTTCTGCAGCTACATTTTACACCGGCCCCTAAACTTCCAGGGCAGATGAGTAGTGACAGCAGATCACCCCCCCCCCGCACATGCCGGGCCAAACTGCTCGTTGTGAGTCGGGGGGATCTGCCGCGTCTTCACACCTCATGCCGGACCCGACTGCTCTGCGTGAGCTGGGAGGTTCTGCGCCGTTGGCCTCGCGCGGCCAGTCGTCCCGTGGGGGGTCCCGCGGGGGAGGCGCTGCTGTAGCACCGGGCCGCACTCAGAAACTCACAGTACTCGTCCTGGGATCATCCATGGTGAGAGACGTGCGCGTGGGAAAGGGTTACACCTCCTGCCCTCATCCAACGTCACGTCATCACCCGTCTGTGTCTTCGGTGGTCGTTCATGTTGGCACAAACAATTTCAAACTACAGGAACCAGAGAAACTTAAAGAGGACTTTACTTCCCTGATCAACACTGTGAAAAGCACTGGAAAACTGTGTAATTTCAGGTCCAGTGCCAGCGCCCTGCTTTGGAGATGTGAAGCTCAGTCTCCTCAGACAGCTGCACGTTGGGCTTAAATCATACTGTGGTGCCAAGCACAATTTTGCTGCTTTTTTTAAACAACTTGAACTGTTTAAATGTGATCACCTTCATCCAAATATATATGGATCTCGTCTTCTTTTAACATCGACCTCACTCTTGCATCTGCAGCAGTCAATGTGTGACAATCAGGTATGGTGACTTCAAATGCTCATGGACCTCATGAGATCCTAGTCAGGATCACAAGGAGAACATTTGTGTCAGGGCCTCAACCCGCCCAACACTCTGTTGCACCTGTGCAAATGGGAAAGGACTCAGGTGACAATCGTGTAATGAATAATAAAATGAACAAACAAGACGGAAAAAACTACAAATCATATTTAATCAACATTAAACCTACTAAAAGCCTGCCCATATCAAATACTCAATCCGATAATGTTCAAAACTCTGATTTAAATATTTCAACATTTAAATAAAAAAAAGGTCTTTTTTATTATTTATTTTAATTATTCACATGAATGTGCGAAGTCTTCAATCAAAAATCGACTTTATTAGAGTGTGGGCAAAACAAGCAGATCCTGACATATTTGTATTCTCTGAAACATGGCTCACCTCCAGGGTCTCAGACGCTGACATTTCATTGGACAATTACAATATATTCCGTTGTGATGGACCCAGTAAAGGAGGTGGAGTAGCAATATGTCTCCAAGTCAAAGAGTTTTGAATACGTAGCACTAGAGGTGGGTTTGGGTCAAAATAATCCTGTGAAAATGACAGTTGTAGGTTTTATCGTCCTCCGTCTGCTCCTGTGGGGGGCTAGAGGACTTCTTCACCTTCCTCTCCACTTTTGATCATTCTGAGTTACTTGTTTTAGGTGACATGAACATCGATTGGTCCAAAACTTCTGACAGTCTAAAAAACTATTGTAATGAATTAAACCTCACACAACTTATTACTGCACCCACCCGACCTGAGCCTAAAGACCCACTTAAAGCAACATTACTGGACATTATCTCAAGCAACAAGCCTCAGAATGACCATTGTAGTGGTGTCTTTCCTCTGGACTTTAGTGACCACTGTCCTGTTGGGTGTGTGCGGAACACAACATGTGGCGGAACCAAATGTATAAATCCAAATCAAGTATTAACTGTTAAAAGGTCCCAAAAGTATTTTAATTGGAAGCAAGCATTTCTGTCTGATCTGATTCTGTCGTGACATTCGGTTTGACCTTAGTTTTCCAGAACCCAACACTGCACTGGACTTTTTCATTAAAACATTTAATTATTTGACTGATAATCACGCCCCTCTTAAAAGAGTCAGGGTCAAAAATAAGAATAATCCTGGTTCTGTCCAGAGATCGCTTGCATTATCTCCAGAACGTGACAAAGCCTGGGCAGAAGCCATGGCAACCAAATCAGCAGCAGATTGGCAGGCAGTTTTGTCATAAGCGCAATCAATATGTCTCTACTGTTCGTAAAGCTAAACACCTTACTATGTGCAATACTTTCACAGATTAAGGGCAATTTCTGCAAAATTTTGGAAAACTGTTAAATCTTCTATCGCAAAATTCTACTCCCTCTTTACCAAATGAAATTATTAAAGATTCAATGAGCTTGACGACAAAAAAGATATTTTGTGATGCGTTTAATCAGCACTTTGCATGAATCTGGAATATCTTTGATGCTGCTTGCTCCATCTGTTGCTTCTACCCAAATACATGAAAATAGACATGATAGATCAAGTATTTTCCCTTAAGCCCTTTACACAGTATGGAGGTATTAAATATGTTTCTCTCTATAGATCCAAAAAAGTTCACTGGAGCTTACACCCTCAAAACCTAGGTACTTTTGTTATCAGCCCCACTAATAGTAAATTGTTTAACTTTGTGTTTTTAATCTCACAATGTCAAACTGAAAGTAATCCCATTACTGGTGGAAACTGCTTTTTGTTCTCCCCTTTGCACAAAGGAGGCTAGAAAAATGATTTGATATAATTTTCCGTCCAATCTCAAAACTATCCTGCCTCGCAAAACTCTTAGAGAAGCTCATGAGTACCAGGTGCCATGCGTTTTTTAACCAAATATTCCATTTTAAATAGATACCAGTCTGGATTTAGACCAGGCCATAGCACTATCAACAGCTGCTACCAAAAAGTTATAAATGATATTGCTATTGGCATTGGACAGCCATGAAGAATGTACTGTTGTTTTTGTTGATTTGTCAAAGGCCTTTTGATTCAGTAGATCACTGTATTCTCTTGGAGCGTCTGGATGCTTGTTGGTTTTGATTACACATTCTAAAAAATGGTTTGCCGATTACCTCACAAATAGAGCTCAAGCTGTTTCTGCTGATTGCTTTCAATCAGAATTTTCTTCCCTTAATTAAGGTGTTCTTCAAGGCTCTGTCCTTGGACGCTGCTATTTACAATTCAAATTCAATATGGGCATAATCTAAAACACAGTAGCATCCACTTGTATGCAGGGATGATGCAGTTCTGTATGCTAATTGCTCCTTCTTCGTGCCCAAGTGATTCAAAATATTCAATAGGATTTTCAACTCCATCCAACACAGCTGTGTTCATTTAAAATGATTAATGAATTCAAATAAAACCAAAATGTATGCTGTTCTCCAAAAGACACTCTATTGACCCAAAAAATTTATCTATTCTCACGGCTTGATGGTAATATGATTGAATTCAAGTACCAATTACAAATACTTGGGCATCTGGATCGATGGATAAAACTCTCCTTCAACAAACACGTATAAGAGGCTGACAAATAATCTTAAAGCCAGATTGTCATTCTTCTTTTAGAAATAAAGAATGTAGAAAACAGTTTCATCCAGGCTACATTTCTTTCAGTTCTAGATTATGGTGACACATTATATATATATGCATTCTACAGCAACAGTGTTAAAAACCTCTGAACTCAGCTCAGGTTTATTACAGGAGAAGGACACAGAACTCACCGCTGTGAATTATATTCTAAAGTAGAATGTGATCATTGGATGCACGAAGAGAACAGCACTGCCTTTTGTTTGTGTATAAAGCTCTTAGTTGGCATTTTGCCTGATTATTTAACAAGTTTATTGATTGGTTTTAATGATTTTTAAGCACTGGACAAGGACTACCCGCAGTGTCGATGCACTTGTTTTATATAATTGTTATTCGTATTGTATGTATAAATGTGTTTTATATAATTTTATCTCGTATTGTATGTATAAATGTGTTTTATATAATTTTATCTCGTAATTTATGTATAAATGTGTTTTTATGTATTGGTTAATTTTATTGAATGTTTCTTTTGTGTTTTATCCTGTGTTTGTTGTTTATTTTGTGTTGTGTTTTAACAGGGTACCCATGAAAAAGAGACATTTTCTCATTGGGTTTTCCCTGTGTAAATAAAATAAAATGAAAACAACAGGAACACTGCAGGCTCCGCTCACATTTGTCACTGATACAGACTTTGGAATCGTGCACACTGAGTACAACGCTGTCACTTGCTTATGGTTCTGTTATTGACAACCAAACAATCAACTCAGGAATCACAAAATAACTCTAACATAAAAAAATAATAATAATCTCAATCACCACAATTTTCATAAAGTTATTAAGGGACACAGCAGATTCCAATTTAAGGTCTTTTTGTAAACTAATTTGTATTATATTTCTAGAAGCACAGATCATACATTATTTAGATTACATATTGTACATGGGCTGTATACGAATCAATAACAACAACAACAAAAATATATATATATACAAGTGCATGTGCATAGATTGAACATATGTTTAATGTTCTATGTATAACGCAACCACAAGAAATACAGGAAAGGGGTGTGTGAGGTGGGAGTAAATAAGTCTTCATTCTTTTTATTCCCATTTGAACGGCTAAAATGTTTGTTTTTTTATACTGCTACATTGTCAGAATGTTGTTCATTGTTGATTACTGATCACTGATGTTAAATAAGGTCGAATAGACTAAACTAAAAGCTGTTTTCTGAGTTTGTGTGCCAAGGGAAAGCGTCCTTTATCTCCCCCTACACTATCAAAGCAACAACGCAGAAACAACTTGTACACGCCAAAAGGAAACTGAGGAAAGAAACAGTATCACTTCATCCCACTCCTTTTCAAGATAATTTAGTTAAGCAAATTCTAAAAAATATTTGTAATTTAAGTATGTAAATTATACATTAAAGATAAAGATAAATTAAATTTATCATTTTCTTCTTCTTGTCAAGTTTAAATTCACGTATATGACAAGATTGTATTAAATAATCCTTCATCAATTGCGCGAAATAAATGAAATATGTTTTATCAGTTACGTTTTTTTACATTTGAAATCTTAAGGGACTTTTGTAAATAATTCCCATGTGTGAAGTGCAGAAAGTCTATTGTACATTTTGAAGGACTAATCTCGTAACAACCACTGACGTCTTTGCAGCCTGTTTGGAACCTGACTCATATCCCACTTAAAGCACTAAATTGCACTAAATTGCCCTTCTTGTACATTTTCTCACAACAACAAGAAAACATCCCGTCTGAGGCCAGAGCAGAAATAAACAGGGTCACGGAGTTTGCTTCGAAAATGTGTGAGATGTTGCCGTGATCAGAGGAACGCGTTGTACTTTTTTCTGACGCTTTCTGAGCCCTATAGCTCGCAGTTGGATGCGAGATTGGATGATGAAATTGGGAGTAAACTCGGCACAAAATGGAGTCTACCTTTACAAAGTGCTGTGCTAGATTCACTGACAGCGGGAGAGGAGAGCGGTGAGTGGATGTGCTGATTCAGTCCCGGCGGAGAACGGCTTTCACTGTTTTCAAAGAAGATTACACGAAAAATGACTTTACCTTGGAACCATCAAATATGTATAGAAGCTTATACTTTGTATTTTAAGTCAAATCTAGAGTGTTAAGAAAGATAGACAAGCAATCGGAGATGAATCTAGAACATAGAATTTTTTTTCATTGGATATATAATGAGCTGCATTTTCAATTAACACATTTTATTTTGTATTTTTCTGTAAGGACACCAATAAGTTATTTTATAGTAAGACTAATTTAATCATGTTCATGTTCGCCTTAGGTTTTTGAAGGAAACATCCAAACAGAAAACCCAAAAATGTTGAACCAGGCTGACAACTGGCTCCTCAAACTCGACCTTGATCTTGAGGCTTCAAAAATCACACATTTGTGATTGAATAATGCACCAAAACTTGCCTTTATTGTTTGAAAATGATTTGACCTTAGTTCATCTAGTGTGTGCTGACAGAGAAGATTTTTTGTTCCATGTGGATAGGTCCAGAAATTACACAGATATGAACCATAAACTAGGACAAACTGTCAGCATTTTCAAAGTTTAAAAGGATATTCTGACCTGTCTTACAACTCCATTTATTTTTCACAATAAAAGCAGAACATTCCCTGAATTAGTCTCGTGACAAATTACAAAACAAATGCACATTGTATTTGAATTATAATATTCAAATGTATATAAATGTAATACATATATATTTTGTAAGGCACAATATGACAAAAAATAGAATAAGAATACAATAATAAAAACTACAATGCGTGAAAACTTGACAAAACAAAGGATATGTATGATATATTTGAAAGAATCTCCAACAATTGTTTCATATTCATCTAATACTTTTACAATATTCATCACACACTTTTAACTTTTCTGATAGCTACATAGTGTGGTCTGTGTGGGGGAAAACTCTGTGTTCATTCAATCGGGAAAATAATACATTGCCATGGAAAAGATGTGTGTTTTAAGCACTGCTAATTCAAGTCGAGTCACACTAAAGTCTTGACAAGTTGTTGACATGGCGTTTCCCTAGAAAAGCTAATGAATGATTCTGTTGTTGTTTAGATACAACAAGCAGCGTTAGCATTCATTAGCATTGCATTAGCATGTACCCCACTGAATGCTACCGTTAGCATTCTTGTATATTTTTACAAATTTAGGCTGTTTGACCACTTTGTGCCTCTTCATATTTTTACGACTGCATTTGTACAATATGTATCCTTGTGTAGTTGTGAAACAGTTGGTGATAGAGCAGCTCTTTTGATTTGATTTTTATTTTTTTGGGCCCGTAGGCTTTATAAGAGGACAGTTCAGCATGAAATGGGGATGAGAGAAGGGAAGGCATGCATCAAATTATCAGAGCAGGGATTTGAACTCACATGGAGCCTGGCACATGTGCTCGACCACCGGGCAGCAGCACGTCAGCTCTTTTCCATTCCCTTAGTTAGTTAGTTAGTTAGTTAGTTAGTGGGCGTTCCTTTCAGATGCTTGGCTATCTGTGTTGTGATGTCATGTGACCATAACCTATTCAAAAGATTAAAAAAACGCATAGCCTGTGTTAACCTCAGAAGTTTTCAGAATTCATTTTGAAGGCAAATGTTTAGTCAAAGAGGTTACGAATAAATAAAATACTCTGTCACACTAAATCCCAAGTCACTCCGGAGAATTAGAATAATTAGGTTTTAATGTTAAGTATAAATAAAGTGAGTGCTGGATTGTTTTGCTGATGTTACTTTCCAGTCATCCCTAGGAGTTCATTAAGAATGTTCCTTTACTTCCTTTCTTTAATGTATAAATGATTTGTCGTGTCAAGATGGATAAAGTCTTTTGGATGGCAGCCAAAACATTGATTTCAAAACCGTTTTAATACTTTTCTTGGCTGCTAATAGGTATTGGCCATTGCATAATTTCAGATTACACATTTGGCCTTCTAATTGAGTCAATTATTTTTCACTACCTTTGAAAATATTTAAAAATAATATAACCAAAAAGTATAGAAGGTATAGTAATTGAAGAGTTGTACATTCGTCGCTTGTATGTAAAGTCTATATGACACTGCACTTTTCCAAAAAACAAAGGGAATATGATTATTTTGAAAATTTGACCAAACATTTTGCCTGTTTTTCTCTTTATAATTGTACTTCCGGGGTTTGCCTAAAAGCGTTGCATTATTTTTCACCAGACGATCTTGTGCGAGTAACCACTGCACAGCCTTCTCCAGCTCGTCCTAAACACTCTCACTGGGTTCAGATCTGGAGTAGATCAGTTTCTGCTTCTTCTTAGATGTTTTCTCTGCTTGATGCCAATGATTTGACCCTTCTCAAACACACTAACATTTTGTCCATGACCACGGGATTTGTCTTTCCACATGGTTGTTTCAGAAATGAGAAGCCACTCACTGCATCGGTTGGCTTTAAATACTGTGTTGCGGCTGAAAGATCATCACCTGCAGCAGTTATCCAGTAGGAGGAGAGGACCTACTGTATTTACTTGGTAGAATCCAAGTGGCCACTTTTTATTTTGGACAGTCAGTGCATGACATCAGTAGAGGTAATTCTACTACTGTGACTTAGCAACCATATCGTAAAAAAGGGCCAAAATCAATTTAAATCATACAGTCATTATGATTTGAGAAATAATTAGACCTACCAACCCCTTTATATTGTTAAATGATAGCTTAAACTGTCAGAAAAAGGTTTAAGTTGCGTGCAAATTTTGGCCCTGTCCCAATACAAGTGCGAGTATCGGGACAAGGCCTTTCTCTGCATTTTTGATAGAATGGCGCTTTTTGATGACATCACAGAGGTGGTGTAGAACGCAGCTCTATTTCCTGTAATGAAAACATGATTCAGTCGCAATTTCACTCCACAGCTTGGGCGCACAGAGGCTGGTGTTTGACGCGACACGCCCACTGTTTGATGGGAGGCCGACGTCACCCTGGCAGCGGCGGAGGAGTGGATCTGGCCTCTGGAATAAAAATACATGAAGATAATTGAGGGAAAGGAGAAGATTGCCCGCTCCCAAACACGTACAACACTGCGTTTCCCCCGCGTTTCGACTCTCCTTTTTGGGCGCAGTGGACACTTTCGCGCTTTAGCACCGCGCTCGAGCCACGTGGATTTCTTGCCGACAGGAGCAAATAACTGTACTTGTCTACAAGCCTAGGGGATTGGAGAGAGTGAAAGCCGCCATATTCTGCTTTACCACGCCCGGGGGGTCGAGCCCAGTGGAAAACAAACTGCTTCCCTGCTTCATGCCGGTTTCCTCTCGCCTCTTGCATCTACCCTGGACAATTACCTGAATGCACGGGATGTTTTAGTGGTGAAATAGCATCGGTATTGAGCCAGGGTACGGCTGGAAACACATAACGAGGTCCCCCGTGCCAGCAGGAGCGGTATCAGCGGCGGAGACACGGCAGCAGCATTGGGGATGGCTCTGGAGAGGCTCTGTTGATCATTACGCACGGGGAAAAAGCACATTAAACACTGATGAAAAGCACTATTGACCTGTGTTTTGGGTGTGTCGGAGGCTTGACGTTTGGGGGAAAGAGGAACAATTTCACAAATAGAAATACTTTTGACTCTGGACACATACGCGTGTTATTTTGTTGCATATGCGGCCGCGGGGTACGAGCTACCGTAAAGAGCACACCTCTAATCCCCCCGCCAACATCACCCCTCCCTCACAAACAGTACCAATTTTATACTACTTCATTCAATATTTTTACGACTGCATAGTTCGAGATAGAGTTATGCCCCTTTTGGCTTTTAAGTCCAGTGTGATGTGGAGAATACTTGTGCCAAATTTCCACATTTCCACATTTCCCATACATTTCTTCATCTTATTCAAAATCCTTGTAAACCAAAAAGTATGTAAGTCAATGACAATGTTTGTCAGATTGCCACGGTAACATGCTTGTAGTGGTATGTCACCATTGGCTTTTTTGATCAGAATGGTAAGAAGAATGTCTGTGCCAAATTTTAATTGTCTATGTCAAAGTAATTTCTTTTTACTTAATTCAAATGTTCAAGGGGGCACCATAGAGCATATCAGAGTATATCATTGTGCTCAGCTCATCATTTTGCACGGAACGTATTTTAATGCCAGAAAATGGGACACCTCATTCCAGAGATACGCAAATCGAAATTTCTGTTAACGAGCTTACCACACCCACATTTGGAATTGTATCAAAAATGTAAAGAATTACCTCAAATTGCACATGGGTGTAGTTCATTTTGACACATTTTCAAGCCTTTTGACTGAAAATCCAAGGTTGAAAATATAAAGTATGAGGTGTAAAAATATGAAAATATTAGGTTCCGCCCACAATGGCCGACTCCTTGTGGGGTTTAGGGTGGGTGACATGAGTATGTTTGTCCTAAACTTCATAAGTCGACATAAGTTTGAAGTCGATGAAAAATGTCCCTCATTACCGTAATGTATTTTGAAATTTGATATGGCGCTAGCCAAAAAACACCCAAAATCAAATTTTTCACCGATCCTGAATTTTGGGTCGAAAAAAATAAATCAATTGTTTTCATTATTGTTCAGGGGGTCAAAATTCGGGTGGTTTGTGTGAGAAAAAATGTATAAGGGAAACTCTTTTTTCCCCAAAAACTTTTCGGCGATGAAAACTCTCGAGTCACGTGATTGTGACCGGTCACACAATAAACTATTTGTCCTGACAAAATTTCAGTTGTCTAGGACAAGTTCATCTAGTTTTTGTTTGGGGAGGGCGCTAGAGAGCCATTTTATCAGATAGCCACCCATGTCCAGGGTGAGAAGAGTCAGCTGTGATCCGACCTGCTCGTCCCAGAGCCCTGGAGACGTACAGGTCCTGCAGAGATGGAAGTCTGCAGCCGATCACCTTCTCAGCAGAACGCACAACTTGCCACAGGTAGTAAAACTCTGTTTGTCCTGGCTGTGCTCCAGCGTACCACACGTGATGGAGGATGGGTGAGGATGGGACTCAATGATGGCCGTGTAGAACTGCACCATCATCTGCACTGGGCAGCTTGGCTTTCCTCAGCTGCCACAGGAGTAAAAACTTCACAAACGCTCCCATATAGAAATAAAAATTAAATTAAAATGTTTAAGAAACATAGATTTTTTTAAAATATTCCAAACATTTTGATTTTGTTTAAAATTCACAATGACCACACCCAAATTCGTATCAGATGTATAACATTTCATTGCTCATGGGTTTTGTGTCTTGTGGCCAAATTTGAAGTGTTTTCATTGAAAACTCAAGGAGGAGATGCCAAAAGTACGATGAGGTGCACTTTTCTCTGCGCCTTGCTCAAATTCCTGTAGGATTTAGGGCGGGGTCATAATATAATTGTCCTCACATGAACTATTTTTTGGAGCGAGCTTCATATTTTTACTGCTACTTTTTATGCCGTCGGGGCTCCCATTGGCCCCATGTTAATTGATTTTTGAGGTGGCGCTACTGAGCCGTCTTTCATTATTTTTTCACGAGGTCTAGTTTTTGATACCACTCTCGAGCACATTCGTCCTTGTCTACTTGTCTAGTTTGGGGGTCACTGTACTGTGTTATGGAACCAGCTCCTGTCCATGTTAAAGAGGCCGACACAGTCTCTTCATTTAAGACCAGGCTTAAAACATTCTACTTTGAAATCGCTTATGGTCAGGCCAGTTAGGAACAGAAATAAAAACCTACAGTTCCCCGCTATGCTGCCCTCGGAGCAACTATGACAATATGTATGGCAGCTTGAGCACTATCCTCTGCTTCTTACTACTTTTCTAACAATATTTAATATTTAATTTCACTTGCAAATCTGTTCATCGCTTTTCCTTCTTCTTCTCCCACTTCCCCGTGGGAAGTGGAACAGGCACATCGATGACCTGTGGATCCAGATGCTCCTCGACTGCCTGGAGAAATGGTCTGCCTGGAGAAACTATAAAGATAAGATACTTTTACTAGTTCACCTGTGTCTGTTCATTTCTGGTCACATGTTTTGCTCCTTCTTCCACTCCTCTTGGGGAGTGCTACTGTTCTGTTCTCCTCAACTGCCTGGTGGACCGCTGGGGGGTCAAACTGATCCAATGGGCCTGTGGTTCAACAGAACAGTCCTCAGCAGCTCTGAGCTGAAGAAGATTTCTGATCGTTTGATAACAGACTTTTGACTCGTGCGTCACATCGAATCAGAGATAAGTTTCTTAAGATTCCTCAATCAATCAAAATGTATTTGTATGGCACTGTCCTTTCACAGAGGCAACAATCATACAAAAACGCATGCGTAAAAATGATTTGATTTATTTCATTATTACTCTTTATTTAACCAGATCCAGGCCTCTTTTTCAGCAGTAAAAAACTGGACTCGTGCCTCCTCACTGGTTTAATAAATAAATGAATAAATGAATGAATGAATGAATGAATGAATAAATAAAAAAATGAATGCTTCTCTCTTGTGTCTTGCCTTAAATTTTAATAAACACCTAAATCATCAGATTATGGCTGAGCTCTGGGTTTAAACGAGAAAAACCACAAACGATGAAGGGATAAAAATGTGTCAAATACAGGAAACTCTCACAGACCAGACTCAGGCTTTAGTCCTAGTTCAGACCTGGTTCAGTCCTGGTTCAGACCTGGTTTAGACTTGGTTCAGACCTGGTTCAGAGCTGGTTTAGTCCTGGTTCAGACCTGGTTCAGTCCTGGTACAGACCTGGTTTAGACTGGTTATTTCAGACCTGGTTCAGACCTGGTTCAGACCTGGTTCAGTCCTGGTTACAGACCTGGTTTAGACTTGGTTCAGACCTGGTTCAGAGCTGGTTTAGTCTGGTTCAGACCTGGTTCAGTCCTGTTACAGACCTTGACCTTTAGACTGGTTCAGACCTGGTTCAGTAGACAGACCTGGTTTAGACTTGTTTCAGACCTGTTCAGAGCTGGTTTAGTCCTGGTTCAGACCTGGTTCAGTCCTGGTACAGACCTGGTTTAGACTTGGTTCAGACCTGGTTCAGAGCTGGTTTAGTCCTGGTTCAGACCTGGTTCAGTCCTGGTACAGACCTGGTTTAGACTTGGTTCAGACCTGGTTCAGAGCTGGTTTAGTCCTGGTTCCTGGGCATGGATCTGGGAGCGCTGGTCCTGGTTTTGTCCCTCTCCTTTTCGGGTAAGTGACACTTCTTTTCTCTTTGTTTGTGGCGGTGAGAGTCGCGGTGACATTTTCTTCTATTGTCCGGAGTCAGATTGTGGGAGTCACATTTCACACCGAATACAATAGTAAATTCGGAATATTCTGTTTGTCTCCATCATTTGATTAAAAACATGATTTTCAAAAGCGTCCTCACTTTAGACCTGAACATTATTCATTTTTCAGCCTTTTTCATTTGCTCCACCTTCTTTTGATCACAGCATTTGGACTTGACTTTATGAAATGTGTAAAATGATGTGTTTGTTTGTTTTCTCTTGCATTTGTCAGGATGATGTGTGCGTTTGGCATGTTTGAAGTCAGGTTCCACAGGAGGTTTGGCGCTCCTGCTCCTGGAGCTCATGAAATCCCATGTGTTCCGAAAGTGACTTGAAGAGGAAGAGTGGGACATTCTGCACAGTTGTCTAAATAACACCAAAACTAAAAGAATGCCATCCGTTTTTTCTGTCTGGGGCCAATAATACCTGCACAAACGACAAGCACATTTCATCCTTTCTATGGGAAATGCAGCATAGTTCATTGAAAGGTCAAACACTCAAATGAACCTTTTTGTGCTTGGATCAAACTCTCATTTCCGTTGACTTGAAGTGCTTTCTCATGAACAGGACTCACCAGGCTAAAGCTGAAGGAGAAAACACATTGGTCCAACACTGATGACTCTTTAGTCCTCAAATGTCGTTCCCGTGTTTTTATCAGGGAAAATATGTCTTAAGCATGTGAAAATGAAAAAAATGTGATCAGAGTGATAGTGAGCTTCCTGTTTCCATCGAACTGATAAAATGGGCCCGTGCGCTTCAATGATGCGAACAGCAGCCGTTTTGTGTCATGTGACCAACAGCCAACATCTTGTGACATGACTTTTCTTTGTGCAGGGGTCCTGTCCGAATACAACAGCGCAGCAGGTGAAGACACTCGCACTGAGGATAACCACTCTGCCACAGTCACGCACTCAGAGATGCTGCTACAAAAAGACAAAAAAAAACAACACACTTCCAGTCACGGGCCCGAGAGAGGCATCACAACATCTATTTCACGACAATACGCTGGTCCCATTTTCACAATTGGTCCAGAAGTTTGGCATTAGAGACCCACCAACCATTGAATCAAAGAAATGACAAAAATCAGTCTCACCCTCCTCCTACCAATCTCAAGACTAATAAATATAAAATAAAAAAATATATAATAATATTTACAGAATCATTATAGAATCAGACTACAATATGTTTATTCCCCATAAAAAAAATGGGAAAATGACTTTGGAATTCCCCCTGATTTTAGCTTCTGGACAAAAATCTGCGACAACATCTACAACATCGACAATGCAAACCTTCATCTCATCCAATACAAAATACTGCACACGACACATCGTACTGGACAGGAAATGGCAACATTCAGTTCAAGGGGGGGGGCTGGGTTTTGTTCTGTTTGTGTGTCTGCTCGTTTTGTTATCATCTTGTTTGTTTTATTTATTTACAGTGGCGGCTGGTGATGCTAAATATAGGGGGGGCTATTTGACATGACCGAGTTCTTGTTCAAGGTCCAAAAGTGAGTATTTTACATTGACTGTACAAACACACATTTTAAATACACATTTGCAACTAGTTAATGAAGTAAACAAACTTTATTCCCACTTTTGGTACTGGTAATACTTTGACTTAGAGGCAGATACCATTTGTGAGAAAATACATTTGACATAAAAAACATTTGACATTTCACACTTTATAAAATATCAGATTGGAAAGAGCAAAACTAAAATCTCAGTGATACTGTACCTTAAAGTGCATAGTAGCAATGACTACATTAAGAGAAAAAAAACTGTTGGTGCCTGTTTCATAAAACATGAATAGAAGTTCAGCGATGCTTTCAGCGTTGGCATTATCCAGCATAAAAAACTCAAAAAAACGCTCCTGTTTGGTGTGTTTGCAGTCAAGGTAACGGAGCACATGTGCTACAGGTTCGACACATCAGATGTCTCATTGGCTCGGACTGATAAGAAATCAGCCGCATTCACTTCATCACGAATATCATATCATCATTCTGACTCGTTTTGAACGTACCGTTGAACACACACGTCTGTGGAAACAGTTTTAAAAAGTAAACACAGAAAACAGGGCGTGCGGCATTTCCACGTAGAGTTGACGGAGAAGCATCGGCCTTAACCCCGCCCTGATCACAGCGCGCGCACCTGCTGCGCTGTGGCTCCAGCGTAAACAGCGTAGCTTAAATGGGCGATGGGTCATCTTTCTCTGAATTTTATTGGCTAAAGATTCTCATTGCTTTTCAAACAGGCGTACGCTGAAAAGAGACGCATGCTGCGTTACACAGCAGACCGCCGACAAAGTATCATATATATATATATATATATGTACTGTGTATATATATGTATATATATATATATATATGATGTATGATGTATATATATATATATATATATATACTGTGTGTGTGTGTATATATATATACTATATATATATACTATATATATATATATACTCTTTTTAAATTCTTTTACATATTTAAACTAATAATAATATAACATAATTCTGTTTGAATATAATAATTGTTGAATACCATTTGACATAATTGGATGATTGCCAGGAGGGGGTCGCCCCATTGCCCATGATGGACCAGCCGCCATTGTTTATATTATTTATTTATTTTTCTTTGTCATTATTGCTTCTTTTTTTTTTTTTTCTCCCTCTGCCTTCTCCTCTGATGTCCCCTTACTTGAACACACACACACACACACACACACGTAAATAGTACTAAGTCCCCATCTGTTTTTGTCCTTCATGTCTAAAAACTGCTATGACTTTGTACACCTCTTTCTGCCCTTTTGGTTTGGTTTTTGGTTTGTCTGTCTTGAATCAATAAAATAAAAAAAAAAGGACATGCTGCGTTCCTGTGATTTCGGAAACTCTGTAGATCCCACTTCCTACTCAGAAAAACAAATTCAGCTTTTTAAAAGTCTCCTAATTCTAAATGCTAATTCTCCTAATTTAACTGCCCTGTCACAATAATCAGACTTTTTGCACATCTTTCCACTGAATCCAATGAGACAATCAAGGTAAAGTTATGCAAAGGTCTGTTATTGTTGCCGTTTCACGTGTGTTTTCAAAGCTTTTCTCATGAACCCTGTGATTATGGGAAGTCCAATGATTAAGTCATGGTCACTGAGTTTCCTAAATCACATGAAGGCAGCAGAAGATCAGGAGTCTTACAGCGCTCACAGCAGCAGCGACAGGAGACCCTTAAAAGAGCAGATCATTCATTTCCACTGCTGCTCGTGGAGGGAGGAGATTATCTCATCTCTGCTGCAAACAGCAGGGATGAGATCCTGTGGTCCCCAAACCAGACCCCCTCCGGCCCCTGACTGCGCCTAGAAAGTCTGTCCATAAAGACAATGAACAGAACCGGTGACAAAGGGCAGCCCTGAGAAGTCCCACATGCACTGGCAGGTCTGACTTACTGCCAGCAATGCGAACATAGCTCCTGCTGCAGTCATACAGGGACCGGACAGCCCTGAGCAAAGGGCCCCGGACCCCATACTCCCGGAGGAAAGGGCACCAGGCCCCAGACCCCCGGAGCAAAGGGCCCCAGACCCCAGACAGGCTTGAGCAAAGGGCCCCGAACCCCATACTCCCTGAGCAAAGGGCCGCGGACCCCAGACTCGCGGAGCAAAGGGCCCTATATTCCCGGAACACCCCCAAAAGAACACCATGAGGGACACGGTTGAAAACCTTGTCCACACTTCTCCTCCTAAATCTGAGGTTCAACTATCAGTCGGATTCTCCTCTCCAGTAGCCTGGTGTAGACCTTACCGAGGGGGCTGAGGAGTGAGATTTACCGCTCAATCTACGTTCTACTGTCACCTTTGGTCATGACCTTTAGGTATGTCCTAAAGACACGATCACAGATACAAGCGGTCAAAATTTGTTTTCCCCTCAGAGTGGCTCAGTCACACGGGAGGAGCTCGGAGTAGAGCCGCTGCTCCTCCATCTGTTCTGGATTCACCTGGACAAAGCCTGCCTGGGAGGTGTTCATGTCCCACAGAGAAGAGGCCCCGGGGAAGACCCAGGACACACTGGAGGGACTATGTCTCTGGCCTGGGAATGCCCCGGGATTTCCCTGGAGGAGCTGGAGGAAGTGTCTGGGGTAAGGGAACTCTGTCCCTGCTCAGTCTTCTGCCTCCACGACCCGGCCCCGGATAAAGCGAAAGAAAATTAATGGATGATTGCATGTAATTGGCCGAGGAACAAACGTGCTCCAATCGCCTCCTCCCCTTGATAACTTCCTGTAGAGAGCTGGAGACGACACGAGTGCGAACAGGGCTCAGGAGGGTTTGTGCTGCTGCTGTGAGCCTCAGCACTGAGAGGAGGAGTCAGGAGGTAGGGGCGGGGCTTCAGCTACTCTGTAAAGTGGCAGGGCTTCAGCTGCTCAGGTAAAGGGGTGGGGCTCACTCTGTCTCTTGTCTGTTCAGAGCCGCTCAGGCTGGTGGGAGGGGCCAGTCGCTGTGCTGGGACTGTGGAGCTGCAACACAGAGGAGAGTGGAGACGAGTGGTGGTGACCTATGGCGTCTTGGACCCCTGGGTCCTGGGGGAAACAGCTGCTGTGTGTCGAGACCTGGACTGTGGCTCTGCTGTTTCTGGAGGAACCAGATCTTTTTTGCCAGCGAATCGTGTGTGGTTGATCAGCTCTGAATGTGTACAGAAGTCTACAGTGAGAGAGTGTGTCGAGAGCGCAGACTCTTCCACAGACTCTTCCTCTTCTCGGGGTCTGGAGGTGGTGTGTTCAGGTAAAAGTCTGGTCTTAAATCCTCAGGTTGAATCTCTCAGATGTTTCTCACAGACTGCTCCTCTCTGTGGCTGGAGTCTGTCATTATGTAAGTATTATTGGCTCAATATAACAGATGATGAACAGTTTGATGCTAAAGCTTAGCATTTGCTAAATATGAATAATGAAGAGGGTTTGGGCTGTGACCAACACAGTGTCAGGAGCACAGACTCCAGACTCGTCTTCCTCACCCTGCCTGGGGTCCTGCGAGGCTGTGTTCCAAGGTCTGATAATTACATCTCCGTTGACTCTCACCACTTTGTCTCTTATGATTGATTATCACTGGTATTTATTTAATATGATAAGAACAAAATAGAACCCCAAAGACAGAGAGGTGAAAGAAAGATCAACCACCTGAAAATGAAATCTGTCCATGTTTAACTTTAATCATGTTTTATTTGCTAGTTTCTCCATAGGAATGTCAGCTATAAAAGATCTCTGTGGAACGTCCAGTTAGAGTTTCGATCAGGCCCAAAAGATATCAGCCTGAACCCGAGTCCCTGCACCTCAAGAAAGAATTTGAGTTATCTTTCGAGTAACCATGAGTTTTCTTTGTCCAGAATGAAGTGAAAGAGCTTCAATGTGTTCACAGCTTTAGTGTTCTACCTGCAGATGTCTCTGGGACCAGAAAGTGCTCGTCCTCGAGACTACTGACCACAATTATCTCCTCTCTGTCCTTTCTTTTCTCTCTTTCAGGAGCATCTGACTTTCTCTCGGTCTCTCCTCTTCTTTCCATCTGTCGCTTCATCCCACGTTCCTTTCAAACTTCCAACACTCCTTCCCCATGTCACACATGTTGTGGGTCCTCATGGCATCAGAGCGGATGAATGTCACACATGAGTGTGTCCTAATGCTTCCAGAGCGGTGAATGTCACAACATGTGTGTTCCTATTGGCTCTGAGCGGTGATGTCACACATGATGTGGTCCTATTGGCTCAGAGCGGTGATGTCAACATGAGTGTGTCCTATTGGCTCAGCGGTGATGTCACACATGTGTGAGTGTGTCCTATTGGCTCAGAGCGGTGATGTCACACATGCGTGTGTGTGCCTTCGTATGTGTGTCCTATGATCACACGTGTGTTTTGTCCTATTGGTCAGAGCGGTGATGTCACACGTATGTGTCCACAGACTCGGTGCGGCTGGTCTCGGGGCTGGCCTGTGCTCAGGATCAGTGCAGATCTGGGACCAGTCCTGGACCTGGGTCTGTGGAGGGGCCTTGGACCTGCAGGGTGCAGAGGTGCTGTGCAGGGAGCTGGGCTGTGGTTGCTCCTTCTCTCTCCAGGCGGCGCTCTCTCCTCTGGGACTGCAGACGTTCCACTGTGAGGGCCATGAGTCTGCTCTGATGGACTGTCCCCGCTCCAGCTCAGGGACCTGCTCCTCTGGAGCCGCTGTCAACCTCACCTGCTCAGGTAATGGGGCGGGGTTTCAGCTGCTCATGTAAAAGGGCGGAGCTTCAGCTGCTCTGGTAAAGGGGTGGGGCTCACTCTGTCACTTGTCTGTTCAGAGCCACTCAGGCTGGTGGGAGGGGCCAGTCGCACTGTGCTGGGACTGTGGAGCTGAAACACAGAGGAGAGTGGAGACGATGTGATGACCTATGACCCCTCTGACATCTGGGGACCTGGAGGAAACAGCTGCTGTGTTGTTCGCGAACATGGACTGTGGCCTCTGCTGTTTCTGGAGGACCTCAGAGATAGATTTCCATGGAGTCACTGTGTGGGATGATCAGACGTGTACTGTTTACAGAAGTCTACAGTGACGAGAGTGTGTCGTGAGCACAGACTCTTCCACACACTCTTCCTCTTCTCTGGGTCTGGAGGTGGTCTGTTCAGGTAAAGCGCAAATCCTCAGTGTTGAATCTCTCAGATGTTCCTCACAGACTGACTCCTCTCCTGTGCAGGAGTTCAGTCATTATGTAGATATTGGCTCAATATAACAGATGCAGTAACAGTTTGATGCTAAAGCTTAGCATAGCTTGCTAATCAAATATGAATAATGAAGAGGGTTTGGGCTGTGACCACCACAGTGTTCAGGAGCACAGATCGTCTCTCCTCACGCTGGGTCTGAGTGTGTTCAGTCTGATAATTACTTCTCCTGTTGACTCTCACCAACTTTGTCTCTTATGATTGATTTAGTAACTTTTTATATTATAACACAAGACAAATAGAACAAGACCAGAGAGTGAAAGATCAAACACCTGAAAATGAAAATATCAGCCAGGCACCATTGTGCCTCTGTATCTGTCCCATCTGTCCCAGTGCTGCGTTGGTGAATTTGGTCCATGTTTAACTTTAATCATTGTTTATGCTAGTTTCTTCCAGAGGAATGGTCAGCTATAAAAGATCTCTGTGGAACGTCCCAGTTAGAGTTTCGATCAGGCCCAAAAGATTCAGCCTGACCCGAGTCCCTAGCACTCAAGAATTTGAGTTACTTTCAGTTAACCAGAGTTTTCTTGTCAGAATTGAAGTTGAAAAGAGCTTCATGTGTTCACAGCTTTAGTGTTCCTTACCTGCAGATGTCATCTGGGACCAGAATGCTCGTCCTCAGACTACTGACCCACTATTATCTCTCTCTGTCCTTTCTTTCTCTCTTTCAGGCATCTGACCTTTCTCTCGTCTCTCCTCTTCTTTTCCCATTCTGTGCTTACATCCACGTTCTTTCACTCACACTCCTCCATGTCACACATGTGTGTGTTCCTAATTGGCTCAGAGCGGTGATGTCACACATGTGTATTGGTCAGTGATGTCACACATGTGTGGTCCTATTGTCTCAGAGCGGGAATGCACAACATGTGTGTGTCCTATTGCCTCAGAGCAGTGATGTCACACATTGTGTGTTCCTATTGGCTCAATCGGTGATGTCAGAGCGGTGATGTCACACATGTGTGTGTCCTATTGGCTCAGAGCGGGATGTCACATGTGTGTGTCCTATTGGCTCTGAGCGGTGAGTGTCACACATTGTTGTGTCCTAATGGCTCAGAGCGGTGATGTCACATGTGCCTGTCCTATTGCTCAGAGTGTGCATGTCACACATGTTGTCCACAGACTCCCGGTGCGGCTGTCTCGGGTCTGGCCTGTGCTCAGGATCAGTGCAGAATCTGAGGACCAGTCCTGGACCCGGGTCTGTGAGGGGCCTTGGACCTTGCAGGGTGCAGAGGTGCTGTGCAGGGAGCTGGGCTGTGGTGCTCCTTCTCTCCTCCAGGCGCGCTCTCTCCTCTGGGACTGCAGACGTTCCACTGTGAGGGCCATGAGTCTGCTCTGATGGACTGTCCCCGCTCCAGCTCAGGGACCTCCTGCTCCTCTGGAGCCGCTGTCAACCTCACCTGCTCAGGTAATGGGGCGGGGTTTCAGCTGCTCATGTAAAAGGGCGGAGCTTCAGCTGCTCTGGTAAAGGGGTGGGGCTCACTCTGTCTCTTGTCTGTTCAGAGCCACTCAGGCTGGTGGGAGGGGCCAGTCGCTGTGCTGGGACTGTGGAGCTGCAACACAGAGGAGAGTGGAGACGAGTGAGGACCTTTGACCCCTCTGACCTCTGGGTCCTGGAGGAAACAGCTGCTGTGTGTCGCGACCTGGACTGCGGCTCTGTTGTTTCTGGAGGACCCAGAGATAGTTTTCCATGGAGTCCTGTGTGGATGATCAGACGTTACTGTGTGCAGAAGTCTACAGTGAGAGAGTGTGTCGTGAGCACAGACTCTTTCTCTCCTCTGGGTCTGGAGGTGGTGTGTTCAGGTAAAAGTGAAAGTGTGATACATTTTTAGGATGCCTCTCGAGCTCGGTGAAAAGACGTAACAAATCATAATAATCACAATAATCCCCCCAAAAACACATGGGTTTGGGTATTTTATTTGATGTTGTTTTTTTTTTACAAGGAAACAAAAAATCCTTTCAAGATTAATTTCCTTATCAAAAGTATTACAGACTTTTAATCAGTGCCTTTTAAAACTAAAAATTATAAAAATTTCTTCCTCCAAAGTCTGAATGTCTGCTCCAAACCACATGTTTAACTGACAGAAGATTAACTGTATCTGATCATTGACCAAGAGAAATGAATGAATCTTTTATGAGTATCACGTTCTTTCTCTTGCGCTCCTTCTACCCTCAACTCACACATTTGACCACCTTATTTACTTTGGAGTTGAACATTTATGTTGACAGTAAAATCGAACACTGCTTTTAGAATGTGAACTCTGACCCTGGACTCGGGCCTCAGTCGGGTCAAGAATTAAACCTCTTCATCCAATCCTCTCTCTCCACAGACGTACTGAATCGTCCAATCATCTCCTTGTCTATATTAGACGGGGCCTCCGAGGCCCAGCCACAGGGGGTCCGGGTGATGTTGGGTTCAAAGTTCAGGGTCAAATGCTCTGTGGAGCCACAATTCCCAGGAGGCTCCTTCCAGCTCCTCTCTCCCACTGTGGACCTCGCTCAGAACCAGACCCTGCCCTGTGTCAATCACTCTGCACACTTCCTGTTCTCTGACACTGGCCCCGCCCACAAAGGAAACTACACCTGTGTCTACCACCTGCAGGTGTTCAACCACAACTTCTCCTCGCAGAGCCACACCCTCCAGCTCTCTGTGGGCGGTAAGTACAGCAACACAGCCTCATGTTAGAGTCACACAGCCTCATGTTAGAGTCACACAGCCTCATGTTAGAGTCACACAGCCTCATGTTAGAGTCACACAGCCTCATGTTAGAGCCACAGCCTCATGTTGAGCACGCCTCATGTTAGAGTCACACAGCCTCATGTTAGAGTCACACAGCCTCATGTTAGAGTCACACAGCCTCATGTTAAAAGCCACAGTCATGTTAGAGTACACAAGCTCATGTTAGAGTCACACAGCCTCATGTTAGAGCACAGCCTCATGTTAGAGTCACACAGCCTCATGTTAGAGTCACACAGCCTCATGTTAGAGTCACACAGCCTCATGTTAGAGTCACACAGCCTCATGTTAGAGTCATAGAGCCACAGCCTCATGTTAGAGTCACACAGCCTCATGTTAGAGTCCACAGCCTCATGTTAGAGCCACAGCCTCATGTTAGAGTCACACAGCCTCATGTTAGAGCCACAGCCTCATGTTAGAGTCACACAGCCTCATGTTAGAAGTCACACAGCCTCATGTTTAGAGCACAGCCTCATGTTAGAGTCACACAGCCTCATGTTAGAGTCACACAGCTCATGTTAGAGTCACACAGCCTCATGTTAGAGTCACACAGCCATGTTAGAGCCACAGCCTCATGTTAGAGTCACACAGCCTCATGTTAGAGTCACACAGCCTCATGTTAGAGTCCACAGCCTCATGTTAGAGTCACACAGCCTCATGTTAGAGCCACAGCCTCATGTTAGAGTCACACAGCCTCATGTTAGAGTCACACAGCCTCATGTTAGAGCCACAGCCTCATGTTAGAGTCACACAGCCTCTGTTAGAGTCACAGCCTCATGTTAGAGTCCCACACAGCCTCATGTTAGAGTCAGCACAGCCTCATGTTAGAGTCCACAGCCTCATGTTAGAGTCAACAGCCTCATGTTAGAGTCCACACAGCCTCATGTTAGAGCCACACAGCCTCATGTTAGAGTCACACAGCCTCATGTTAGAGTCACACGCCTCATGTTAGAGCCACAGCCTCATGTTAGAGTCACACAGCTCATGTTAGAGTCACACAGCCTCATGTTAGAGTCACAGCCTCATGTTAGAGTCACAGCCTCATGTTAGAGTCACACAGCCTCATGTTTAGAGCCACAGCCTCATGTTAGAGTCACACAGCTCATGTTAGAGTCCACACAGCCTCATGTTAGAGTCACACAGCCTCATGTTAGAGTCCACAGCCTCATGTTAGAGTCACACAGCCTCATGTTAGAGTCACAGACCTCATGTTAGAGTCACAGTCCTCATGTTAGAGTCACGATCTCATGTTAGAGTCACACAGCCTCATGTTAGAGCACACAGCCTCATGTTAGAGTCACACAGCTCATGTTAGAGTCACAGCCTCATGTTAGAGTCACAGCCTCATGTTTAGAGTCACAGCCTCATGTTAGAGTCACACAGCCTCATGTTAGAGCTCACACAGCCTCATGTTAGAGTCACACGCCTCATGTTAGAGTCACGATCTCATGTTAGAGTCACACAGCCTCATGTTAGAGTCACAGCCTCATGTTAGAGTCACAGCCTCATGTTAGAGTCACAGCCTCATGTTAGAGTCACACAGCCTCATGTTAGAGTCACTGCCTCATGTTAGAGTCACAGCCTCATGTTAGAGTCTGGACTGAACTTGGTCCTTTTGTGTTGCAGCTTCAGACTCACACTTGATCATCAGAGTCCTGGTCGTTTCTACTGTTGATTGTCATAGTCGTCCTTCTACTTTGCAACTACTGCAAGGTACTGGAGTTTAGACCTGGTTTTAGTCCTGGTTATCCCTGGGTCAATCATGGTTTAGAACTAGTTTAGCTCTAGTTTAGATCTGCTTTACACTGGGTTAGAGTCCTGGTTTAGAACTAGTTTAGCTCTAGTTTAGATCTGCTTTACACTGGGTTAGAGTTCTGGTTTAGAACTAGTTTAGCTCTAGTTTAGATCTGCTTTACACTGGGTTAGAGTCCTGGTTTTAGACCCTGTTTTGCTTGGGTTAGAACTACTTCAGTTATTGTTTGGTTGGGGTTTATGCTTTCATGTATTCCTTCCAATTTTGTGACCTGAATGCTTTATGTGAATGAGGTTCTCTGTTGTTTCAGGTCAAGACCAGACGGGGCGCTAGAGAAACGACTGAAGTGGAGCTGGAGTTAGACCTGTTCTGATCCTCCTGAGCTCTGGACTTAGACCTTGTTTAGAGCCTCCTGAGCTTCTGTTTTCTTTACAGTTGTGTAATTACAGAATGTGTTTATTTATGTGAATTCTTCTTTTTATTGTTTGGATGTACTTTTTATGATCATGAAGTTTTATATATGTGTTTTTTACTGATGTTTAATACATTGTTTTTTTTAAACGCTTATGTCCATCTGGGACATTTGGTACATTGGCTTGTTTACATAGACATTATATGTCCGTGTTATTAGTTTATTTTGTGGGGACAGTGCATGTTAATGACACACATGCTGTAAACATGACCCCTGTGTGTCAATATTATCCTTATTACTCCATAACTACTCCAGTGTGTTTATTAAAAGTCCATTAAAGGTCTTCTTCACACCTACCTCTGGATTTTCTAAATAAATTAATCTTAGTGAATATACATTTTCATTATATATACATATATATGCCCTGCGGCAAGTGGGCCACTGTCCAGGGTGTACCCCGCCTAAGACCCAAAGGCACTGGGATAGGATCCAATCACCTGCGACCTATCTATCTATCTATATATATATATATATATATATATATATATATATATATATATATATATATATATATATATATATATATATATATATATATATATATATATATATATATATATATATATATATATATATATATATATATATATATATATAGTATCTTTGCTATTCCAAGTACTGCACTTTACTGGACTGAGATGTCTGATGTCTGATGTTTTTCCAGTGATCTGTTGTAGCCACTCCTCCAGTTTGGGGGTCACTGCCTCGACTGCTCTGATGACCACGGGCACCACTTTCGCCTTCACCTTCTACGCCTGAAGACATGAAACAAAGTAATAAATAAACTATAAACCGAATTGTCAGGTCAGATTAGATTTAAATTTGGTTTTGTCATTATTCTTTCATGATGTGTTACATCTAGAATGAAATAACATCTAAAATAACAAAGGTCTCACTTAACCCATTTTCACCCAAAATCTTCAAAATCCTGTGTCAACACAAGAAAGAAGATTCAAGTCTCCAGAAACAAAAGTGTTCAAAGTGATTTATCACAAGAAGACATTTTTCACCTGTAAAATCCGGGTTGATTGCGATTCCAAAAATTGATGTTTTAAAATATATTTTTTCAGGTTTCAGGTTTTTGTTACTGTCTTTGGATCATCTTTTAAGCACAAAAATATGGCAAAAATATCTGAAACTTTGATCATATCAGTGGCACAGAGCTGCATTTACTCCATTACATTTACGTTTTGAATGAATGATAGTTCTGCTCCTTCTCTCGTACTGGAGTCTCATTCTTTTACAGTAAACACTGACTTTGGGCTCAGAATTAAAGACTCAAGTCACATAATATACCCAGACTTTTCTCCAAAGACGAGCTGAAACCAAACCTACTGAACCTAATTTCAACAAGAAGAAAGCCTGCTCTCGAAATCAGCAGTCACATGAAGAAGAAAACTCTTTATGAAGAATAACCTGTCCAGACTTGAGAAGTTTCAATGCAAAGCGAGTCTTTATTGGCGAGATGACAAACACCAACGGCCCGGGGCAATTTTCTGCATTGACCCCAAAACTCCCCCTCGTAAAATAACTTGTCCTTACATTTGGCACGCGTAAATTGTACCAACCTACAACTTCTTTATTATTATTATTATTATTATTATTATTATTATTATTATTATTATTATTATTATACTATTATTATTTATGATCTCTCCCGTTCTAAGATCCACTTCTGAGTTAGCTCATCTCTGCAGCTGCATGAACTCTTTGACCTTTTCTGTGACCGTTATTAAACCCCATTCCACTTGCTTTGCGCTTCCGAGAGGCTTTATCTCTGCCTCCAACTTTTGGTGGCGGCCCCAAGTGGCAGCTCACGGTAGTTTTCAAACTTCAAGATATAAAGCCTATTCTGCGTTGATTTTTTTCTGTTAGATAGATAGTAAAATACGAAGTAAAAGAAACATTAATAAACAAAATAATAAACATATAGAGTTTTCGCATGAACTATAATGCAAAATAACCCTTGATGTTACACTCTTATTATAATGCTTCATCAACAGCGTGATTGACAGGTGGACAAACCAATCAGAGAAATGTGAAACCAAACGTCAGACTGACGTGTGTTTCCTGAACCGGCTGGGCAGATTGCAGAGAGTCTCATGTCTCCCTACTTACCTGCTGCTCCCTGTTTGTCCAGCTCCTCGTGTCGTCCAGCTCCTCGTGTCGTCCAGCTCCTCGTGTCGTCCAGCTCCTCGTGTTGTCCAGGTCCAGTACACAATTTTTTAAGATTAAAACATAAAACACATAACAGACATAGAACTAAATTTGATTAAATTTGTCCATTTCCAATTTAAGTCTGAATGTAATGTTTTCTGTTTGTTTAATGCCTGTCACAATGTCAGTCCAGTCCTTAATTTGCCTCCTGGTGCCACAGTTTCTCTAACAGTTGTGAATAATGATCACTTTGACATGGTTTTATGAAAAAACGTGACACATTTTTTTCAGCAAAACTCCCTATCACAACGATTCCAATAGTCCCGCCAAAGTTTATACACATGACCTTTAATAGTGGGCTTGAATTCAGGTTTGCTTATTTCAACCATCACATCAATTAATAGCCGTCTAAAGCCAGCGAATCAGCCATTTCATTACCATCCACCCCTACATGGGCAGGAACCCAAATGAAGGAGACCTTCACATCCTTCCTGGACAGAGAGAGTATAGAATATTCTGTCTGCAATCAGAATTTCCAGATTTAATGCTTTGCAGTGCAGAGGCTGTCAGAAGCTATCACAATGTTGTGACGCTGTAAAGTAGATTATCTGACCGCAGAAAGCAATAAAGTCTAAAGAATAAAGTCAAAAGAATAAAGTCTAAAATCTAAAGAATGAAGTCTAAGGAATCAAGTCTATTGAATAGTCTAAAGAAGTCTAAAGAATAAAGTCTAAAGAATAAAGTCTAAGACTTAAATCTACAGTAGGTGGCGGTAAATGCACCTTACCAGTTGGCTGCCAACCGCCACTAAAAGTAACACAATGACAACACACATAAACACCCCATTCAGAGTTAGCAGTTTGTCAGGAAAAGTGTATTTATGTAGTTTTAAGTGTTCTTTTAATACTTCAAATGGATCTTTCTGCTTGTGCACGAGTCAGGTGGATACAAGGATTCACAAAGAAGGACATTTACTTTGTGGACAGAAACACCATAGCATACCCATGTGGCAATTCAATTTGTTTTTCTGAAAACTAAAAAAAAAGTATATTTCAGGTGGTGTAAGTGCGTTTACTGCAAATGGAAACAGTGGAGTATTTGCATTCTCGCCACGTGGGCTGAACCCATCTATATTTGTGCAGTTATCCTACAGCAAGATTAATTAATGAATTTACAAGATCATCGAAATAGACCACATTTCTTCGGTATTAAGTGATGGTGGTCCATATTTAGCAAGCTGCTCTTCTCCTCCAGACTTCACCATAACAGTCTGGAATTGGGAAAATGCAACACCACTTTGTCAACAAGAACATGGTGGGAACGATTGATGTTTTTTAGGATTTAGCCCTTGGAATTGGCTCCATATGTGTGCTAAAACAAATCCTCCCTCACTGTTTGGGATATTGAGAGGAATGGAAGTCTTCATGTTCTTAAACCGTGCCCAGTGCAACTTCCAGACGTTGATAGAACGTACGAAGTGAAGAACGACAGCCAAAGCTGCGCTCAGGGGTCCCAATCCCACCCGCACTCTGGGAGTCACACTGCCGAGGAATCTGAACGTGATCATTCCAGAGCTGTTCAGAGCAAACCTAGTGTTTTGAGCCTGGCTGGAGAAGAGTGTTTTCCCTGTTTTTCTACCCGGACTTTACAGAAAGAAGTTGTTGAACAGGGATGTTTAAAGCGAAAGGTAGCAGAATTGAATCCATGCGACTTTCTGACAGTGTGGCTTTACAACCAAAACCCACCATGGCAAGGACTGAAGCCAGTTCAGTGGTGCGACATCCCATTTGTGAAGGAGTGGCTGAGCATGCACCCTAGGCCGCCCATGCCCTTGTTTTTACAACTAAGTGAAGCCCAAGCTGCAGTGACTATCCAGGCCTTTTGGAGAGGATACATGGTGATACATGGTGAGGGCACAGCCGGATGTCCAAGAGCTCCGACAGTGGCAGAGGGAGCTGAGGGACGATTAGGAGTTCTGGGCCCAACAGGAGAGCAGAATTGGCACGTCCATGGCTGATCTTTCCGTGGTCAACACCCCCACCATCTGGCTGACCCCCAGTCCATGGAAGCAGGTTTTCCTTCAAAGTCAGAAAGTGAAGCCACGTCCCATTCAAAATGCTTGTAAACCTAAACGCAATATTTGTTAGGTTACCACGGTAACGTGCTTGCAGACAGTCTTTGGCAATTTTTTTTCAAAATGGCAAGACGATCTGTGCCAAATTCGATTTTTCTACGTCAAAGTATATGTTTTGACTTATCTCAAATGTTCTAGGGGTCGCTGTAGAGCCTTTGTAAAATATAGCTATATACAGTATATTGTACATTACGTTCAACTCATAATTTTGCACAAATCAGATAGCCACTACATTTCAATAGCACTGCGTTCAGTTTGGAAATCTTCACAAACGCTGCAATAAAATTTTCATTTATTATTAAATTTTTTTAAGAAACAGTTTTTTTTTAGAAATTTTCCAAAAATTGCGATTATGTTTAAAATTCACGACCACACCCGAAGGCGTTACAGCTTCAAAATTATAACATTTCTCCCATTGCTCATGGGTTTTGTGTCTTGTAACCAAATTTGAAGTGTTTTCAAAGAAAACTGTAGGAGGAGATGCCAAAAGTACGACGAGGGGCACTCATGAAGTTTTCACTCGATAATATTACTACTCGATTTTAGTGTTTTTCCAGCCCCCGGTACAAAAGGCCCTTGCAGGGACAATTCTCGTCCTTCGGCTAGGGCCTAGTTATTTGTCGATTAATAAAAAATGTGATGACTAAGACCACCGAATAATTGACAAACTCTCAATCTGTTTAATCTCTTCCCTTCATCTGAAATTCGAATGTTTGTTTTTTGTTTTGTTTTTTCTTCTGCCCTATCGAGTAGCCTGGCGCGTCACCCGCTCGTCTCCACGGCGATACATTTAATGCCACAGTATGAAATGTCTTTCTCTTTCTTTCTCTCTCTCTCTTTCTCTCTCTGCTTTATTTTTATTTTTTACGATATAGCGTAAAACATATACTTTGAAGACGTACAACTACAGAAGACGTACAACTACAGTAGGTGGCGGTAAATGCACCTTTCCGCTGCCAACTACCATTTAAAGCAACAACAACAAAAACAAGGACATGAGGCGGCGGAAGCTTAAAAGCGCACCTTTTAACTGGCTGTGGCTCATTTCTAGCCAAACAAAATCAATTTCCGTTTGTTCTAAAGTATAAGCCAACTATTTGAATGTTTTTTTCCCTTTTTTTAAGCATAACAAGCCTGTAATTTACATTTATTGAGGCATAGTGCAATTTTGAATGCTATAATCATTGTACATACATATCTCGGTAAAACACACACTTTGGAGACGTACAACTACAGTAGGTGGAGGTAAATGCACCTTTCGGCTCAACAACATACATCTCTCTCTCGCTCGCTCTCTCTCTCTCTTGCTCTCTCTCTCTCTCTGTCTCGCTCTCTCTCGCTATATATATATATATATATATATATATATATATATATATATATATATATATATATATTCCTTCATTTTTAATTTTTTTTTACCCACAATTGTTGATTTCACAGGAAAGTGAAACACAATTGTAAAAAATAAATTAATAAATTAATATATATATATGAAGCGTATGTGTGTGTGTGTGTGTGTGTGTGTGTGTGTGTATATATATATATATATATGAAGTGTATGTATGTGTGTGTGTGTGTGTGTGTGTGTGTATATATATATACACACTTCACATTTTATTTGTCAAATTTTCTTCACAAACTGCAATTTGACTGATGAAAAACTCTGATCATTATTTACCACAGGGACTAACTCACCAAACAATGTCTTAATTAGAAAAATGTCAGAACCTGTCGTATTGACTTGAACTCATTCATACTGAAACAGCTTTTATTCACGTCCAATGCCCATGAAATTCAGGTAGCCCATGATTGTAGACTTCTTCTTTCCTCCAATCACAGTGAAGTGTGCCTTTCAAAGTCAATGCATTATGTATTTTCTAAGTGTCCTCGCGGCCTAATGATTCGAACACACAATGGCAGTATCAGTGTACTTACCTTTGACAGACGGAGGTGAAAAAGCCTGGCCTTCACGCTGTCGCTGATTGGAGGGCTTATACTTGAGTTGTATGACCACATTTACACCTTAGTTTTTATGCCAGAACTGCAAAATGTATTCATAATTGGCTTTTGTAATGATTTATCCTCAAAAATGACTTTCATTAAGTGGTGTGAGGGTTTCAAAGAACATGAAGGAACACGTTTTGAAGCAAACGGTCAAATCACACTTTTTATACTGTTGTAATAAAAGAAAACTACTAAACTGTTGTATATATTAAATTATGTGTTTTGGTTGACTTTAATGATTTAATCACAATTCAAGCACATATACTAAAATGGCTACTTAATCAAATATGCATTTTTATGCAAGCAACTTATGTATGCATGTATAGCCATGTTTCCACTGGTTCACTTTGGAGCAGAAAGTATCTCCACTACTTTATATGGCCCTTATATGGTACTTTATATTTTGGCTTTGAGGAAGCTGCATTCCGTCATTAGGAGAACCGTTCCGTGTTCCAAAGCAAACAAGTCTGGGCGGGGATGAGGACCAGTGGAAAAGTGGCTTTTGAGCCCAGCAAACTGTGCCTACAGGCCTCTGCTATATATCTTTTAACTGGTTGGGGGGGTTTGCTCTGACAAAGCTGGATACGCACTCAAAAAGACTTCAACATGACCATTTGGAAATGTTGGATGCAAATGATGTGTTTCTTACTAAACCTGTAAGTTATTAAAAGCCCATGATGAATTGATTAGTAAACTCTGTGCTGTGTTTTTGATGACTGGTTTCCTTGGTTTAGAGGTCCATCTTCATTGTGCAGGTCCAGATGTGGCACCTTCTTACTTCAGTTATTAGTAGGAATTGTTTTGCACAGTATAGTTTGTATCCAAAGCCACTCTAAATTTACACCAAAATAGCAAGAGGAAAGTCAATTTCTGAAAAAAACAACAACATATAAACATGTTCTTATTCCAATAAAATTAAAATTAAAAATACTTCTTTGAAGTAGCAATAGCATCAGTGGTATTTGCTAGTAACCGTAAATACTGTAATTTCTCATTATCACTGTTACTTGACTTATCTTTTGCGACCATTTGCGACAGTGATAAACTTTAAAATGGTTTTGGACACAATCGTAGAGTCTTCAAATCCTTCAAATACATTTGCATGATTTTGTCAGTGATTCAGGGTTTGCATTAAGGAAAAGGAGACAAAAAGACCACTCGACACGGTAAGTAAGAAGTATATAACCAAGTGTATTCCCTCTGTTAATGTACACATATTTAGAGTCATCTCACTTGAACACTTTACAATAACATTTAGAAAGAACAGGAAGATACTGGGAGGAGAAGGTTCTGGAATGGAGCAAAGAAAAGGTAAAAAAAAAAAATGACAAATTGAAGAAGTTGAATGTGCATCTAAAACAAGTTAAAACAAAAATTGCACATGGAATGGAAACGTACAATCTGGGAAAAGTAAAAAAAAATAAATTAAAATAGAACCTGACAGATGGGAGGTAAGAAGTATCTCTGCTCTGTATGGTTTAAACCCAACTCACATCTCAAATTTTGCAAAAGAAAAAGACAAAGAAACGTCATTTTTTCTCCTCGACAGGAATGAGCGCAGGGAAAACACATTTCTCTTAGTAATGGGATGAGAGTCAAATATTTAGACATTTCACAAACTTTTTTCGGGATTTTTCTTCTTTTCATGGTACAGTTTGCTTTTTTATCAGAGTTGAGAAAATCCGGAATACTAGAGTTCGCTTGCCGTTCACGTCGTGTGCTCTTCCGATTTTGCCCGTTGGCTGCTTTACGTGAGTCCGTACAGGCAATTCTTTCCGTAGAACTCCAAAGCGAGGGCCATTTCTGACAAATTTCCTGTAAAATGTCCTCACGTCAAGATAAAAAAAGAGCAAACCGACATGGGATCTCTTTGCGGTATATTTTTTCATACCGCAATGTTTATGACACGGCTCTGGGAAATTACGGGGAATTACTGTAAATGTTCGGAAAGTAAATTCTAAAGTTCTTCTTCTTTGCTCACTCATTTTGCGAAAGTTCGATTCCACGCTCAGAATTATAGGTCCATAGATTTCTGTAACGTCTATACATATATTTATACTTATATAGAACAAAGTCTGCTGGAGGTTTGTATGTTTGTCAGGTGGATTAGTACTTTTAAGACAGTCCCCTTGGAGCCCCAGAATCACATGACAGGTATCTTGCTGGAACATAGACAGGGGTCGATTTTTTGGCCTCAGTTTTTTTTGGCGGCTAACGTTAGCATCCGTGATTCCGGAGTTTGTGTCACATAAGTTGCTACGTTGAAGGTTGTTATGATCGATCGTCTTTATTTTTTCCCATGAAACTCCACAGAAAGAAAAGAAAAGAGAGAGTTTTCCCGTAAATGAATACTACATGCTTGAAACGCGGCAGAGTTCTTGGGCTGCAGCAGCGCATCGGAGACGAGAGGAGGAGAGTTCAAGGCCATCTGGAGACTGGCAGTATATAGATTTCCCACCAAGACGTCAAGCTGGTAATTCACCTCCTTCCAAATATGTTGTTTGTCGCTTCAGAATACTGACAATGGCGCCTTGCAGTACTTACGTTATTATTAACCGTCAGTATACAGTACATCTTGTTGGTGTTGTTGGCACGGCTATGATAATTTGAATATTTTTCTGTTGGACAATTTTAGTTAACAGAGGAACTCGCTCAAAAATTGCCCCTAATATTTCCTAAATGCACCATTAATGACACAAAAAACATGTCATTTTGAATGTAAAACATTAAAATAAGTTCTGGTAATCGCTGTAAAAGCTAGCATCTGGATGACCAAAGTCTGTCTACAAACAGAGAACTGGATCCTGTTCATTGAATAGGCTCTGTGTACATCAGCTCGCTGGCTAGCTCACTGTGTCTCACAGCTAATGCCAGCTTTTATTAAAGCGCAAAATAAAAAATAAACAACCAATAAAAATGTTAAGTTAGCGAAAGATTTTTAAATTAAGATTACTCGTTTGTTTAATATTTATTGTACTTAAAAATTTGCATTATCATTAAGACGCTAAGACCTACCTTGGAAACAAGAAAGTGCCATAACATGTTTTTCAGTGAATTCCACCCACAACTCAGTGAGTGATTATTCATTTCAGCGTGACTTGACAAAAACCCCATAGAAATAGAATTGTACTGGAAGTAGTGACGCTAACAGTGAGCTAGCAGTTCACCGTTGTGCACAGAGCCAATTGGTTGATGTTAATCTATTATTTGACCTTGCAACATTGTAAAAACCTGCTAGAAATGTGTCTGTTTGTATATGGATTCAGAAGCCAGTTATGAGCAGATACTTTCTGGAGCTAAGTGAAGAGAATTTGGCTGGCAACCGAAGTCTACCGTAATGCTATCAAACCCATCAGAATTTCCCCCTGCACATTTGCCATGTCTTGTATACGAATATTGGCTGGGTTTCTAATTGAATTCCACGTTACTGGTAATACTAAAATGGATCGGATCTCTCTCTCTCTCTTCTCTTCCCGTCTCCAGCACCCTTCTGCTATGCTCCCTTCTCACACGTAGTACTCCTTATCCTTGTTCTTCTTGTTCTTAGTGACCGCTTTGGCAGTGCTGGGCTGCTTCTCCTTGACCAGCGTCCCGTTGCTCTGTGTGGCCGAATTGCTGATGTAGTTGCGACTCTGGTCCACTTGGTAGGAGCCCTCGTCCCGATTGCGATACTTGTACATGGCGTAGAGCAAGATGAGGATACATAACGCCGCGGCTGCTACGATCCCGACCACCATCCCCGTCGTGCTGCTCGACTGCTGGACTTCCACGGCTCCTGGCAGACCTCTTTCAGGAGATGTTGGATCTGGAGTGGGGACATGGGGGAAATTTGGGGGGTGAGTTATTCCCGGGACTCTACGATGCCCGGGATCGGAAGAAGGATGCGCCGGTGGTAGCAGAACCTGATCGCGGGTGTTCATTTTACCCGCTGGGATGTTATTGTTGTTGGATTTGAGACGGGGGCTAAGCTGGTCGGGCGGGGCGGTTGGGGTAGACGCCTGGGGTGGGATTTTGGAATTGGGCAGGCGGGAGAAGTGCCGATCGCGTGGGTTCTGCGCGGCAACACCTCCCTCGGCGGCAGGTGGCGGGGGGAGGACCGTCCTGTCGGTGACCATGGCATTTTTGTAATAATCTTCGTCATCCGACTCGGTCATCTCCCCCGAGCCGTACGCCGAAACCTCCATGGGTTCGTCGCAGTCCTCCTGGTCCATTGGGCAAGGGGGCCGGCCGTTGGGTAAGGGGAGGGACTCTTTGGTGGTTTCGAGCAGCGTGAGGAAGGGGCGGTAGGTGGTGGGGGGCGAGGGGATAACTGGGTAGCGAGTGGCGATGGAGGGGGGGTCTAGGGAGTCCACGGTTATTATGGGCAACACTAATTCACCTCCTAGGACAAGAAACAGAAAAGGGAAAAGAATGTTAGAAACCGGTCTTGTTTAGAACTTCTCACAGGTTGTGATTAAAGAACACCAGTATTAGAACAGCACTAAAACTTCAGGTTAGTTACACTTGTCTATTTAAATTAGGGTTAAAC